>JAMJFZ010001871.1:1385000-1812500 GCA_026225945.1 Cricetomys ansorgei | reverse complement strand
CACACACACACACACACACACACACCAAAAAACAAAAACAAAAACAAAAACCAATACCAATAAAAAAGATTTCTATTACTTTACAACAAAATACTGGACTTTTCTCTTAAATTGATTTTGTCTTTTACATTTGAATCATATATATCTAAATTACCATGAACACATGCATTGACAGGTAATTTTACACTTTTTTACATTTTTCATAAGTAGCCAAGTTCCTAAATAATTGACAATATTTTCCAATAAATATACTTTCTTTTAGTATGTTGAATATTTTTATATATGTTAGAGTCCATTTCTTATCCATCCTGTTTCATCCAATCATGCATCTGCTTTAGTCCAATGACACGTTACCCCAATTACAGGAGGTTTGGACTAGCTCCTGATATATATTAAGGATGTATTAAGGTAAGATCGTCTCTATTATGGCCACTGATCTCTCCTCTGATCTTACTATTAAGTAGTATTATTTTCAAGTGAACTTTAAAATTTATTTTTAAAATTTAACTTGATTCCTTTCTTTTCCAGTTAGAATTGCATGGAATTTATATTAATTTAGGAAGAATAGTGGTTTATGAGAATTCTCATAGAGTGAAATGCATTTATATTTGTTCAGCACATTTTATGTTCTATAATAAGATTTTGCTGTTCTTTGTTTTGTTTGTGATTCCTATTTCTTTCTTATCACATTTATTTCCAAATATTTTGTGGTTTTTTAGTGTAGATTAAATAGTCTATGTTCCTCATTTGCATTTTTAGATTCATGCTTGCTTTGTTTCTGATTTATTTATGTGTCTTGGAAGGTTTGTGGATGACACACATTCTCTTCTTTGTGAAAAATAGGAGAGGAGAAACCAAAGAAGACATTTTGATTCTAAAACCACACAAATGGTTTGGAATGGTTCATTTCATCTTCATACACTAAAAGACAGCTTACAGTTACAGATGAAAATGTGGTAATATTTCTTAGTATCCAAGCTACACACTTTACTCCTCCTGTGTACTCACATACAATGTTCTTAATCCTTTCTTATTTTATGTATATGGGTGTTTTGCCTGCACCTATGCACATATACCGTGTGCAGGCCTCGTGGCCATGGAGGTCAGAAGATGGCATGGGAGCCTCTGGCAATGAAGCTGCAAATGGATTTGAGCCACTATGTGGATACTGGTGAATCAAATCCAGTATCTGGAAGAGCAGCCAGTTCTCTTTCCAGTGAGTCATTGCTCCAGTCTTTTTTAGTCTTTTTGAGTTATTATAACAAAATGTTATAACCCATATAGCTCATTGACCATTGACCATGGAAACTTATCTGTCACCATTTTGGAGGTGGAATAGATGAAAGCCAAGATGCCAACATGTTGTTTTCTGGTACAGATGACTTTCTCATAAACTGTATCTTCTTACTGTGGTCTCATGTGATGAAAGGGACTGGGTAATTTTCTTCAGTGTCTTCTGCTAACATACTGATCCCATTTAAGAAGGCCCAGATTTTATGATCTAATCATCTCCTAAGTCCTCACCTCCCAACATGATCACCTCGAGAAGCAAGGTTTCAATAAAGGAATGTGGGGCACATACAGTGAGACCGCAGCACACACAGAAATGTGCTGGAGCTCACTTTAATCAATTGTTCCCACACTTACACGTTGTATTTAAAGAGAAATAATGAGTGTTTCATCTTTATCGAAAGCTGTAGCGGCTTCTCGTGATTTTAATTAAAATTATTTTAAAGACTTATTTAAAATTTTAGTTATGTGTGTCTGCGAGGGTATGTACACATGAGTGCAGATGCTCGAAGAGGCCAGAAGAGGGTGTCAGATGCCCTAGAGCTGGAGTTGCAGGTGGCTGTGAGCAGCTTGGCACGGATGCTGGGAACCACAGTGGTCCTCTGCAAGGGCGGTGCACGATCTGAATCACCGGGCCATCTCTACAACCTTCTTATGGTTTTTAAGTGGTGGCCCATTTTGATATGTTGGGTAATAAAAAACAATATTGTATATAAAATCTTCAAACATTTGTGTGCACGTTTTTTCTAGTACTTCTCTAGAATAACTTTGAAAAGAAGAGTTCCTGGATCGTAAAGAATGCAGTGTCATTAATAACCAAATGATTTCCAGGTTTCTGTACACGAGGGAGAGAACCCTAGCACTCATGAGCATGTGAGTCTTCTTTTCATCTTGGGCAGCTTGTGTTCCATAAACTTAATCTTATGATGTCCAAGCCAATCCACATTTTCACAAATGGTAGGATTTCATTTTTATAACCAAGTAGAAATCTATTATGTATTTGTGCCACCTTTTCTTCAACAATTTTACCAATTTGTATCTATTTTTAAAATTTATTTACTTTTTATTTTATGTGCATTGGTTTGAGGGTGTCAGATCCCTTGGAAGTGGAGTTACAGATATTTGTATGCTGCCGTGTGGGTGCTGGGATTTGAACCCGGGTCCTCTGGAAGAACGGCCAGTGCTCCTAATTTCCAGCTCCCCAATTTTTATTTTTACAAGTATAGTAGACTATCAGTTATATTTTTGCCCAAATGCCTAGTGATGTCTTATTTTCAGGTGTAAGACAACTGTTGTTACTATTTTAACATGAGTTAATTTAATAAATTCTTTAAATAAACATATGTGCATATATTTGAATCAGTCGATTCAATTCCCACAGAGAGTCTAACTAAAAACTGACCCTTTGGATCCCATATGTACTTTATGATTATTTTCTTGCTAAGTGAAGTATAACATTGGTATTTTTATAAGGATTGTGTTAAATATGTAGATCAACTTAAGTGGTACGGGTATTTTAACAATGTAGTTTTTAATTCGTGAACATGGGACTTCCCTCCATTCTTTTTTGTGCTCTGACAGTATGGGCTGTGGGGGTGGTGAAACTATGGCTATTTTGGGATCATTTATCTGGAAAGCTAAGTCTTAAGGTTCTACAGACACTGTGGCAGCTTTGCAGTGACAGCTGAAGGCATCCACTCAGGTCACCAGAACTTGTGAGAAGATGCGCTAAGATACAAACTCAGAAAGCCTTATTCTAGATCTGGTCCTGAGATTCCTGGGGTCATTCTGTTTCATACTGTGTTCTTTTGATTAATGTTTATATGCATGCTATAACAAACTAGGATTGTACCACTATTTCCTGTGTGTGTTTATTTCTCCATTTCAATTCTATGATAGTAGGTATTACTGTGCATTGAAATAAAATTTTAGAGTTCTGGTGAGACTAAATACCATAAAATTTATATTTCCTTTTTTGAAAATGACCAAATTCTACACATAATCATTGCTTGTCTTTTTAATCTTTCATGAGGTCTTGTTTCATGAAAATTCTTTGCAAAACAAAGACAAGTAACTTTTAGTGTTCTTCCTAGGTTATGAAGTTCAGTTTAAGTTTATTCTATCACTTTTCTTCTGGTTTGTTGTTGTTTTGTTTTGTTTTTTGTCCTAGAGAAATCATCCAGGAAGTTTTAGCTTTTGATCTGATTGCATTTTTATACTTAGAAAATTTTTGTTTTACAAAGGGGGTAAGTAAAATCTTTCCATCAAGAATAGTTGGCTTTTTTTTTTTTTCATTTCATTTAATTTTAAAGCTATGGATAATTTATCTGCATACAAGTCTGGAAACCATGTACATGCAGCGCCTAAGGATGCCAGAAGATGGCAACAGATACTCTGGAGCTGGGGTTACACATAGTTGCGAGCTGCCATTTGAATAGTTGGAATTGAATCCAGGTCCTCTGATAGAGTAACCCATGCTCTTATCCAACATGTCATCTCTTCAGTCCAAAATTTTGTTTTTACCTAAGTCCCTAACAACTTCTTATTCTAAAAATTTTGATATTTTTATTTCTCTGCTAAACTTGATATTTTGTCCCTATTTCTGTTCCCTGTCCTTATTTTTCTAATGCAATGGTTCTCAACCTTTGGGTCGGGAACCTATTGGAGGTCGAAGGACCATTTCTCAGGGGTCACCTAAGACCGTCTGCATGTTAGATATTTACATTATGATTCATAACAATAGCAAAATTACAGTTATGAAATAGCAATGAAAATAATTTTATAGTTGAGGGTTACCACAATATGAAGAACTGTGTTAAAGGATCACAGCATTAGTAAGGTTTGAGAACCACTGCTCTAGTGCCAATGCAATTATCAAAAGCTCAATCAGGTTTTCTCTCTTTTCAACGACTGTCCCTCTTGGCTTGGCTTTGTCCTAATTCTTACTTTTGAACCATGGATACCTTGGAAGTAAGAACATTCCAGGATAAGGATTCTTCCTTCTCAGCCATTTATAGTCAATGTCTATTGGCTCAAGCCTACTCTGTCTTGAAACTGTAATAAAAAAAAATGGTCTTGACTCCTTAATACAACTTAAAAACCTGCTCATCTCCTCTGTCTTTGTAATATCAATCTCTGCTGGCCTTCAAAGCTTTCTTGTCTGTATCAATTAAGAGTTAGTGAAAATCTTAAGGAAAAAGACATAGAAAAGTTTGATTATCTCAAAAAAAATTTTTTGACCTGTGTCTTTAATTCCTAAAATCGTGACTAAGTTTATAAATCTGAAATCTTCAAAAGACTATTCTTTCTTCTCCCCTCCTTCTGTCTCTCTCTCTTTCTTGACTCTCTGCAGAGGTGTTTTGCTTCTAGAAAGAAGGGAACCCTGTACACATCTTTCTCTAGAAGATCCTTCCCTCCCTCTGCACTGTATGTGACTCTAAAGTAGCAGAGAGCTTGCTGGAGGGCAGTGGTGGTTATGTCAAAGTACACTATTCATTGAGGACAGAAGATCAGAGCTCTCAGGCTAGAAACAACTCAAAGACAACGAAGGACTCAAATAGGACCATGGTATCAGAGAAGTGTGGAATCAGGGCAGTTTAGACAGACAGCCATTAACAAACACAGTCTGATGGAGTAGAGATCAGGTGAGAACTAATATATGTGAGGAACTTCATCTGTCCACAGCAGTGAAGCAGTAAGTTATGGAGCCTCAGAGACAGGAGGGCCCAATGACATCCAAACACCAGTGATGTCAATCTGGCCCTCGTTTTCAATTCCACAACAAAACCAGCCCATCTGTAGCTGCCTAATCTGGTGTGGTGGTGGACACTGAAGCTTCTAGTGCATTTGGATAACACTGGAGACACAGTACACCTTGCATATAACAAGCCTTATGCTTCCTGAGGCTAGCCCTTCCATGTATGCATCCTCATTAGGTTATGGCAAGAACTCTCCTGAGGGGCTCAAGTAGCTCCCTTTGTGAGACCCCCATTCTAGGGCATATTAGAAATCACTCCCTTCTTCAAATGCTGTGTTGTTATGTTGTTTGAAATATTACATTGCTCCTCATTTTAAGGTCATCTGTCTCGTGGAGGCATACAATGAAATAATAAAAACAAAAGGTTGCTCTAACTCCCAGAAAAATACTCCTGATAATGCCTCCAATTGTTGGATGAATATACAAGGCTTCTGTATTACCCACCTGACTTCTGGCTCCTATGAACAGACTGCCCACCAAAAAGTGCTGCGAAAACCAATTCTGTGTGACACACAATGCCAGAGTAGCAAGCAACAGTCCAGTACCAGGCAGAAACAAAGTAGGTCAGAACTTCCTTTGAAGACCTGTGCATTCTGCAGCAGACCTCCTCATATCTCTAAAATGTTTTTGCAACCCTGTGGGAGGAAAGCTCCTGCTGGGATTTAGTAGATTGCTTAACAAATGCAATTTGAATTTGTTTTCCTTAGAACTGCTTTGGAAGAGACTTCTTTTTCTCCCTCCAAACACAATATATGTTTTAAAGCATCACATAATTAGATCTGTGTATTAATCATTTAGCACTTGGGAGTTTGGTATTTTTTTTTTCCTCTAGGTTTTACTAAATTGACTACAGAGGGCAAGGGAAACAGGACATGATTGTGAACCCCCTGCCAGCACAGTTCAGCTAGGTCCATTAGGACTGGAGAGTAATGGAGCCTCAGAAAAATGTCATTAAAACCAAAGACCTAGAATACATAATGATGCTGATTTTTTTTTAAATCATTGCTACAAATTTTATTTGGGTGACCAATTACAGTGGCAAAATAAAATAATCCCAGAAAAATATAAACAAATATTAAAATTTAAGAACACAACTGTGCTAACAATTGGGCAATTCCTTCATCATGGTGTTCACACAAGGGAATTAACAGCCATAGAGAAGAAAAAAACTCCAACAAAGGAAGTAAGAACACAAAGCAGTGATGTTTGTTCTATAGCTCAGCTATCTGCATTGCCCCCTTACCTTTTAAAGGTACAGTTCCAAAGAGCCTCCTGTGGTTAGATTTTGTGGAATTAAATATTTAGTTAGCCCAAATATTCCCCAGCTACTGACTCTTACAAGCTCTCCTCCTTCTCTTCCAGGATGGTCCTTATGCCTTAAGGAAGACCTGAACATGATCAATTGAGTCAATGTTCCAGTTTGGAAGGGGAGTAGCTCATGAGCCACCACCAAAGATAAGGAGCTTGTGATTGTTGATGGCTTCTAGGGAAGTGGGAGTCAGTTTTCTTTAAGAGTGTTACTCCTGATATGTCAACCATACTGCAGGGGAAGCTTCACACACAGGAGTATGTGGGTAGCTCAGATGGAACTCTGGGCTGCAGAAAACAAAGACAGGAAGTTGGGAAAGGTGAGGTGGAGGTAGATCTGAGAGAGTTAGGGGGTAATGTGGGTGAGTGTCATTGAAATAGATTGTATGTATGTGTGAAATTCCAGAACAATTATTAAAAATGTATCGAAAATACTTGGTTATTTTATGCTACACAATGAAAAAAAATCATAAAAGTCTTTCTATTTTTCCTTCCCCCAATTTGATGGTTACTTTGGATTTTTAACTTGACACATTGTAGAATCACCTGGGAAGGGAATTGCAAAGAGGAACTGTCTAGAGCAATGGTTCTCAACCTTCCTAATGCTGGTACCCCTTGATGTAGTTAGTTCCTCATATTGAGGAGACTCTCAACCATAAAATTATATTCATTGCTACTTCATAAATGTAATTTTGCTACTGGCATGGATTATAATGTAAGTATCTGATATGCAGATGTTCTTAGGTGACCCCTGTACAAGGGTTGTTCAACCCTCAAAGGGAGCACAATCCACCGATTGAGAACCACTGGTCTTGATTAAGTTGACCTATAGGCATGACTGTGAAAGTTTTTTTTTAACTTAGTTGACTGCAGTAGGAAGGCCCATCATGAATGTGTGTCTCAACATTTAATGGGTACAAACTTAGACTGTCAGAAAGGAAAAGCAGGAGCTGAACATGATCGTGCATTTATTAATTCATTACTCTTTGTTGGTGGTTATGGATACAATGTGATTAGTTACTTAAGGTTTCTGTTACTTTGACTTTCCTTGATAATAGCAGGCTGATATAGGGTAACACTTGGAAGAAGTTTTTGTTGTTTTTTTTTTTAACACAAAATGGCGTTTGGATTAGGTTTGTGTTCCCACCCCAGCTGTGGTATAGTTGTTTATAAGTTGGATTTGGAATGTTTGATGCAGGTGGCTATAATTTGGTTATGTGCAGTTGTTCTGGCACCTGTAACTTGTTTTGGAGATTGCGTGCTGCATGGGTTTATGGGAACTTTTGGCTTAGGGCATAAAATGTCTGAAGTCCTAAGAGTTGGTGTGGGCATTTCTTTGGCATTTCATTGGTTGGGTTGCTGTCCTTAGTTAGTGAGATAATTCCTAAAAATCAAAGGTTGGAGAGATTGAGTTTATAGACCGTGAGCTGAGACACTAGTCTGACTCACTGTCATCTAGTCCTCTTCAAGCTTAGGACAGACTCTTAAAACTTGGAAAGTATTTTCTAAGGGTCAGCACACAAAAACTGTCTTCTAGAACTGGCCAAGATTGTATCTTGTGCTGGTAGCTGAACTTGGTACTGTAAGAGTTACCCAGGTGATGCTAGTTTTGAAGACATTAAGGGGTCTTTGGAGAGTGACAGAGGCTGACACTGTGAGAGGCCAGGAAAGGGCATTGGTAAAGGTGCAGCCTCAGTCACAGTTGAAGGCCAGATTTAAGGGATCATGTGAAGAAGTTGAGACTTGGAGCTATGAAGAGCCTATGAGAGGCTACTGGTGAAGGTGCAGCCTTAGTAGCAGTTGAAGGCCCTGAAAAAGGGATCATACAGAGAAATTGAGGCTTGGCATCATGAAAAGAACCCAGGAGAGGCTATTGGTGAAAGTGCAGCCCAGTTGCAACAAGGGACCCCAGCATTCTGAAGATGCCAGTATCATGGGATGACCACCAGAGAACAGCAGCAGTGAGGGAGGGGGTAGCCAGCCAAAGCCTGGAGGACAAGCTGTGTGTGTTGCAGAGGGCAGAGTCAGAGAAGAGATCCAAGCTCTTTGGAGGAGCCCAGAAGATTGTGAGTGAATTCCAGATAATTGGACATTGAAAATGTTTTTCTATTGTCCAAAGATATTGTGCAAAGTTTGATAGATGCTTAGTTTCATTTGGTCCTATGCATTAGCAAGCCTCCTGATTATTTCTCTTGTTAATAGTTTTATTGGTGTAGTGTTAAGTTGTGTTGTAGAGATAAAGCATTTTTTGATTGGCTTATGCAGAAAAGAGGAATTGTAGAAATTTGTTTTTAGTAATATATTTAATAGTTGTTTTATGCATTGTTGGGTGAGCAGCTATCTAGGGAATTTTGTAATGTTTTCAGGTGTTGGATTTATGTGGGAGTTGTTTAATTGCTCATGATCTGCATGTGCTATCAATAGAATACCTGAGGAGTTCTGAAAGAATAAAAACATCTGGGCTGAGATGCTGGGTGTCCACTGTGAGTATGGCACTGGCCATGACATTGGATCCATCTGCTGAGGTCTAGTAGGGTTTGCAATCATGAAAATGCCTCCGTGTCTTCCATTCTGAGCTACCACAGTAGTGAACTACAACAGGCTGAAACTTGAAATTGTGAGCCAAATAAATCCTTTCTTACTTATATTGCTCCTATTAGGGTATTTTATCACAGAAACAAGAGACAAAACCAAGGTACCTTGCCTTTGTGGTGGTTGGAATGAGATTGGCCCCCATAGGCTCATGTGTTTGAAAGCTTGGTTCCAAATTGGTGAAACTGTTTGGGAAGGATTAGGAGGGGTCGGAGGAGGTATACCACTGGGGGAATCTTTGAGGTTTCCTAGTGTAACTCCTTCTCCCGTCTCCCTCTCTATCCATATATATTGGTCCCATGGTTGTAACTCTCAGCTGTTCTTGCAGTCAACCATCATGGACTCTAACCAAATGAAACCATAAGCCAAATTAATTGCTTTCTTTTATAAGTTGCCTTGTTCATGGTGTTTTATCATAGAAGCAAATAAGACAATTTCTATCTTATTCTTTCTCTCTCTCTCTCTCTCTCTCTCTCTCTCTCTCTCTCTCTGTCTCTGTCTCTGTCTCAATTTCTCTCTGTTTCTTTTGAGTATGCAAAATATATAAATGTCCAAAAAGTATCAAGAAATTGTTATACCAGTGGGATTAGTGAACTAAAATTATGGTTTGGATGTGAAGTCTCCAACACAGGCTCGTTGAAGAGGTTGTTGGACTTTTGGGATTGCAATCAAGCTGGCAAAATGAGTCACTTCTGGAAGTGAAGCTTCAAGTTGATGTCTGCTTCTGATTCCAGCCTGAGCTCATTGCTTTCTGATGCATCGAGATCCTGACCATATGCCATTGCGATGAATGCTGCCATGATTTTTTTTTTTGGGGGGGGGTTGATGTTTTGGTTGTTGTTGTTGTGGTGGTGGTGGTGAACTGAAACTGAGACAAAAGAAATCCTTCTTCCTTTTTAGTTTCTTCTTTTAAGTACTTGTTTGCAGCAAGAGGAAAGTGAAGCTCTTGGATTTGGTCTTTTCATACACTAAAACAATATATTACACTAACTATCAGAATCAACTAATTCAGAACTGCAGAGTCTAATGTTGCAGAGAGGAGTGCCTGTGAAGACTGAGGCTGGTAATTTGGAAATTCCTTTATTTTATGTTGTTATTGTAATTATCCATCCATTCTATGATAGTATGAGAATAGGTCACCAAGATGGGTCACCATATGGCTTCTGTAGTTTTCTGGCCCCAGTACAGGAAATGTGGGTTTTCATTTTCTCAGAATATAACCAAGTAACTGGCGTAGGGAGGAGCCATTGTCTTAATTTTTACAGATAGAAGCAACTTCCCTAGCAAACACAACTGAGGAATTTAAAGAAATAGAGCATTCTCTTTTCTTCTTTCCTGTGGGATTCAGGCATTTAAGGAGGTCCGTATCAGTTCACTGAGCACACAGATCAGAGTAGAATTTTCAGTAACCATGCAGGACAAAGAATACAGAGAATACAGTGTTTGCAAACAGTTAAGGGGGCTGGGTCTTACAGCTTGTGAAAAAGTACTTGTCTAGTATGTAGGAGAAGCTGGGTTCAATACTGTGTGTGTATGTGTGCATGCACATGCACACATAGAGTTTGAAAAAACCTATAAACAAATGGACTTTATTAAGCACCAACAGCAAGGAAAATGGGGATGAGATTTCCATAATTAACTTACTTGTAGTATTCAAAATGTCTAGTTTTCGATCAAATACTGTGATGCATACAAGAAAACAAATTTTCGCCCATACATTGTACAGAAAGTAAACTGACAGAAGGCATCACTGGAGAGGCTTTAAATGAACTATCTAAAATTCTCAATGAGCTGAAGTAAACTTGAAGCAAAACTGTGCATTATCTGGAGAATGGTTTGAGTAAACCAAGACTATTAATACAGAGATTGACATTCCGAAACTAAGCAAACAGAATTTCTAGCGTTGAAAAGTACAATAGCTTAGTTTTAGTTATTTTCATCACTAGAAGGTACAAGATTGCTTGAATGGAACAAAAAAAAAAAATCGTTCAAGAATTAGAAAGCTTAAAGAAGGGGCACTTGAAATTACCCAGTCAGAAGAGCAGAAACAAAATAATGAATAAAAATAAGGAGCCCTGGTGCCTGTTCTATTTTTCATTTGTGTTGTGATAATACTACCTGAGCAAAAGCAACTTAGGGGATGGAGGGGTCTTAGGCTCACAATTCCAGATACACTTCATATTGCAAGGGCGTTACAAAGGCAGGAATCCCCAGTCAAGAGCAGAGAGAGAATAAAGCAATTCCACTTTCTTTCTAGCTTTTTCTTGTTTTACATAGTTCAGCATGCCCAACCCCACATTGATCAATAGCCCCACATTGATCAGTGTGATCCTCCCATATTTATAACATTCTCCCATAGCCATACCCACAGGCCAACCTGATCCAGAAACATTCTTGGATTGAGGCTCCCTTCCCAGATGATTCTGAGTTGTGACAAGCCGACAATCAAAAATTCACCATTACAGACTTATGGGACATTCACTTTTGAAACATTTACATGTGGTAGTACTAGAAGGAGAAGCGAAGGAAATTATGTTAAAATGAGTAACTGAAGAAATTATAACTGACCTTCTAAATTCGATGAAAGGCACTAATTATACCGCTAGAAAAGCCCAAGAAACTTCAAGATGGAGCTGTACTTTAAGCAAAACTATTATGAGTTACATTGTAATTGAACTGTCAAAATCCGCAGAGAAAGAGTCCTGAAAGGAGCAACAAAGAATTGACTTTTCAGCAACAAGGATTTCCCTGCAAATTAAGTCAATTTCTTATTGTTAACAATAACAATAAATTTATGTTTATCAATAGCTTCTGAGTGCCCTGTTCATCTTTTTTGATAATAGCCACTGTAACAAGGGAGGTGATCGCTCATCATGGTTTTAATTGGCATTTGTCTGGTGAATAACAATGTTGACTATGATTTCATGTATCTTTTGTCTTCTTTTGAGAAATGTCTATTGAGGTTCTTTGCTTATGATAATTGGGTTATTTGTTTCCACATTATTGAGCTATTTGAGTTTCTTATGTAGTGCCATCAACTACTTTTCAAATATCTGATTAGACCATATTTTCTCTCTGTTGATTGTTTTCTTTACTGTGTAAGTCTTTGTGTTTGTAGTGTATGTGTGGACATGCTTATACATTTGTGTGTAGAGTCCAGAGGTCAATGTCAGGTGTCTTCCTGTGTCACTCTCAATCTTATTCTTTGAGACAGGGTATTTAACTCACCTGGAGCTCACTGACTAGACTGGCTGGCCACTGTTTCCCAGGGATCCCTGTGCCTCTGTCTACCAAGTTTTAGAATCCCAGGTGCGTACTGTCACATCTGGATTTTACATGGTGCTGAGGATCCATATTCAAATCTCCTGGCTTCACTTCATGGGCTTTACCAACTGAGTTATGTCTTTGCCTGTCCCCACCCCTGAATCATTTCTTTTTTTGATATAGTCTTTATGCTTGGGAGAATATGAGTTCATATTTCATCAAGGGTTTGTAGGCACATGCTATTTCAAATAATGCTTTGGAGACAGTTGCACACATCAGAAACTTATTCCAAGAGAAATCAGCCATCTTTTAATGTGCATGACTAGAGCTGGCTATATCATGTGCTTCAGCTCTTTTGGGGTTTTTTGTTTGTTTTGATGTTGGGATGGAAATTGGGGCTGCCTGCATGCTCGGCATACACTCTATCACTGAGCTACATCCCTAGTCCCTCACTTTGTCTTCATTTCGTTCAATATTAGAAGCTTTACCGATTGTGTGATAGAAAATAGCAATACTAATGAACTTCATTACATCCACAGTGTGCTACTTACAAGCAGGTCATGCACATATAACAAACCTTCCAGTTCAGAATGTGTTACTATGTATTTTTCCTACAGACAGGTCTGAACAGGGTGTTCCTTTCAAGATCTCTAGGTCATTTTCTTCTGGTAAAGGCTTAGCTAATCCTACTTACAGTATATTATTTGTGCACCATTTGTGCATGCTTAATCTGCTTATATAAAAGTTTATGCACGTGGCTAGGTACTTGATTACTAAATATCTTTCATTATAGTGTTCTATGGAGCAAGAAGTAGTGGATGTTCATAGTATTTATTTACTTCCTAATGTTGACTTTGGAGTTTTACAAGGCAATCTAATATTCTTATATTAAAAATTTATTCTGACAGGTTATAATATATATACACACGTAGATGTATGCATTTGTATCTCTATGTACATATGTTAATGTAATTATAAGTAGCACAATTCATATGTATCCTCCTTATCTGCTATGTATATAATACAAATATAATTAATTATGTGTAATATAATACCTATGCATATTGTTTCTTTTCTAATACTTTATGAAGGAAGAAGAGGTGTGCAAGTGCTAGTGATTTGGCAACCAAAGAAAAACCTGGTTCAGTTTTTGTTCTTTATATGGATATAAGAAGAAAGAAGAAAAAAGTCCAAGGCTTTGTAATAAAAATAACACAACTAGCAATATTTAAAAACTTGGTTCCTTAAAGCATCAAAATGATAATGGTAAATTCATAGGTGTTATCTATGGATACTCTGTTCTCCAGTCATTATCCAGTACAGAAACTTCTCCCAGACAATTCACTGAGATCTTGTCCTAACAAAGTGATTTCTGTAACAACCCCAAGTTGGTCATTCTCTCTTTGAAAGAAGAGAATTCACAAGAGCTTATGAAAGTGCAAATTTCTGAGTACTAAGTCCAGAGATTTGAAATTAGTGCAGCTAAGACAATGGTTACATATCTTGATCCCAAACATCCACTCTTGGGGTTTCTGATAGCAGTGGCCTATTTTCACAACTCATAAATACTATTTTAGCCTGCTCAGACATAAAGAATCTGCTCTGGTCAGGGGAAAGGTCTAATATGCATTGACTGATTTTCACTGGGGCTATGTAAGTTATAGCTATAGAAAAATTATAGACTGTGGAGCTTGGGAGGGTATTCTGTGAAATTCCAGAGGCCATAAAATCAAAAGAGGATACCTAAAAATACTTCTGACCCTAAGGCGATAAGGATAAGTTGTATGAGAGCATTAAAGGAGTGTTTTCATGGGCATTTACAGATTATGGAATTATTGTACTTTATATATTTTCTTCTATCCTGCTCAGTAATCAATAATAGTTTTTTTTTGTTTGAAAATGAGTAGATTTCTAATCTTTTAGTTTGGCTACTTCAGAAAAGAAGTACTTAACATTTGAAGTTGGTTGTCCAGTGTGCATATTTTATTCCTTTGGAAACTTCTCCTTGACATGGGTTGTACATTACCAAAATTAAGCTGGTAGGACCCATGGAGTTCTGAAAATATTAGAATGTAGAAAAGTGTTTTTTTAAAACCCTACAAGCTCAACTAAAATGTATTTTTCAAATCCTTTTCGCAATGTTATTTGGATTGGTGCTTTAAAGCTGGCAGGTGTCATGAGGCTAACAAATTCTCTTCACATTTCTGTCCATCTGGTTGGCACTGACTTTTCTCAATGTAATTCACAGAGTCTTGGGAGATAGCAGCTACTAACTTCTCTACCTTGGTAGTGGTAAAACTTAACTGGTAAGTAGTGACACAACGCTAATGGGTAAAAATTACCAATTAATAATAATGGTACCTTGTCATACCTTCAATATTTTTTAATTGAATCTACAGCTGGTGATGCTTTTAATTTTCTCAAAATTATCATGCTTATTTATAAATCATTTATTTCATGTGGACTCTGTAATAGTTGTATATTGGGATATCCTTTAGAGTGTTATAAACAAAAGATATATATCCGACTTTAGCAGGAACTAATGTAAGCATTATCTATAAAAGAAATAAACAGTCCTAGGTCCCTGCCAGAAAGATGTATTTGATTAGCAAAACTATATCAAATAAAGTACACAGCATCCTAGAAATATGTCAGATATCAATATTTGTTACCAGAACAAGATTTATTATTTTATTACATAAGAACACAGTAGTTGGAATTAGCAATTTTGATTAGGCTGTTAGTGAAGGTTTCCCTATTTGTCTGAGTCTTAAAGTATGAGAAATATTTTGTTGAAGGAGGATAATGGATTATTAGGATAAATTTTTGTGTACAACTTTGTTTTCCACTGACAATTTAGGAAGTGGGGGCTGGAGAGATGACTCAGTGGTTAAGACCATGGACTGCTCTTGTAGAGGACTTAGTTCAATTCCCATTATCCGCATAGAGGTTCACAACTGCCTGTAACTCCAGTTCCAGGAATCTGATGCCCTCTTATGACCTCTGTGGGCACCAAGCACACATGTGGTGCACATACATAAATACAGGTAATACACTCATATGACATAACCTAAACACTTATTTAATAGTGATAATTTGGAGTGATTAAAAAGCTATATAAAGACAACTTTGTATACGCAAGATTTTAGTATGGGTATTTTTAACTTCAGAGAAGTCTCAAATATTCGTGTGTAGATTACTCACACAGCAGATTCTCTGAAGAACATCTGAAGTTTCAGTTTGGCTTCCCCTGTCCTGGTTCTTCCCCTGTTCTGCTCTATCCACCACCTGCACATGGCATATATTAGAACTGAAATTACAACACAGGTCAGGAAGTGAGGTTTAAAGTAAATACAGAAGTTAGAAAGCATATGTGTACCTTGTAAGAACACTCAGTACTGTAACACAATGAAAAGAAAGCTTTTGCCTTTATAATGCAAACTACAGAAGAGAATTTCCTTCTAAGTAATTGTAGCTGGTAGGCATACTTAGAGAATGGAGTGAGAAAGAACTCAAAGTGGAGAGAATAAGATGCACGCTAGTCACTTCAGATGCCTTCCGGTGTGTTAGCTGTAATTTGTAACATCATTTTAGTGCATATTTGCATATGTAAATACATTATTCCAGAGAATCCATACATTTATTTTATGTAAACATAAAGTTTCACTAGCTATGAATAAGATAGAGCAAACATGGTTTATTCTGTCTCTATTGATAAATACAGGTATGAAAGAAACCAGGATGAAAGAGTGAACCAGCATTTTAATAATTCTGACATGTCAGTGATACCAGCTGGCTTGGTTGACAATATGGAAATGCAAAGATCCACACACTGATGGTATAGTTAGCATCTTTTTCATTCACATCTCTTGATGCTTATTTATAGATCTGCCTTCACTGCAGCTTTAGAGTAGAACAGAGTAACTAAATCCTGGTTAGAGGACAAGAATTCACTAGCCAGGTGGATAGAAACTGTTTGAGCAATCAATGAAGAAACATGAGAACATTAACCCATGATGTTGTTTATTAAATATTGGATTTAACTGAAGCCTGACATACTTGAGTTTAATTCTATTAAGCACCTCAGCGACACTGGAATCTAAGAGAGTTCTAGGTCCTAGATGGAACATCTGTGTCTTCAGGTGATATACACAGACAGATCCAACAACATTGAAAGGGTTAAAAAGACTCAGAACTGAACTAACATTAGGGACACAACTCACAGATGAATGAGATGTAGATGGAAATATTAATAAATCAAATGGGTTCATTCAGGGAACAGGAGACAATCATAGTGTGCAAACCTGATCCACTTTGCAGAAGGTCAATCCTCTGATGGACTGACCAGAGCATGTGGCCTCTAGGCAATTTATTGAGGAAAAACACCATCCACCAATACAAAGATCTTAACTGCTTAATGAATAGAACCTCCACAGTGCACCATCCATCAACTTTAGCTTGCCGACTTGATACAGTTTTACAGATGAAGTCAAGACCTCAGGCAAAGTATTTCTTGACCAGTGCTTAGGTTGAGGGAAGCAACCATAAAAAGTTCCTCCATATTAGCAATAATATAAACAGGTGCTTTCAACATAAAGACGTCAGTGGGCAAAGTTAAATATGAGCTACAATTGCTCCATCCATGGGTAATTAAGTAGACAATTGTTGGTTCTGAAAATTAGCATTCTTTCTGCATTCAAGAAAGCTGTAGCCCATCCACAATCAGAAAGCTGGTTTTAACAGCTAAGGAAAGTGACCTTCTGGAAGTAGCTCTAGCTTCCAGAAACAGCAGCTGTGTAAGGTTCATATTACTGCATAGAAGTGCATGTAGCTTCACTATGCTTGAGAATAAGTTTAAGTATTCCATGACAATGAATCTATAGACTGTGTTTCAAGTTATGAAAGCAAATGCCTATTAAAACACAAAATACTAATAATTACATACTTTAAACAAGAGTCATAATTTCATAACACAATAGTCAAAATGTTCAAGATAGCCTGTAAAATTGCATTTCACATGAAAAAATACCCCCACAGGTTGAATGGGAAAAGTCAGCCAATAAATACAAAGCTGAAATATTAAAGATGTTGTAATTATTCAATAGAAACTTCAAATGATTGCATTAATGTTCCAGAAAAATAAAACTCAAAAACTCTTGAAAAGAAGGTAAATAACCACATAACGTAGAAGAGAAAATAGCAATCTGATAGATATTTTATAAATAAGAAAAGAAATTACAAAAAAAATCTGCTTGGATGAATTCTTTAGCAGAATGGAGATAAGAAGATGAAGAAGCAAGTTTGAAAATAGATCAGTGTAAATTACTGTGTTGGAATGGCAGAGTGGTAGGCAGTTTAGAAATATGGTCAGATCCTCAGAATTCTCAGGAATGCTACAAAAAAGTTTAAGATTCAAATTATTAGATGTGAAAGTTATGTACTTTTGGAAAATTTTCATAAATAATACGGCTAGAAATTTCCCGAATTTGGCCAAAAGATCTGAAAATTCAAGATTCTTGGTGAAATTAAGTGAAAGGCAAGAGAGAAAAGAGGAGCAAAAGCCTGAATCTTTGGGGTGCTTTTGGGCTCTGGTGATCAGTAAGTCTGAAAGAGGTATCCCTTACTAGGTACTGAGATTTTTATTGAATAACCTTCTTCTTCCCCCACTGAAGGGTACTTCTGCTTAACCCCTCCCTTTTTTTCAATTTCTATTTTAAAATCTACTTACAAACTGCAGGTTTTTTTCATAGGTTCCCTAGCTTTTGTTAACTAGCTCCCCAATCCCTTGCTCTCCCTCATCTTCTTCTGCTCATCACTACTCAAAACTATAACCCCAAGCAGTCCTCCCTCTTCATTCATATTATATGTACAGTACTACCCCCTCCTCCGGTTCTATTATTTATTTAGCTTGCAAGATAATAAATTTCCTTGTGGCTTTCTTATCCACTCCTCATTTTGGATAGCCTGTTTCCATCATCACCACTTTCTCATCCCTCACTCCTCTTTGTTTGAATTCTTCTCCCTTCCCCATTGTTCATCCCCCCTACTTTGATTTGACGGTACCCCATCCATGACATCTGAGCAGCACAAATTGGATTCTGGGTTATACTTTAAGTTGATGACAATTTATGGAGGGAATCGGGGGAGGAGTAGAGATGGATATGATTGAAATTCATTATAAATATATATAAAATTTTCAAAGAACAAATAAAAAATAGTACTTAAAAATAGAAGATGGAGGGAAGGAGGAAGGGAAGAGAAGAAATCCAGGTAGAGTCAAACTTCAAAAAGTTTAGGAAAAACAGTAAAATGGAGAAAGCAACAAATAAATATTACTTATACGGATCAATGATAAAAACATCAGTTTTTATATAAAAATCCCAGCGACCAGAAGGATCTGAACAAAGAATATACGAAAACCTTTCAATGTATCACCTAAGGTGATACCTAAAATACCTGTTGAAAAATGTGTCTATACCATAATCCTAAGAACAGCTATTGTAAAACAATACAAACTTAAAAGATTATGAAACATAATAGATAACTGACCAGTACTGGAATTCTAGAATATATTCAAATTACACAAACTGTAGTGCGAACTGAACAGCAAGGGGTAGGAAGGGAACAAAACAAAACCCTGCAGGCCTGAGTTAGAATATAAGAATGCTTAGATGAAAATGTATGTTCATAGCACACCAACGGCGATGACAACAAAACCCTTACATATGTATAACAGTGAAAGCATAGCGACTCTCAGCCACACCAACTCGAAATTACTCAGCAGAATACTTCAGAATTCAAGCTAGGAGCCATAAACTAATCATCACAATCAAATGGGATTCATAATACAAATGCAATGTATAACACATTTCAATTGCTGTCATTTGTAATATTAATGGGCAAAATAAAACATTCATGCAGGTGTGCTGTTATGCCTGTAATCCAGGCACATAGGAGGCTTGAGACAGAAGGATCTCAGGTTGGAGGCTGCAGTGGCATGAACAGGGACAGTTTCTGTCAAAAAAGCCAAACAAAACATAAACACATCATCCATCCAAATGCCAAATATGTTGTTTAGAGAGGAATAAGCATTGTCTCTATGTAGAAGACTTGGTTGTGCAGAAAGAAAATTCACAAAGAAATTACAAAAAAGCCAGCAGACCAAATGAGTTTAACAATGACAGAAGATACATTTATAAATGTCACCTTAATTTATGGATACTAGCAATGACTGTTTGGAATTCAAATAATTTTGCAACTGCTATTTAAGTGTGCAATTATAACTAAGATAGTTGTACATCTGACAAAATATGAGCAAGATCTACAAGCTGAAAACTCTAGCACACAAGTGCACATAGGTGAAAGGAACTTAACAAAATGCAGAGAGATACTTTGTCTTTGGCTCAAAAGGCTAAATAAAGATGTCTTCAATTTACCTATAAAGTCAATGAATTTCTCCCAAAATTACATCAACATGTTTTCTTGTTTCTTCTGTAGAAAAGAATTTATTTTAAAGCTACCATAGCCAAAGTAATTTAGCAAATAATCTACAAACCTGGAGGGCTCACTTGCCTCAGCCCAAGAATTATTTCAAAGATGGATTGATCCAGACAGTGGACTACTGGCAAAAAAAAACAAAAACAAACAAACAAACAAACAAACAAAAAAAAAAAAACCAAGATGGATACACCAAGAAAAAGAGCAAAGAACTGAGAAATTAGCCCACACAGAATAAATTCATGACAAAGGCACAAAGCTAACTCAGTAGAAGAAGAAGAATGTAACAACTGATCCTGGGTCAACTAGGCATCCAGAGAGAGAAAACAGAGAACTAAAAACAATATTTATAACATGAACTAAGACAGAAATAAAAATAAGCAACATGGATCATTGAACAGAATACAAAACTAACAATGGAAAACTTCTAGAAAAATAAAAGAACATGATGCTTGGGTTAGGTGTGGATGTTTAAAATATGAGACCTATAGCATAATTCAAAGAAGACAAGTCAATAAATTTGTCCTCAGTACAATTAAAAAGTATTAGCTCTTTAACAGATACTGCTTTAAGAATAAAGAGACAAGCTGCAACCTAGTAGAAATACACTGGTTAACACATATATAATAAAGGGTTTGTATTAGAATATGTAAATGAAGCAAAATAAACCTAAATTACCAATATGCAAAAAATGTGAAGAGACACGTCAACAAACATGGCATGTAACAGCACTTACATACAGAGAGACATGATGCTGTCTGAGTCTTTCAAGAAAAATATTTAAGCCATTACCATAAGAACTTACAATACTAAGCCCTTGCAATGATGCGGAATAACTAGAATGTTCCTATTTAAAAGCTGGGAGGTGAATTGTTTCCTTTCTCTTGTAGAAGTTGAGTTTTAATTATGTTTAAAGTGGGTAGTTTTGTGCATTGTTGGGAAAAGGGCTGCCTAGCTTTGACATTTTGTATTGTCTGCAGGTGTTGGCTTTGTGTAAAAGGTGTTTGATTGCTTGTGATCTGCATGTGGTATTAATAGAACACCCGAGGAACTTAGGTATCAATAAAAGTCCCTGAGATGAGATGCTCAGGGTTCCACTGTCCAGTATGGCACTGGCCAGGATAGTGGTTCCTTCTGCTGAGGTCTGGCAGGGTTTGCACCTATGAACATGACTCTGTGTCTTCCTTGTGAGCCTATATAGTACATATGCTACTACACCTTTTGGAAACAGCTTGACATTTTCTTTAAAATACACATCATGATTCACTCCTAGGTATTTACCAAAGAAGAGTAAAGCCATATGTTCACACAAAGTTTACACAAATATTTACAGTATCTTTGCTCAAAATTACCCCAAACTAAAAGTTGCATGAATTTTACTCAACAGCTCAGCAGAAAAACAGTGTCAGTATCATATGACCACAGAGTATTTCTCAGTAATAAAAATAAACAAAGTATTAATGCAAATGAAGACTTAAATGTGTGTCAAATGTATTGTGTTAGGTGGTAAGAGCCTGACTTAATTGCTCTCTAAATAGATCATAATTTATATGGCATTCTCAAAACACAAGATGGATAGAAGTGCAGTGTTTAGTGGTTTACAGAGCCAGCACAGATTGACTATGAAGAAGCTAGAAACAAATATTGTTTGGGGCTGGGATGTGGGGATGCAATTGTTTTTGTTTATTTTTTTAAATTCATATGTAAGAATGTTTGCCTGCATATTTGTATGTGTACCATATGCATACCTGATGCCTGCAGAGGCCAGGAGAGGGCATCAGATCCACTGAAACTAGAGTTTACAGAGGGCTGTGAGCTGCCATTTGAAGGCTGGAAAGCAAAATGAGATTCTCTGCATGAACATCAAGTAACTCCTAACCACTGGGTCATCTCTCCAGCCCTGGTCTAGCTGCCTTATATTTGGTTTCTTTGGTAGTGGTATAACTTCATGTGTTTATTGAATGAAATATACACAGATAGCAACAGAGTGTATTAACTGTAAGTTCTGCCTCAACAAAATTTATCTACAATTAAAATAACTTGTTTTGCCATCTGAAGTATTCTCAAATTTCTTAAAAGTTGAGTTGGATTGGAAAAAAATATTGCTGTCATGTTCCTCTTTACAGTGTTTGGATGCCAGGCTCATGAGCAACATTTTTAAGCAAGAAGAAGAAATGATTTTTAAACAGGAAATTGCATTCCATAATTCACCTCTAAGCACTGATATACCAAACAGTCCAGTGTTCTATTAGAAGACATCACCATGTTCTAAGGTTGGTTTTGAAATAAACTATTTGCTGCCTGCCAATTATTTGCATTGTTTTATAAAGATTTAATTAAGACACCTTCATAAGATATTTTCCTACTATGTTTCTGTCAACCAATTTACTCTATAAAGAACTGGACACATAAAAAGACAAGGGAAATAAAAAGACTTTTGGCCAAAAAAACATAAATTTCTTTATAATTAACAATATCATTTTATTTATATTTATTATTTTGGGACAAATGATTTCACATGATTGTGATTTGAAAGACCATTAAAAATAGCACATGACTGATGGATTAGTTGGAAATGGAACAAGATAGCTTGGAAATAAATTTCATGAAGCAAGAGGCTGCTGAATTTCTCACAGAAGCTAACATGTTTACTATGTATTGAATCAACTAGTATTTTCTTTCAGAAAGCTTTTTTTCTAAAAGCGATGATGAGTAAATCCTGTCTATTCCTTTAGCTAGTTTTAACAAAGAGAATATACACTATTAATATTTTTTTAAAACTTTAAGTGATGGTGCATGCTTTTAATCCCAACACCTATGGAGAGAGGTGGATTTCTATGAGTTCAAAATTACCTGGTGTGCAATAGTGAGTCCCAGGCTAGCCAGAACTGCACAGAGAGATCCCTCTCTCATGATTTCTTAAGTATTTTTTAAACTGAAATAGACTTACATCATTTACCCCTCCCTTTCCTCCCTGATAACCTGACTAGAACCTTTCTCCTGTCCCCCACTCTCAAATGATAATCTTGTTTTCTTTGATTATTATTGTAACATAAAAATATGTGTGTATATACTCATGTATGTGTATTTATAAGCATATGTAAATACAATCTGCTGAGTTTGTTTTTGTCGGTGGTGGGTATATGATTTCAAGGCTGACCACTCTGTATTGGAAAAAACAATATAAGAGTTAATGACACAGTATTGTTAAGACCTGGAATCCACATCTTTAATACTGACCCCATATTAAATTGCCCATTATAATCTAAAATCACCTATTTTAAATTTGCATAGCAAGAAACCACAGGAAGCAGATTTCAACTTATGTACAGGTTATTGAAAAGTACGTGAAAGGTGTAACCTCAAGGGAAGAGAGACGAATACTACCATAAACTACTTTGTCTCACTCAATTCTTAGTTGTCAAAGACTGAGTAATTCAAATAAATTAAAAGGTAGAAAACAGTATTTTCTTGATTTTATAAAATCAAATGTATAATTGAGTGCTTCAAACTCCCTAAAAAGTATAACACTTGACAAATTTGGGCTATTTGGCTTACAATGAAGTTTTTAATTCATTGAGACTAAAATATTCTCATTTCTCTTTATAACTTACCTCTAGCACACAGAAGCAGAAATGCCTCTTTGTCTTCCTTATATAGAAACTTATATAGACAAGACTTAAAAAATTATTTCAAAGTAATTGCTCATTTTTTATCAACACAGGATGGATCCAGGAAATATTTCCTTGATGTTGCTCCTAAAATGTCACCTAGAAGGTTACAAGGAAAGCTTTCTTATTAATGTTGAGTCATTTGCATATTTTAAGAGGGATTTTTTGAATTCAAATTTGATGTAGCTGTCAATCAGAATATGGAATGTCACTGTGGAGAATCTGGGGATAACATATCTGAGTGTTTTATAAGAGAAGACATGGCTGTCAAATATTTATATCAGCATTCATTTGCATTGATGTATTTTTTTTCTCTTGCAGTGTGTTTGAAGGCAAATTAATAAAGAATGCACACATAGAGTCCTAAATGAACACCATACTCATTCACCTGTGGAAAAGTGTGTTACAATTTATCAATTGATTGGACCCCAATTAACTTAAGTCATATTGAGGATGAGACATAGGCAGAACAGTGATGTAGACATTTGGAAAGGAATTTCATATGTCCAAAAGCTGCTATAGATGGACCAAAAGAAAGTAAGAGCAAAGAGGCAAAATTTCAGGAGAAGATACAAATGTACAAGAAAATCAAAATATCTATCAACCTTTCCAGTCTTCATGGATCCCCCAGATGATTGGCATTTAACTATTACACAAATACTAGCTGAGAGTTTTATCTGTCACCAGCTTTTGAGAATCCCATAGACAGTGGCCATATGCAGAAAATATGAATGACAAATAAATCTTTCCAAATTGTTGTGACAATTAAGCAATGTTTGCCATGACAAATAAAATGAACTTGAATTCATAAAGGATTTTTTAAAAATTTAATGACTGTGATTTTTAAAGAATGTGAAATAAATTACTTGAAAAATGCTAAATTTATTTGTGACTCTCTGAAATTTTATCATCCAGTATGGATGACCAATAAAAAGATGAGTTTCTACTTACCTGAGAAGCTAGAATGCATGGGCTGTACATAGAAAGACATTTTTTTTAGAGCTCAGAAGGTTAATTTGTAACCTACCTGAGAGGAGTTCACTTTAACCAAATGAAGAATTAGTAATGCAGAGTGGGGAATAATTTGCAGAAGTAAGTTCCATATTTCACCTGTTCTGTCATGTGAGTAGAGAATGATATCCAATGGGTAAAGCATAGGTGACTGATTTATTAATTGGTTGTTCGGTTGATTGGTTAACTGATCTTTGAGATAGGAACTTACTAGGTAGCTCAAGCTGGCCTTGAACTCAAAGTTTTCTGGATTACAAGAATGTTAATTCACACACAGAAAACATAGGTTAAAAAGAACCCACAAGAGAAGAAATAAATAAGAGGAGGAAACAAACCAAATGCTCTTTATTACCTTTTGTTAAGTGATTTTCAAATCCCCATACTAATGACTGGCCATAATGCTTAATGGAGATTAAAAGCAAGCCCAAGCCCACATGTATTCTGAATCTTTAGCACCACCACTACCCCCTAAAAAAGGTGTTTTTTTTTTCTTTCTGTCAAATATACACATTTGTTTCCAAAGAGCCAAAATAAAAGTAGAAGAACCAGCATTATGAGTTAAGTATTAATAGCAGGTGCCATTAGGAGCATTATATATGAACTATCACATTTATTCACTTAATCTCATATAATTCTCTGAATTCTGCATATTTCAGGTTTCTTGTTCTGCATAATAATTAAAAACATCTGGGAGTTACAAAGCAACCCAGACGCCACTTTTATCTCAGGCTCTCTGACATAACTTTTTGTGTAGTCTTTAAAATAGGCTTCTGAGGAAACCACTTGTCTCTCCCTGTAGGTGGGGAAGCTGAAGCTTGAGGAAATGAAGATCCTCCTAGAATGGTTACAGGATTTGTGAGTGGGGCCCTTGAACTTTAACTGGGCTGTGGCTACATGACTGTTCACCCAATCATTCTTCAGATGCATGCACACGTCACACATCCTGTTCATATTAAAAGTCATATCACTCCATTTGTTCTGCCAGAATCCTGATGTACCCAATGACCTGAGAAGAAGACAGAGTAGCTGTATTATTACCCTTTAATTCATCACTTGATATCCTCCAAGAATGATTTGCTGTAAAGCAGCCTCATGAATTTCTTGTCTAAGCCCAGAAACGTCCCAAATGTCCCTTATCTCCCATTTTTGGAGAATGAATACTTTTACTATGCCACCTGCCCTTATTACGGTCATCTGTTTTGTGAGGGCTTCATTTTAAACCCTTAATAATCATGTATTTAACCTGTGACCAGCTGAATGGATGCATTGGAGTTAGTATCCACTCAGCTTGATCTCCACATTCTTAACCTAGGAGAGACTCACGTTTTCTCTATTCATCTTTTCCTGAGGTCAGGATCTTGTTCAGCTATCAGGCCCCACTGATGTACCTTTTCTGAAAGGCTTCTTTCAACACACAGTGGGAACAGCTCTCTGCTTGCACCTGTGACCTATTAGAGTTGTCCACACCTCTGTCTCCTGTCTACGTGGTCAGCAGAATCACACCCTGTCATGTCCACACCGAGTGTGGCTCTTGGTGCTCTTGGTGAAGTACTTTAGCTGTAAAATCCATTTCTGTTTTACTATTTCTCTCATTGACTCAAGAACCATCTATTAAGCACTTAGATATCATGGCAAGAATATACTGGATGGCACTGGTATAAGATAAAAGTTAATAGGATATTTTCTCTGCAGGAAACTTGAAGTGAAATGGAATAGCAGATGAGGGCATATGGCAATGCCAACCTTTCAGTCTCACTCGCTCATGACTATAAGCAAGATCACGATTCCTCCCCATGCTCGGTGAGAAGGGCCTGATATAGCATCTCTTCCTCTCATTTTTCCCCATTTGGCTGTGGCTGTTCTATGAGTGTGAAAGCTCCTGCAGCCTGCAGCTTTGCTGGAGGATAGAAGAGGACTCAGGGGATGGGAAACTTTGCTCTGCATCTCTTTCCCACTGAGAGCCCCACTCTTGTCTAATTTAGCACACATCGCCAAGGCTGAGTTGTAGCCATTAATAATATTTTGCTAAGAGTCAGGAATAATGGAGAGGCCCTACATCACAGAATAGCTTCTACACATGGGAAAAGAAATTCTGGGATACTTTCTAATGTATTCTAGCCTATTCTGGAATACAAGACTTATTTCAACCAATTAACTACTCTGTTACTATCTTTGAGTCAAAATTCAGGTTATATTGAACTCCAGCTTGCAGGAATGGGAGAATCTTCCTGAACTCACACATATAACCTACTTACTTCCCCTTCATTTCTTGATCCAAGAAGATCTTTTCCCAATATCTGTGTGTTAGCACCTGCTCGTAACATGTTGGAGACACTGACTTATACATATGTGAAAGGGTTCTCAATTGAATTCTGGAGAAGTGGTTAAAAAGTTCAGTGTTAGTCAGAGGGTGTATAAAGGTGAGAAGGTCCTTCGATTTGTATTTATGAGATGTACTGTTAAGTTAGCTATGAGTGAAAGAAAATGGGACAAGAAGCAGGAACATGAAGCAGATGAGGAAAATTAGTTACGAGTTCTCAGAAGTAGATATACAAGTAAGTAAATTGAGCTGTGTATTCAGTTAATTTTAGTTTAACAACAGCAATCAAAGGCAGTTTAAACATTCTCATCTGTGTATATAAGTTTTCAGAATGTACAACACACACACATACACACATATTCATGCAAGCTTCAAGCTTAAAAGCTACTACTTTTGATTTGGTTCCTAACTCTTTAAAAGGAATGCCTCTGTGTCTGTGAGTGGGAATGCAGTACTCAGATAGGTTAGAAGAGGACAAGCTATTGGAACCTCAAGAACTGTATTTACAGGTGGTTGTGAACAAGCGTGTGGGTTCTGGAAACCAGATGTAGGTCCTCTGTGAAAGCAGAAAGTGCTCTTAACTGCTGCGCCATCTCTTGAGATACCATACACATAATTTTAAAAGAAAATAAATCTTAAGAATAAAATGTAAAACTGAGCCACAGGCAAGATGGATCAGTGGGTAAAGGCACCTACCCCATATCTGGGAAAAAATGATTAAGAGAAGGGATGACTTTATAAATGACATGGAGACTTGAAGGAAACCATTAACAATGGAGATAGAGAGAGAGGGAATAGATTTGACTGGCAATCGTCTTGAAGGCTAAGACTCTACAGTTTAAGAGGAGTTTTAGGAAAGATGAAAGAATGAATAATAACTTTGACAAGTATCTAAGGAGAAAAACAAATTTAGATGCTTTGAAAAGAAGCACTTTTACTTCATCACTGAGGTACTTGTGGGATCCCTGGGTGAAGAGGTTTGGAGGCATGCATTAATACGTATGAGGTCATGGAAGAAAAGCCAAGGCTAAGAAGTGCTTGGGAGTCACTGCCAGAGAGGCAACTGATGCTGTGCGCACAGACAATCTGAAGAAAGGAAAACTTACCGAGTAAACGGTGAGGAGGGTAATGTGTATTTCAGTAACTCAAAGTTTATGAACATACAAAGCAGTAATGCTGTAGAAGAGAGCCTGTGGACTGAGACAAGGTGTGCCGTCTGTTCATCTTCAGTGGGTTAATTCAGAGGAAGGGGTGGGAGATTGCATCTAAATGTATCGAGCTACTCGTTGTATCTCTTGCAGGAAATTGAACTGGGCTCTGTGCATTCTTAATGTAGGACATGTCTATCTGTTAATTAACAGCCCCTGATCACCTTGCAATGGGGTCTAATAGGCCTGCATTGGTGTTATCAGTCTTCCTGATGATGCTGTCTTGGCTTTAAGCGGTAACTAATGTCCAAACGTTTGCCAGTTAACAGCCCTGAATATCACACAAGCATTTGCCACACTAAAGAGAGAAGTAGAAAGATGATCCCCTTTTCCCTCAAATACGGAAAGATCTGGCGGACTCTTTCAATATACAGTAGGGTGAGGAGTGCTGCTGAAGCCCATGACAGTTCCCTGCCTAATTAGCAATTCCTGTCAGAGATTATTCATATTTTTTAGAGAACATCATGATATTCTGTGGAAATGAAAGGAAATCTAGGAAGATATAGATTATGCCTACTTATAAAGTCCCCAAAACTAAACAAAATTCTGTACTTTTCTTTATTTAGCATTTAAATGTTTCTAGGATAGAATAAAAAAATAACAATGAGTAAATGAATACTAGTGTTTGTCTCAAAAGAGCTAGTATTTTGGTAGAAACCTTCATTTCTCACACTCAGGAGGCTTAGGCAGGAGAGGTGTGAGGTTGAACACGACCTGTGTTACAGGAGGAGACCTCATCTAAGACAACTGAGGATCAAGTGTGAACTTGGCACTTTGATGCTAGTAATGGCTGCTGAGTATCACAGCCCCTTCAGAGGAGTGTGCCATATTTTGATCCATATTAATTGATATGTATTCATGTATTTTGTGATGAGTATACATATGCTAACTTTGTAATATGTAAAGGGTTTTTAAAAGGTATTTAAAATATATCTAAAATGTAACAATTTTTCTTTCAGTCGGGAGTGTGGGTTTGGCTGTTTTATGCTGTTCGAGTCTGGGCTCTCAAAGGCTGCTGTTACTTTTCTCACTGGCAACTTGACTCTGTCCCTCTGTTCCTGGCTGGTAGATTTCTAACTTGTAATGTTTTTAAACCTCAGTTAGCTCAAAAGGTTAGGAAGAAAAGGAAAGGGAAGGGAAACCTTTACAGCCCTTTTTTGGCTGTCTTAACCTATCAAAGCCTGGGGAACTGAACTAACTCTAACACACTCTGGTTCAGCTTCTTCCAGCACAGCAATTACTGAAAAAGATCAAAATTGTAACTTTTTAAAACCTCACTTAGTCCATTTTATCTGAGCCTTATTTCTGCCTGCTTTTCCTATCATCAGCTTTTGTGCTCTCTCTTTCTCTGTCCTGCAGCAATTCCAATTGTCAGTTATATCATCTGAACTGAAGTCAAATGATTTAGGTTTTATCCTATTTTCTGTCATTTATTTATTATATGACTTTGAAAAACATAGCCTGATGAGTGCGGATTGAATAACATCTTCCTGGTGAAAATGGAAGGTCGTCGAACCAAAGCATTCTGGAATGAAAAGGAGAGCAGTGTGTTGTTGATGTCATAAACCCACATTACAAGACAATGAGTATGTCTTCATAGTTATCCATTGCTTATTAAAAAATGGACACAACAGTTAACATAAACATGCTAGGTAGTCTCTGGCACTTGTGTGCTCTCTGTCTATCATTTATCTATCTATCTATCTATCTATCTATCTATCATCTATCTATCTATTTTATCTGTCATATATCATCAATAATCATTAGATATATAATATATACATAATCCTTATGGTTACCCTATAATCTGAGCATCATTTCTTTTCCTGTTGAACATGGAAGCAGATTAAGGATACTAGATAATGGTGCAGATACAAGAAATCTGTTGTAAAACCTGTGCTCTTAGGAATCTGTTGTAAATTCACATGTGAATAGTTGTAACAGTACCTATTGAATAATGTGTAGATTCTAGCTTAATAGAATGCATACCTCCAATATGAGTTATACAGTATGATTGGGAATTTCTGATTGAGAAAGCAATATACTCCACAGACCAAAGTTGGTCTTGAGCATAACTTCAGGTGAAACATTTAGGATTATCTAAAATGAATAAAAGAGAATATGCCTTTCAGTATAACCTTCACACCACAGATGTTTACTATTCTCTCAAGTTAGCTTGTTTGATAGTGCTGTAAAAGACTTAAGAAGACGATTCCAAAATCAAATGTAAGTGTAGACAAATGTTTTGATGAATAATTATTTAATCTGTAACAACTAATATGAATGGGAGCAAGATCTATTATGCATTTAATAGAAACAGTATTTCAGACTTTATTATAGGGTTTTGATACATATTATATGTGATAGTTATTTTAATTGTCAACTTGACACAATCTAGAATCACTTGGAAAAGCAGTCTCAATACAGGATTGTCTAAATGTTGGCCTCTGGAAATGTTTATGGGAAATTATCTAGATTAGTGAGAAGACCTACTCACTGTGGGTAGCACCATTCCCTAGGCAGAGTATACTGGACTGTATAAAAGTAAAGAAAGTGACCTGAGCACTAGCATGCATGCATTCATTTACTGCTTTCTGCCCTTGACTATGCATTGCCATTAGTTGTTTCAAGTTCTAGACACCTTGATATTCCCACAATGGTAGACCATGAACTGAAATTGTGAGCCAAATAAATATTTTCTCCTTGGGATGCTTTTGTCAGAATATTTTATACTAACAACAAAAAGGAAGCTAAGACATTATCCAACTTACAGGTCCCCAATTTATTAAATGTTTTCTGAACTGTTTTACAGATCAGGAAAGTGTGAATTGGAGAGATTAAATTTGGAAGTGTGCTGAATTGCTTATCAGTGAGAAATTAAGGAGATAAAAATATTTCGTTCTATTTTTAAGTTTTTTAAATTTTGAGTGTATGAGAAAGTACATGGGCATTAGCAATTATGTGCACATGCCTATAGAGAGCAGATGTTGATGTGAAAGAAGTTTAGGTTTTTTTTTAACCTTTATTTATTTTTTTTATTTTTTGAGATTATAATACAATCATTCTTTACTTCCCTTTCCTCACTCTAGCCCTTCCTTTGTACCCCCACTCCTTGCTCTCATTCAAATTAATGAGCTCTTTTTCTTTCATTGTTGTTACCTGCGTGTGTGTGTGTGTGTGTGTGTGTGTGTGTGTGTGTGTGTGTATTCCTCAGTATGTAAATACAATCTGTTAGGTCTGTGTATATTTTTCAGGGCTGTCCATTTGTTATTGGATAATCAATTGGTGTGTTCTTCCCCAGGGAAGACCACTTTTGCCACTTTCAGTTTTCCTTGGTTGCCTGCAAGGGTTGAGGATGCTTGAGCTTTCCCCTTATCCACATTAGCATTTCTATTGGTGTCATGTTGCTCAGGTCATTTGTAGGCAGCCATGTTGGTGAGACTTCATGGGTGTATCTTCTCTAACATTTTCTAGGATGTATCTTACAGCAAACTTCCTGTTCCTCTGGCCCTTCTACTCTTCCTGCCCTCTCTTCTGCAGTGATCTCTGAGCCTTAGGTGCAGGAGTTGTGTTATAGAATCATCAGCTGGGACTGGGCTTCACAACTCTGCATTAGTTGAGGTTTTCTGTAATAGTCACTGTTTATTGCAAAGACAAGTTTCCTTGAGAAGAGGTAAGAACTACACCAAACCCAAAACATTATAGGCTATTGTTATTGCTTTTGGTTGACTCTAGAGCTCTAGAGCTGGAAGTTAAGTTCCTACTACTGAAGATACCACACACTTTGGACACAGGCTGAATCTGACCTGAAAGCTCCCTCCCTATAAGAAGATCCATGCAAACTTTCAAAAGAGGAAAGGGACCAAACATTCCTACCCAGCTACAATGCCTACAGACCTCAACTACTCAGCATGGCCCAATCACTCTAAGGCTGAAATAGTGGTATACATGTCTTGGAGGTAACCAAAATAGATCTCAAATTGGACTTAGGTCTGTTCAACAAGAGGTTCATTCTTGGTCCTGGAAATTTACCTTTTTTCTGAGTCATAATCAGGGTCTTTCAGTTAGACTAGCTGTTGAATATATGGTAGGAATCCATTTATCTCTGCCTCCCTCTCACTAGAGTTATAGTTACATGCAGCCCCTGAATATTATGTGGACACTGGGACTCATAATTTGGTTCTGCATGCTTATGGATTGAGCTCTTTACTGATTTAGCCATCTTCCAAGTCTCTGAAAGACATTTTCTATGAAAAATAACTCCCATTCTGTTTCACATTTACCTATTTATTTTCACTTACCAAATGTTTACCAAACACTTTCCAGAAAGCTTTCCCCTACAGTAGGCACTATGTACATTATTCTAATGACAGATCACAGACTGTCTATTAGGGTGTGAGAGAAATAAAGGCTGTGTAGCTCTGATGTATGAATAATCCAGGATGCTATAGAATACATAGAAAGGAGGGTCCATCCAGCCTTGAGTGTCAAGGAAATTTTTGTTGAGAATATAATCCTTAATTTGAAGAGAAAGGCACTCCATCAATATGATCTGTAAGATGTCTTCTGTGTTTCTTTTCTTTCTTTTTTTCTTTTTTTCCAACAAGATTTTATCGTGAGTCTGCTGAAGCAATTTGACTATTGGCAGAAAGGAGATGGATGTTGAAGATCCTGGACAAATCATAAGCACCCGAGGAAAGTGTTATAGCCTGACTCCATTCAGTTACTTTACTAATTATTTGTAACCTGCTTCCTGGATGACTGGTAACTTGTTTTTCTATATAGCTTGTTTTGTTTTGTTTTTTTCCTGTTGTCCTGGTTGAAAGGATGACCTGTTTTCTCCATTATGAACTCACAAACTGCTGGATTCCACAGTACAATTTCCTTCTAGTAATCAGTAAACCAAGACAAAGAAATAGAATTGCAGAATGATGTTTACAGAGCTTCTGGTCCAAGGTTCAAGCATCAGCCCTAAGAGGACAATAGGAAGGAGATGTCTGGAGATACTGTTGATTTAACTACATTCCATCGAGACTCTTGTCTCCGCTAAACTGTCAATTTTTACACTTTATGTCTTTGGTAACTGCATCCTGATTGACTTTTGTAACCTGCTCCCTCCTTCTATTTCCCCAGCAACCAGATTTGTATAAAAGAGAACAGAAATGCTCTGGCAGTGCCCACTCTCTTCCAAGCAGAGTGAGGACTGTTTGCTATAACTAAATTCTTTATCTTGCAACCTTGTGGTATATTGAGGGGTTTTAATTCGGACACCATTTCAGAAAGCTGTGGTTTATAAGTTGCTTCTTACAAGTGTTACTGAGACTTCCTTTCTTCTATTTGCTATTTCCTTTTTGAGGTATAGACTATCTTAACCCTCCCTGTTTCTCATATACAGCTTTCTCTTACTCTATAGGAGCTGGCTGGGTTCCAGCTGTGCTTCCTACCATACATGATGGACTTCCACTTAGATAGTCCCCTGCTGGCAGTAGTTATACAACTCATTCTTTTAACTCTACTAAATTCAGCTCAAAATATTAAATTGTATATTAAAAAATTAAAAACCTTGCACTTTTATGAGATATCTTTCTCTACAGAATTTATTTAGTCAATATAGGTTCCCTAGAGACCTGGTGACCCAGTTTGAAAGTAACACAAAATATCTGAGCCTAATGTACTTTTCCACTTCTGTGGAAATTTTCTTTGTTAATATATTGAAAGGAACCTGCCCTTTGTTGAGTGTCCTATTGAGATGGTATTACTTCAGATATACTTTTTATTAACTGTGTGAGATAAGAATTTGGTCAAAAAGGATCAGCAACTTGTCCCAGGCCATTGCCATAAGCAGGACAGCAGGTACTGAGAACCATAGCTGTCTTCTTCAAAATCATTGATCTATGTGCTGATTGGTAAACTCAGGGGTCAACCAGCTGCTTGTTTTTTTAAAGAAAGCTTTATTGGAACACGATTGTCTATGTTTATTTATAGATTCTTTCTAGTTAAAATCTGGCAGCCCTGAATAGTTTTTCACAGGGAGTGTTTCTTTAAACTGAAAATATTTACGAATAGACCCATTACTTGAAGGGTTTGGCAATTGATGAACATATAAAAAATAACTTTAACCAATGAGAGTTTTTCTACTTGTAGAGCTCTTTTTATTTTGTATCATTCTCAAGATAGTAGAGCTAAAAATTTCATAACTGATTCATGACATTGGAGAGATTTTACTTTTAAAACACGATGTGAAGGATGGTAGGATTGCAAGACAGCAGCACGAGATTGCCTAAGAACTTTGTCAGACGGTCTAGATCATTTTCCTAGATTGAGATCAGTGAGCTTTGTCACCAAATGTACCCAGCATTTGGAGCGGAAGGTGATCTTTCAGAGCGCTACAACTTTGGCGGCTGCAATGAATATGATGTAGTTTGTCTGAAGGTGGGCAGCCCAAGGTGAAGATGATGCAGTATATTTGAGAATGGGCATATCCAGAGTGATTGCAATGCAATATGTCTGTAGTGTGGGCATGTTAAACCTACCCATGTATCTTAGTCTCTGACCTATTGGTGTGAAGAGACACCATGACCAAGGCAACATGCATAAAATAAAAGCATTTAATTGGGACTTGCTTACAGTTTCAGAGGTTTCGTCTGTTAACAACATGGCGGAGGGGTGGTGGTTCAGGAGGCATAGCACCATTCATGGCACTGGGGCAGTAACTTTCAGTAGCTAAAAAGCTACTGAAAAGCTGATCTGTAGGCTCTGAAAGGCACTGGGCCTGGTGTGAGTTTTTGAAGGCCACAGCTGCTCCACCAAAGACACATCTCCTAATGCTTTTCAAATAGTGCCATTTCCTGATGAGGAAGCATTTAAATATAGAAGCCTATGGAGGCTGTTCTTGTTCAAACTACCACACCATGTTTTAAGATTGAGTGGCAGTGGCATTGTCTCATTAACTTTTGAGGAATGTTGATGCTGATCTAGAGATACTGTCCATAGTTTTGGTTGACTCTCCTCTAAAGGAAGGCATGATAGATCAGTTTGCCTGCCTTCCCTACCATCAGACAATGGGATTTTGGTTTTATACACCCAGATTTGCTCCCCCAATTTGAAGCTTATCTCAGTAATAACTACTGTTCTTCTTATTAGAATAACCTGCATAAAATAATCCCTTTATATTCCTGGTGTATTTTGTTTATGTACCTGTTTTCTCTTCCTTATTTTACCCAATTTTTATCTGCAATGAACATTTTGCTGTCTATCAAGTTGTGACATTTGGGTCCTCCTATGAAAAGAGATAATCTTCCTGCCATATTAATTTTTTTGTCATGTGAGGATCATTAACATGTTAACGTGTTTGAAATGTGTCTAGCACATAGCTTATACTCAGTGCACAGTAGCCATTAGCATTACTGAACAGCATACAGTGGACAGTGGAAAAAGTTTATTAATCATGTTTCTTAGAAGTATACAAACTCCAGATTTATCACCAGTGCATATGATTAATTAACCATATCTTTCACACCTTTACATTAAAACAAAGGCACCAGCTGACTAACTTTGACCATCTCAAATAGTACATGATCATAAATACAGCCTAAGTCCCTGTCTGCGATACAGATGCTGCCTCCTTCCCATGGCTGCGTTCAACACCGTTATATCTAGACCTTAGGGATCACTTTCTACATACTGGTGTATGTAATTTGTAATTCTGTAATTCTGTGATTCTGGAAACGAATCTCTATCTGCCTTCTTTGATACACGAATATTACTTTCTTTTAAGACTTCCTTTCTAATTATTTTTGTGCTAGAGTGTTTCCCAGGTAGAAGCCTATGATCCCATACACGATAGATGAAGCAGTGAAGTTTCTTTCCTCATTGCACACTCCCAATATTGTTCTTGCCACACTGTAAGTGGCACTAAAATTATTGATTCATGTATCTGTCTTCTTTACTATACCACTGGTTTTTAGAGAATAAAGTCTATGCTGTAGTTTTAGTGTTTTGTATAGAGTTGGTACCCAATAAATATGTATTGAATTATTGCATTGAAATATAGGATGCCCTGTACATTGTTAAATATAGCTGACAATTTCATAGACCTTGAAATTACTTTGCTATTCAAAGACTACTTCTGGCGAATTCAGGCAAACTCACATGCACCTGAGCTCACATGCCTCTGCCTGCATCTGCTATTATTCTCTTAGGGAATCAGTCAAGAATATTTGAAAATAACTTTTACTTTCTATTATTTATTTTAAAAAAATCTTATTTCTTTTTTTTTTAAAATCCCGATACTAAGTGCTCTATAATTCCACTTTTTTAGTCATACACACCCTCTCAAAATGGAATGTTTTAGCACTTCCAGTAGTGAGTATTTTTCTTTAATGTTGAAAGGATTGGTGCAAAAAAGATTTAATTTTAATAATTGCAGTTTAATTTGCAAATTTGATGAAATGCATTAATAGGTTGAGGGAAAAAAAGGCGAGATTGCTGTTTCCTCCCCTCCATATAAAGTGGAATCTCAGTGGCCTAATTCAATTTTAAAAAAATGATAAAATGTTAATATGCTGAGGAGATCCACCCAGAAACCAAAATTTTATCTTTTTAACTTCACGATAAATAAAATATACATGGTGGCATGTGTATTTTATTCCGTTCTTCAGGATAGAGTTTTTCCTTTTGCCAGGTAATGCACAAAGGGTGGGTTATGGATGTAAATCAGATATGAATTTAAAGCCCAGTGGAGAAGACAGTCAAGTCAACATTAATTAGGCTTCTAGCTGAACGGTGTTAAAAGGTGCCACCCATGGAGATCAGAGGGTAAGGTCCCTTGTCATGAGGGTGAAGAGAGGGGAAAGATGGGAAGTAAGAATGGCATTTCTGTGTGCTTTCCCTCAACCTTTCATGTGTACTCATTATTTAACTGCTTTCTTTTAAACCACCGCTCATTATCTTTGCACAGGCACTGTTGTACCCACAGTCCAGAATCCCCCTCCACAAGTACCACCAGGAGCCCAGTTCTGATGCAAAAGCAAGGATCAAAACATCTTGCTGGGGTCAGGCACCAGGTGAAATGGCCGACCCTGAACAAAGGCTATTTGTTCATTGCTGGCCATTTTATAGACAGTAAGAGGGGTCTTTAACATAGGTGAGGTTGCTTGGTTTCTACTTGTGGAACAGAAATGCAGTTTACAGATGGATAGTTTTGATTGACTCATGCTCAAGAGGGCTAACTGTCCACATTCTTAAACTATATCTGGTTAGCCATCAAAGTCAAGACATTTGGTTTATGGTCCCTAGGCCATCTGGCCAGATAAGAAAGGGCCATAACTGCACTGTTTTTCCTCTCTTATTGGTTGCCCTCAGAGTGGGGGGTCATTTCTCAGGTTATCTAAGCCCCATTTGTCAGATACATCCATCATCCTGGCCCCTGTCAGTCAGTGGTTTGGTTCAGGGAAGGGACTCCTGCAGTCTTTCCCAAGGACCAGGGTGGGGATGGGGCCCTTTTGAGTCCTAAGGGCCCATGGCTCTTTCATGGTGGAAGCCCTTTCCCTTGGAAAGAATCGTCCAGGTCTAACAGCACATGCTTTAAATCATCAGTCAGTTCACTAACTTGTGGTCTTGGGAATTTATTTTCCCCTTAAAATACTGGCAGTTCTAAAGTCTCTGCTCAAACCGGGTGCTCAAAATAACAGCACCCACAATCAGTATTCAGTAATCACCTCTTGCTGAGGCTTCCCCTGAGCCTGGCTACACAAATAAGCAGGTGGCTTTCTGATGGCTTACCATCCATGCTGACTAGGAGAGCACGTGGGGAACCCTTTCAGAGCAGCCCAAACCTTTTCATTGCTAATAAGATTTACAGGGCTCATCTGCTTGGCATGGTGCAGAAACTCTGCCATTAAAAGAAAAAGGGCAATACCTTCAGAACAGAACAAAGTCAACTGTTTTACCTTCTAAGACATTAACATGATAATGTCACTGTTCCTCCAAGGGTGCCTAGCCTGCTAATAAATATGCAGATGCCATTCAGAGAGAAACCAGGGATAGGCTATTAGGAGAAATGTTTATAGTCCGTTGCTCCAGGAAAAAAATGGTTTTTCTCCTTTGACCTTATGTTTTTTTGTTGCTTCTTTTTTTCATCCCTACAGCTACATTTTCATTGAGGTATCTATGGACAGGAATTCAAGTAAGACATGGAGACTACATCATCATCATCATCATCATCATTGATTTTTTTTTAATCCAGGTAACAATGTGTGGTTTTCAGATAGATCCAGAAATAGGATTCTCAAAATGGTGCTTTGAAGTTCCATGCAACCAAAATATTTGCTCTGATCACAATGCTGACCAGAGAATTTTGATTTTATTCTAAGAACAATGTAGAGTTTTCTGAAGAATTTTAAGAATGTGTTTGAATAATTGTAGATGTTCATCATTATAATTATTTCTCATTATTGAACTTTTCTCTAAAAACTAATTTTAGATCATCACCAGTCAGACCGTTTAAGTCTCCCCACAGCATTTCATTACCAGATCAGAGGTGAATGGTGGCTGCTGTAAAACATGATACTGTTGCGGGATATAACAACGTATCAAAGAAAAGATAAAGAACAGACTTTGGGGAGAGCAAGAGTGAGGCAGAGATCTATAAGAGTCAAGACTTCTCTAGAACTCTGCCTTTGAACAACTCAGCTAGGGCTCTGCTCAAGTTGGAAATTTCTAGGTTAGGGCATTTGATTTAGGTCAAATTGCAGGATCATATCTGATGTGAGCAAATGTCTCATGGTTAAAAAATCACGCTAGAGTAAAATCCCAGAGGATGCTGAGCAGAGACATCCTTAAAAGGAAACACTGGAACACAGGACGAAGCACATGATACTCCAACAACATCCTCCACCAATGCCTATGCTTCTTAGCAGGACCATCAAGGAACTGCATGAGGGGGCCAGTTGGTCTTCTCAGACTTTGTTTCCTTTATATGACCACCTCTACAATAAATCAGGATACTCACTTCTTGCTCACACCATATATGCTCAAGTAGCCTTGCATTTATGTATCATTGTTATGCGAACTAGGAACCACCATTGGGTTCCTTTGGTCCTTGGGTCACATTCCAGAAGCCTGTTCTTTGGAACTCCCCCAACCTCCACACCCTACCCCCACCTCCAATGACTTCACCTTCTGTGGCCCATATTCTCCCCACATGTTCCATACCCTCTTCCCCCATAGTACTGTTTGAGCGATACCCCTCACCTTTGGAAGCAAACACTTTTTGTCTCACCCCACCCTAATAAAACCTCTCATGTGAGACCCTGTTGCATGGTGTTTTGCTCTTCTGCCACAAAATCATGACAATTGTCTCTCAGACTTCCAACTTTCCCTTCTCCTTAGTGAAAAATCATCTATGCCACTGACTTTTTCCTCATTAATAATTTAACAGAACTATTATCAACAATTAAAAGAATAAAGTTTACAAGGCCAAAGATTATGTATCTTATTTCATTTGAAGTCCACAACATGCATGTGTGTGTGTGTGTGTGTGTGTGTGTGTATGTGTGTGTGTGTGTTTGCATGTGTGTGTGTTTGTCAAGAAATATCATGAGGAAGAAAACAACTTAAACTTATTTGTCTGAAACTTGGTGGGCAAAGGCGAATCTCAATCCAAACTCTCCTACTTCCTTCATTTCTAGGTATCTGACCCTCCAACTAGCTTTTAAAATTGGATGGCTAAGATCTTTGTTTACCTGTTGGTCTCATATGGTGCCTAACTTTTTTTTTTTTAAAGTGGTCAATAAATGTGCTAGAAAAAAAAATGAAAATATAAGATCTTAATACTTATTGTTAAATCATGATTAGTCTTAGACGCTAAATAGGAGAGATTAATGAAAGTGGAACAGTGGAATGAATGTGCCATCTTATCATATTTGGAGTTTGTCTTGAAAATTAGTATTTGGAAAGGCAGAGAGATGATATAGAGATCACATGATAGCAGAAATCTGGAGGAGGAGCCCTCCCCACTATCAGGAGTGGTACATTTTCTTTAATATTAACATATAAAAATAAACAACTCAACCTGCAAATGCTGAACTGATGGGTTGGCAGTAAGCCAGTGTACACTAGTGATTTATCACCCACTCCTCTAATCAGACTGGCTCCTGAGGCAGCTGTCAGGTCTAGTGCTATAATCTCTGATAGACTTCGAGCTTCAGGCCCCCTCAGTTAAATTTAATTCGACATTCAATTTAAAATCTGGGATATATTACTGCACATTTCTAACTGTAAGAATTATTAGGCAAGGGACATTCTGTTGAACAGGGCTTTCTTTTGCAAGGCTTCTCGACGATCAAGAACATTTAATGCATATTTTACAGACTAGCATACTTCTAGAACTAAAAAGAAATTTTGCATGCTGAAGGGGCAGAGAGCATCTTGAAATTTTTGTAACTTTCCCAGGAACTAACATCTTACCTGATGTTATGTGTATAACATTACCTGCGTCATGTGCATAACAGCCAGAGTCCAGTATTCATAACTCTCCATCTGAGCTGGCTTCCTGGGGGGAAATTAGGTAGTCCATCTAACTATTTAAGGTTCACATTATCGACCTTTAAAATAAGAATACCCATTGCATAAGATACTGTAAAATCTCACAAGTTAACACATACAAAGTGTTCTATACATAACAGCCTTTAAAAATGTATTTCAGGGCTGGGGAGATGGCTCAGTGGGTAAAGTCCTTGCTGCACAGAACCAGCATAAAGCCAGATGTGGTATCACTTGTCTGTAGCCTCAGTTCTTGTATGAATGAAGACAGGAGATAGAGGACAGTCAGGTAGTTTTAGGAAAAGGATCCCCTAAGCAAGTAGTAACACACAACAAAAAGAAAAAAAAAAAAAGTCATTGCTTCTGCCCTGAGACCAGGAATGTCACAGAGAAAGAAACTCAGGCTTGATTTCTCTCATCCACTAAATGAACTCCCTTGCCTAGAAGCTGTACACATGTGACCAGAACTTCAGTTCAGATACTGCTATTCCTTTTGGCAAACACTTTTAGAATTAGGTTTCTGGATTTTTATAGTGAAAATGGGCAATATCTAGTTATAGCTATTATAATCTTAATGTATTGATTTTTAGATCCCATATACTTAAGTGCTGTCTTAATTCTATCTCTTCTTGTTTACTGTTGACCCATAACTCAGATGGATCACATAACTCACATAGTCCTTGTGTAATCTAACTCTATCTGTCTGGGTTCCCTTGATCTTATTTTCTGACGCCTAAGAATCAACAAGAATAGAGACCCTAAACCCTTTTACACTCCAATGATAGTCTATCTCCTAAAGGATTTTAGGGTGTCAACTCTTGAAAGGAAATCAAGAAATTAGCAGACTACAAGTCTATTTGAGAAAAATTCTTCTTTTATGGTCTACTTTGGACCCTACTTACCATTTCTTTGATAATCCTAAAAAGGAAAACATTACTTTTGCCCCCTTCACATTAAATTAGCATTAAAATAGCACATTAAAAGATGGCGATGCAAGGACTTTGATCAGGTTCATTCAGGAAAAGCTACTTCCTCCTGGTCAAAAGAATGGAATGTACATCTGGCCCTGGGCCATATGACATTATGATCTGCTCCAAAGATTAAGACCTAACACAAATTGTCTCCTTTATTAAGAGTTAAATTGGCCAGGCCTCATCAATCAGCTGGCCAGGGGAGCACTTCCCAGGAATGATGATTCACTTGAAAACAAGCTAAGGAAATGGGAAGAATAATTATCCCTTTAATGAGACAATGTATTTCCATTTTTCCCAGAAGCCCCTCCCAAGATGCAGCCACTTACAGGATCTTTGCATACCAGGCTGTCCTGCTTTCCTGTGTTACAAGTAAAACTAATGAACAAAGAAACAAAATGTAACTTTTCCTTTTCTTCATATCTCTTATTTTAGATACTGACTAAAAGGAGGAACATATTTTCCTCGATACTCTAAGCTTTCCTGCTATTTTCTGCATCTCCTACTCTGTTTCCATGTAGTTGCTTGCCAAACTCCATTGATGAATATATTGGTTCCTTTTGGAGTCTAGCTTAAAGGCACAACTTTCTCTTTTTCTGGTTTCCATCTAACCCCTGCAACAGCTGCGAGGATTTTCAACTCCCTTGCCCTGTTGTTTTTCTCTCCAACTCTAAAAATAATTGTCCCTAAGTTTTCTTCTGAATCCATTTTTAAATTATATTATTAATAAGACCAAGGATTCCAAAAGCGACCCCACATTTCCTTGGTAGCCCTATGGTGGGATAGCATGTGGAGACAGATGAGTCCCTGGAAGCTTATTGACACACACAACAGCAAACAAGAAACCCTGTCTCAAACAAAGTTGGCAGCAAGAACTGACATGTGAGGTTATCCTCTGACCTCCACATTCATGTAATGACCTGAAGGCAAGTGCACTTATTTACATGTACATTCAAGCCTACATTTGTAGACACACATCATACACTTTATGCACACAGAGATTTAAAAAAAAAAGTAAAATTAAAGAGAAACATCCTTGACTTACACTATGCATACACTTATTCAAAGCAAAAAAAAAAAAAAAAAAACACAAAAAACAAAAACAAAAAACAAAAAACAAACAAACAAAAAAAACACATCTGGTACATTGGACTTGTCCAATGATATAGAAAAGGAGTCCTATACTAGCCTGACATTTGAGTTCTCTTGGAACAGACATGATACTGGACTGCCCTTAGAAGTGGAAAAGATTTATTGATCTGGCAAACCTCACAGGATTGTAAAGCAGACCTGCAATCTATAAAAATGAAAGGAAAGAGGAAGTGAGATTCAGTGGAGAAGAGCCTCTGCTTCAAATGCTGGTCTACTGGCTGAAGACTTCCTGGGAAGTGAGTGAGCCAATGCCAGTAACTAAAGGCTGCCAAGTAACTACATTTGCGGCTACTGAATGACGAGTTCTTTCTTGAAGGAAGATCTAAGGGCCTATTGCAAGCTTGTTACAGCTAGTAACAGTATCCTGTTAGATCAAAAGGCAGTGATGACCTTTAAAGGTTCACATCATTCAAAGCTAAGACACTTGATAACTAAAAGATAAAACTTTAAAAATAAGAGGAAAACTTTGATGTGTATGTTCAAAATGCATTCAGAACTGTATGAGTGCACAGGCACTCATTCCCAGATTTCAAGGCTTCAATGCATCAAAAAAAAAAATCATAAAATAAAACAAGTAGCCATCGTAAATGAACAGAAATAGAGTTTGAAAATAATATCAAGTCATGCAATATAAAGAAGAATGCTTGATTTGGGAATACAAATATTTTGAGTTCTTGGTTCTATTAATTTCTAAGTTTTATAAGGCAGATTATCCAGCTTCTTGAAGAAAATTAATTTCTAACACATTGAATTATTAATTCATCAAACACTCATTGAATAAATTCCATATTTAATATTACAGATATTAGTCTATTGTGTCAAACATAGAAGATACAAATCATCATACTAAATATACAATAACAAGAGTCTGTTTGTAAAGCATGATCATTACACTAAAAAATAATAATAATACAGGATATTACCAAAGAGTAGAATTGAGATGAGTGTAAATGAAGGCACAGTGAAATCACCAAACTGAACCACTCCTTGGGTAAAAAGAAAAGTTTATTTGGGGAACAAACTTCCTTTCTGCCTCCAAGAATAGAGGGCAGCAACTTGGAAGGAAAACAAGTATATTTTATATGCTAACTGAGTAAGATGGGGGGCTTTGAGCTGATGCAGGCTGATAGGATTAATCAGGAACTAGATGCCCTTGCCTGAGGTAGCTGACAGCTGGAGCAGATAAAGAAGAAACAGAAACCCACCATTAAGTGATTTCAGAGAAATGCTGAATTTAGGGTTCTGTTTACACAACAACAATCCTTCGCTTTACACACTCAGAGTCCTTCTGTTTAGGACATTGTTTCCAGCACTACTGTTTTGGGGACTAGCTTTGGATAACTAGGATAAAGAAGGGTGTCCAAGAAGACATTGCTTGTGAAAATGGACTTCAAAGGTAGATATAAAATATGATGAATTTAGATTTCCAGCAAAACAATAATCACAGTTGAAGATATGAAGTCAAAAGGAAGAAGCCCCAATTCCACACAGACAGCAGTGAAGAGTGACAGGTCTGGAGTAACAAGAGGAGGAATGTGAGTGATGATATTGAAACAGAAGAGTTTTTACCAGATAGGTTATATTTTCTCAGGGAAATTCAAGATGATTTCACTGGATACAAGAAGATTTTTAGTTATTGGAGAGAAACAAATTTAGTAACTGGGGGATTAACCTTACAGGGAAACATAGATTCCTGGGAGAGGTTTTGTGCCCACTGGAACGGATAGTAATAAACGTATAGTGACGTGCATCTGCCCAGGTGTCACATGCTTTGCCATACTGAGCTATTTATTGAAACCTGAAGGAATCCTGCAGCTGATTCTACTAAGAATTAAAATCAACATACTTTCCTGTTTCTGTTGTAAATCCCACCAGCTGAGAATAAGGCCATCAATACAATTTTGAGCTGAATTTAAGTGAGCTTTAGCCAAATCAATTAAATACTAGCCAGGAATGATGGACTACCAGGACCATTCTGAGGTTCCCATGGAGTAGTGCTGCCACACTCCAGAGTTTCCACAAAAATGGCACTGATTCATGTGGAACAGATGCTTATAAAGGCAGAACCTATAAGGCTCTGTACTTCCTACCAGGTCCAACCAAGGGCAAGTGTATGTCCTGACATACTTCTTCTCTGGGTTATCTCCACACCTGCAAGTAACTAAGTATATCCAGTGGATTTGGAGCACATCCAGTGTATTTGAATTAACCAAATGGAAGCTACACTGCCACTGTCTCCACTCAACATTCCAAGAGGTTATCTGTCCTTTGGCAAGTGGGATTACAGGATTTATATCTTTTTCTATCTCATATGAACAACTCTACCCATTATTCCAGGAAGTTATCTGTCCTTGTTTCATAGATCTCTTAGGCACAGTCATTAAAATTAAAAACATAACTTTTGCTTTTACACTATGTTAATACATTCTAGTATAAAGAACACTTTCTTATTTTGTTCTAAATCATACTGAGACTATCAGTGGTGAGAAGACAGAAACGCAACTTAACAGTGCCACTCTCAGCACCCTAAGTAGTCCCATTAATATTTAGAGGGCTCAACTCAAGCAAATCCATGAATCATGGTTTCCAGGCAGAAAAGAATTTCAGAACTAGCTATTTTGTGAATAGTTTGGGTTTTATTAAAGATATTTTAAAATAGATTTTCAGCAAGGGGGTTAATGAAAAGAGAGCTATCCAGAAAGGAAATGGAACTCAGAGCATGGGTGTAGACTTCCCAATGATAAGTAATTCTTCATTGTTTTACAATACTATTATGTGGGTCCCTGTTGCTGGCTCCTTCCCCAGGATAGTCAAGCCATTGGCCCAGGCTCAAGGAAGGAAGAACAGGCAGGAGCCATCTGGGGTCTGAGGGGGTCTTGGACAGAAGCTTGAGAGTGAAAAGACACAGACTTATCAGGAGGTAGTGTCAATGAACAGCTCAGTTTATTGAAGGGAAGAACGTCTATATATACTAATATATATATATTAGTATTTAGTATATATATTTTATATAATATATATTTGTATTTAGTATATATAATTTAGTAGAGGAAAAGGGGTAAATATTTTATGTGGTAGTAAGTTATTGGCTAGAGCAGTGATATTAGGAGAGCTTTACTTGCATGTGGGGCACTCAAAACCAAATATGGGTAGTCATGTGTTATTGGCCAGGGCCAAACTCTCGAGGAAGTCTCCTTTATATAAGCAGAAGTCTCACAGGGCCCAGGTGGGGTCCTCCAGCTGCAGTAGTTAGATAAACATTAACCAGGCCGCATACCTTGGAACGGTAGAATTTTAACAGGTGCTACATGCCATGGTATACAGAAGCACTGGGGGAGCTTTGCTAGCTATTGGTGCTAACTGGGGTCTGTTGGAGTAAGAAAGGATTAGCAGCTGAAAGTTTGCTCTTAGTGTGAGAAATCCAGAAATCAAAGTATGCTTCAACCCCCTCTTAGCTCTAGGCCCACCCCACAGTATTATGTTCTGTTTTAGTAAGTTTTAAAGTTATTATCTGCAAAGGATTGCTAAAGGAATCTAAATTGTGATCACAGAGTGGTTCCTGAGGGACACGTGACAAAATTACAAATGATGAGGTCACAGGCTGGAGGTAGAACATAATTCCTGTACAAAAGTTAATACTTTTGTTTGAGATTCCAAGACCAGGAAAAGGCTGCTCAAGGTCATATACATTCAGAACTTAAGCATAGTTCATTGCAATTGTCACAGAAAACAGCTTTATGTAAGAGGATGTCGTCTCTACACTGGTGATCTTCATAGCTGATGTTGTTAAGTGTACTAGAATTCTTATCTCTCAACTGGTGAAAGGTTTCAAACAGATTTAGGATATGGTTTTCTTTTTCTTCCCTTTGTTCCTATAACATTTCTTGTCTTTCTATCTTGCCTTAGGACCATGCCACAACAAACCAAAATTTAAAAAATGAAAATAAACTTATCTCCTTGTTCAAAAAATATTTGCTCTTGGAAAGCTGACTATGAAGCAATTAAGTTTACTGATCAAAAGCAGAAGCTTGCTAAAAATACTCCAGCATCCGTATTTTTCCTGGATCCACACACCAATCCAAAGGCCATTATCAACTACAGTCCCATCTTTTAGCGCCATAACTGGTTGTTGGGATCCAGGTAAAGTGCTTACAAGTACTTGGTATCTTATTCAAAGCAATGAAATAAGTACACACAGATTTACAAAGTAGCAAGGAAGACTTACTCAAAGAGAAGTGATAGAACAGGTCAGAACAGGCTGCAGCCACATGAATGTTAGGAATGGCCATATGAATGAAGATTTTCAAGGGCCCCCAGTTATTGCCTAAAGCTTTTTAAAAAATGTGATCTAAGGGAAGGATTGGCTTGCTATTAAGGGGCATTCTTTAGGTAGTTTTCCATTTTAATTGCTAAATGCTATACAATAATGTTCTACCACAAATGTTTTTCATCATAATGCAGCTGCTTTTAAGCATATGCATGTACAATTATGCATACATACAAGATGATAGAGAATTCTCCCCACAAGTTCACTTAGGGACACCATTTTTCCTAATCATGCATGTACTCAAAAGTAGTTCAGACTGGATATGCCCATTGCCTGCAGTTCCTGGACATAACTAAGGCATGACTGAATAGATTATGTCTGAGTTTGATGGTAATTAAAGATAGGAAAGACTATCTCCATTGTTTGGCGTAGGATATATGGGTAGCTGGATGAAGATAGGGGTCCTAGTTTGCTAAAGACTGCTACATTGTTCAGAGTCGTGTGTGTGTGTGTGTGTGTGTGTGTGTGTGTGTGTGTGCGCGCGTGTGTGTTCTACTTGTAGGTAAGAAAGAGCTGTGTGTATAGTCTACATTAAGTACAGTCCCAAGTTTTGATGCCTTCTGTTTGCCTGACTCAATACTTGCCTTAAAATCATCCAGTTCCTATAGAAAGCTTCACAACTCTCCCTGTTTCCTTTCTGAGACACGACAAAGGCAGTGCCAAGAAAACACTCTTCATTGCTTTTGTTATCTAAATAAGCGTTCCCTGCTTTGAATCCACAGCTGTTTCTAGTAGTTGAGGGAGTGAACACTCAATTGTATATTTTCCAACAAGTGGTAATAGGGATGATATATACAAATGAATGTTTTGCGACGGATTATTGAACCTAAAAAGGTAGATGAAGAAAATGGAGACTAGATTTTGGCGTCCGATTGTTCGCTGTGGTAGGTAGAATATTGACAGCCCCATTGTTATGTACTCAATAACATCACATGCCCAGTGGTGATTACCAAATATCTCATCTGATAATTGTTATCTTTACTACAGGGCAAAGTCCCTCACCTCATGTGCAGTGGAAACCCAGGGAACAATAGGGGCATCAATTCATGAGTATTCTGAACAACTGTTTTAAACACTTATTTTTGTTTTGTGGGTTTCAATGTTTTCCCTGTGTGCATTTATGGGCAGCATGTGCAGGTAGTGCCCACAGAGGCCAGAAGAGGGCATAGGATCCCATGGAACTGGAGTTACAGATGTCTTTGAGGCACCATGTAGGTGCTAGGAACTGACTCCATTTGCAAAAGGAGTCAGTACTCTTAATCGCCGATCCTCTCTTTATCCACAAACAACAATTTTTCTGGGACTATTGAGTAAGTAAGTAGGCTGGATGGGTGAGTGTGGTTGGATAGGAGAATATCTGAGGCACAGATTTCTAAGGTATTGTGATTTTAGGCTTTATATCTTCTGTATTGTAGGCATGGAAGTGAATGGCCCTAATGTAGTAGAAAAGAACATGTTACACGTGAGGATCACAACCTAGATAGAAGCATTACCTATGCTGATGGTGAAGGTCTTTCAAATCTAGAAACAGAGGGGAAAATGTGCAGAAGAGCATGTCCACACATGGGTGAGTAAATAATAAAAATGTCCCTGACCAAAGAAGTGTCCAATTAATAAGAACAGAATTTTAATTTTACTCTAATAATACTGACTTGATCTTTCTAAATGTTGATTGAGTTGACTTTAATATTATACACATTATTCATTACTTTGAGTATGGGACTGAGACCATAGGCAAGGCTTATGAATTTTACTGAATAAAATGAGATGTAGGAAGACACATAACTGTCTTATGCATTCATTGAGTTTTATCATTTATCATAAATTATCTGATATTTATAAATAATCAGATGGAGGACAAAGAGATAAGCAGAGGAATAGCGGTATGGGCCTATGAAATTATAAATGAGCTGTGTAGATGTTAGAAGGTTGAACTCCTCCCTCATAATCAACAGGCTATAAAACCAACATCGTAAACTGTCAGAGAAATGGAACCTGAATCCTATCTCTGGACCTGGGAGGAGACATGGCATTCTAAACTGCCTGGAAAGTTATTAATTGATAGCCATCTAAACTAGATTCTAGAAGCCCTGAACCTTATAAGATTGCTATCTGGCAGGTGGCTTTATTTATGTTGCTTGGGCCTGGAAGAGTCAACTCAAATGGTCTAGTCAGTCACTTGAGTGGGAAAACGCCCCTCAGGAAGGCTGTCTGTTTTAGAGACTAAAAAATACTACACAACTTCCTTCAACTATAAATCAGACAAGGTTTCTTTGGCCAGTGAAGAGTGCCTCCACTTGACTCTGTCTGTCTCGTCTACTTCACTGTGTTTTTCTGATTTCCCTCCATGGAGATCATAAGGACTGGAGAACTGTATGAGATACCAGTGGCAATAGGGTTAAAATGCGCCAATCGTCCTGGGGTAGATTTTCTTAACCAATGCCACTTTTCTTATCTTATAGTTTAACATAAATAGACAACCAAGATTTTAATTGAAGATTATACCAATGTTACCATTAAGCTCAAATCTTTTATTATTATTTTTTGTGTGTGCATACAACTGAGACAATTTGGAGATGCTCTTAGCATATGCAAAAGTCATTCTTGTTATTTAAGTCTCACATCTGATTTCAACACTTTTATCAGACTTCAGAGTTCTAAACCACAGAGCAGGTCGGGAGGGCATCTGGACTCAGTAGAAAGGCTTTGGGAAATATCCTCAAGAGGATTTCAGAGTCACAATTTCAATTACAGAGGCAGATTTGAATAGAGGCAATCTGGGATTAGGTGAAGGTGAATGAGAGCAAAGTGTTTAACCTCTACACCTTCCCCAGAGAATAACCTCCTATTGGGAGGGACCAACATGCTGGCTAGGCAGGCTTTCCCACCAGGTCTCCTGGCAGCCTACTCTCTGTAGCTACAGTGGAAGTCTCAGTGAGAATATGCACTGTCTCCTATCATATGTATTTTTTCTTAATCACAGAGGATTTTTTTTTCTGAGTGTGAACTTTCAATTTTGCTAATAAAATCACACCATTTATGCTGCAGCAACACAGAGGCACTGTTTTCTCTTAAAATGTCTACGTTGTTTTCCTAATTAAAAAATAGACAAAGGGACGTTAATGATACTTTTCTTAATAATACAGAATTTAGAAGAAAACTCTTAACATTATTCCATCGATCTATGCTTGACACAATGACATAAAACTGTACCCCTCACACACTTGAAATGAACATTTTTCATTTCTCCCAAATTACTTACTGTTAAAATTTCTTCTTTCATCTATCCCTGTCCCTCCATCCCTCTGTCTCTCCATTCCTCCATCCATCCCTCCCTCCCTTTCTTTTTTCTTTCTTTCCTTCCTTTTTTCCACCGCCTTCTCCTAGTCTATCTAGCTCTTCCTCTTCCTTTTCTTTTCCCCATCACTCTTTATGATAAGTAAAAGCCTTTACTTGAAAATAAATTTAACTTGGACCTTGGGGATGGCTCAGTAGGTAAAGCACTTGTTCCACAGCTGGGGAACTGGAGTGCTGATTTGCTGAACACACACAAAAGTGGGGTAGGTCTGGTGGCTGATTGTATGCCCAGCACTCAGAAGTCAGGCACAGAATCTCCAGAACAAGCTGACTCACTAGATTGGCTGGAATTGCACCCTCTATGGTCTCTAAGAGACCCTACCTCATTAAGTAAATGGAGAATGATCAAGGAAGACACTAGACATTGATTTCAGGCTTTCACATGCATATTCAGACAGGGCACAAGCACCCTCCCCCCCATATATCTGTGTCTCAGACATACAAAAAGGCTCATATTCATATAACTCTCTCTCTTTCTTTCTCTCTCTTTCTCTCTCTGTGTCTTGTCTATATATATACATATATATATGTGTGTATATATATACATATATATATGTGTATATATATATAAATACATATTGGATGTGTGTGTGTGTGTGTGTGTGTGTGTGTGTGTATTGTTTTATGTCAACATGATACAAGCTAAAGTCATTTGAGAGGAGGGAACCTCAATTAAGAAAATGCCTCCATAAGATCAGGCTGTAGACAAGCCTATAGGGCATTTTCTTAATTAGTGATTGATGAGAGAAGACACAGACCATTGTGGGTGGGGTCAACCTTGAGCTGGTGGTCCAGGGTACTATGAGAAAGCAGGCTGAGCAAGTCAAGAGAAACATCCAATGGGCAACACTCCTCCATGACCTCTGTATTGACTCCTGTCTCCAGGTTCTTGCCCTGCTTAGGTTCCTGTCCTGACTTTCTTTGATGATGAACTGTGATATGGAAACATAAGCAGCATAAACACTTTTTCTCCCCAAGTTGATTTGATCATGTTGTTTCATTAGAGCAGTAGCAACCTTAACTAAGACAGTGTGAATACAATGCTTGAAAATCCATTGAAAATGTTCTTGAGGCATACACACTGAATTCATAGAAGTGTTTACATTTTTTGAAGAGGCCTGGAATTGGTAGTAGTGTTTAAAGGCAAATATAATTTTATTTGCATACTGTATTACAAAGCAGAACTGGAATATTTATGTAATACTTGTAAAATTAACACAGAGAAAAATCTGAAAACTCAATTATACTAATATTACTTTAATATTTTATTAAGTGAACATCTTAACTAAAAATTTATTACAGGAGGACATGGATTCATTTTCTGTATTGCTGCTGTATTTGTAGTCATAGCTGCCTAAATAATTGTGCCTGTTTTAATTTTTAAGATATATGTAGTAAATTGACTTGCTTTTACATGGATAAGCTATAATGTTCTCTCTTCCAACAAAAATATTTGCAGAGAAAGATACAAAGATTACCTTATTTTATGTATTTATTTTTGAACAGCTGAAGAATTTTCCTTATATGAAGACCACCAGAAAGCCAAGTAGAAAGTCCCTTTCTTCTACTTCCTGTACAGAGCAGATTCCCCAAATGACCTCTGCAATGTACAAATTACAAACTACACTATTGAATCATTTCCAATAAGCAGAATACAAGGAAGCAATGGGATGATGTTTCTGTGAATGGGGCATAAGACAGGGGCCTGCATTTTAGGCAATCTCTCCTAATTTCTTTTATATTACATACCCTGGAAGAAGTCAGGAATTCTTCTAGAAAAGTCCAAGTGGTGAAAGGCTAATTGTTGCCAAGAGCCATATAAATTGATGACTGCAGATGAGATCAAAGCTCCAGTCATCAACTTGGCTGCATATCTTAGATAGAAACAAACAGCTGAGCCACACCTAGACTCCTGACAAGAATATGATGAGATTATAGATGCCTTATGGTTTAAACTGCCCATTCTTAGGCTAACGTCTTTTTTGTCTATATCCAAACTACATTACTCTCTTCTATTAAAAGCTTAACAGAGAACATGGTGGTGACTATTGTAGCCCCATGGGTGGACTCCTCCTGCCATGTGTGTGTTCCAGCCGCTGGCCCCTTGCCAAGAGTCCGGGGCTACCCTAGGAACCAGCTCCAGGCCAAGGGACACGGTGGGGGGGGCACAGTATGGCGGGGTTTACTGCATCCTGCCTTTAGCGGACCTCCAGTGAGTTGGATGAGTACACAGGAACTCGGGACATGCTTCAGGGGGCGTCTCCATTTTAATGCAGGGTGTAGGGTACATATATAGGGCCTCAAGCAGGGGAGGAGCCAGTGACCCCGATAATGCCCATTGGTTAGGACATACTATGTTGCGAGTGGCCTTGTCTGCATGTGGAGTTTGAGTCTGTGTATTCCATCCCACGGGGCAGAAAAGCATGTTTGCTTTAATGAAGGTTGAAATCTAAACTTAGCTGGGTTCTGGCCTGCGCTAAAAGGTGAGGAGCACCCGATCTCCTTCCATCCTCATCTTCTAGGGGTGAGGCAGGGTTCAAGGTGAGCTTCAACTCACTATTAGCCCTTGGACATCCCCACAACTATCTACTAGTTACTGTTCTTAGGACTGAGTACACATACTAACTTAATCATCACATATATAAAAGATAGTGTGTATGTATCTATATAGACCACCTAACTAATTACCACAGATGGTATGGCTTAAAACAAGGAAGGAAGCTGGCTCATAATTTTGGTGCCTGGAACTTAAAAGTCTGGTAGTTCTCAGGTTCATACTTTCTCTGAGAATCTAGGTAGCATCTTTTCTGTCCCCATCCCAACTCCCACCCACAGTCTTGGCTTTCTTCACCTTCCAACAGTATAGTGTCTGCCTCTGTCTTTCCACTCTGTCTGCCTTGCATGTTTTTATATGATCTTTCTTCTCTGTGAGCACATGTTTGACTGTGTAGCCAAACCTTTTTGTTTTTTTAATAACATCAGTCATAAAAATCACTTTAGGGACCTCATTTTAACTTTCTTATTATGAACACTACATTATCTGAGTAAGATCATGTTGTGACATAACAGTTTTTTGTTTTTTTTTTTTCTACATGAATCATGTATGTCAGCATCATGGGTTTGGGAGAGAAATATTCAGTTGAAAAATGGTTAAATGCTACAAATATTATTGTTCACATTTTTAGATGAGGAATTTAACTACTTGGTCTGTATTACACCAGTAGTTATTACCATGAGAAATATTTGAAATTAGACCATCTGTCTCCAAAATCCATGCCGACAGCAATATCCTTACACCCCTATAGTATTGATCTCCTTGACATTTTGTGTTCCATAAAAAAAAATCTAGTTAACCATTAGTATAGTCTATGATATGTTCTCAAGGATAATTCATTCATCTGCAACTTCAATAAACTCTGAGAAGAGTTGCAATCTTTAAGATAGAAAAGATATAGTGAGACTCCCTTCCTTCAAGCTCTTATTCAAAATCAATTTGAATAGAACCCTAGAGCTGGAAGATTACATATGCAATAAATATAACTTCATCTGGTTATGGAGAGCATCTCATATTGTGTAAAGTATGTTGGGAATTCAGGTACTATGCAATAGCTCCTTAGAAACTATCTGAATAGAAAGCAATAAGATAACTATATAAGTGTTAAAACACAATAACTAGAAAGACATTCTGAAGACTATGATTTGTACCTCCATTCTTCTTCTGAACTATGAGTGACATAATTTTCTACTTTATTGGGTGACCAAAATTGTGACTAGTACCGGGAACAGAAATGGGACTTTACTGGTTTGCCCAAATAATGACCCTATTTTAAAACAGGTAAGTCAATTCATGTTTCCCTGAGACAGCATTGTTTCTCAATTACAGTTACATTAGCAAGTTCTCTTCAGATCCTGGGTTATTAAACAATTAAATAAATGCTGCCCATCTGTGCACCAGTAATTCCAATGACTTATTGTACAGTTAATCAGTAATGCTTAATCAGCGTGTCAATGGTTAGTCACTTGGCTTACATATGTAGGCAGTTTCTTTGTGCTGGGAATTGCAGAAATGAAATTATATGAAGTGATTTCACCTTGGGAGCAATGGAAGCCAAGATTGAAGCATTTTGCTGCTTGTGAAGAAAATGTAAGGTTTCCCCCACCCCGACATCCACCTTGCCCTAAGCTATAGCATCCAAAATGTACATGACAAACATCTTGATATTTTCAGGTTTTCTCAGCATCCCCTTTGAATCTGTCTATAAGAACACTTTTCTTTTATATTATACCTTCATGTAACTATATCAAAGAAATAAAAATAATACTAGTTACTATGCAAACCAAGAGTGGGAGATAAATGCTTATGAGCAGTGGTAAGATTAAAATGAAGGCTTCATTCGCGATGGCTGGTTGTCTGAAGTTTCATTTTCATTGTGCTGATAACTTAAGGGATTTCCTGACAGTAGTAATATCTTGCAGTCCAGTTCTTTTCAAAAAATACCAAAATATTAGTGCTTAAACACCCTGATGGTGTGATAGAAGGCAGGCATTTGTCTCCCTGCACAGGAAGATAAGCTAGATGTCTATTCCCTGTGATGAAACTATTTAATCTAAACAGCTATTGGCCTCCATCAAAGAACTCATTATCAAGACGCTGATGTTAAAAATATAGTAATTTAAGAGGCAAGGAGGAGAGGGAGTGCGAAGACTGAGGAAATAGAAGGGAAGTAAAGCAGAAGGCAGAATATAAATTTCTTTTTAATGAAAGTAATATCGATGAATTAGAATAAATTGTAAACACCTTGGCAGAAAAGTCCAAACAGCTTGGATGTGAAGTAAAGCTGAGAGCTTATTTCTCATCAAGTGAATGTTTGGGTCTATGGACTGCATTACAGCTTAGATCTCAAATATCTCTCCAAACTCACGTACTGAGGAGTGAGTGTGCAGTTGGTGGGGTGGGAGGTGGTGGGAAATGTGGGGGAAACATAGGCAGAGATAGAAAGTAGGGGCAGCATGCTTTTGAAGGGTGTGCTTTGTCTCTCATTGTCTGAGTCACCACAGGGCAAGCAGTGTTACTCTGCCTTGTACTATTTGCCAGGATGTTGGGTGTTACCTCAGACCCAGTACTACAAACAGCTAACCACCAACTGAAAACATGAGCCAATCAATCCAATCAATCATCTTGCCCTTAGACTTTTTTTTTTTTCACAGTGATGGGAAGCTGAGTAGCATACAGTCCGGGGATAATATGTAATAGTGGCTCGACTAAATAATATGTAATAGTGGCTCAACTAAATTCTAAGGCACATGGATCTATGTTAAGTGTGTGACTAATAATTAAGGCTGTGGCATCCCTGTTTCAGTTGATAGGAGAGAGGGATGCTTGTATTAAAGTGGTGAGAAGTCTATTTTAGATGCTTCTTTTTTAGTTAAAGATTTATTTTTATGTTTTGATATATGAATATGTGTGTGTCTGTGTATGGGCGTACAAACAAGAGTGCAGATACTCATGGAGGAGAGAACGTGGCATTTGCTCATCTAGAACTGGAGTTGAAGGTAGCCATGAGTTACCCACCGTGGGTGCTCGGAATCCAAATCAGGTCCTCTGCCAGAACAGCACATGCCTGGTTCTTAACCTCTGAGCTATCTCTCTAGCTCCTTCTAAATATCTCTTAAAGATGGATTCTGAAAGATGTCACTTTTTCTGCACCCTTCCTCCTGGCCAGAACCTAGTACTATGACTATACTTCAGTATAAGGGTAACTGAACAAAGGAGTCTATTTGAATGACTATTAATATTAAGAAATAAGTGTTCAATAATCTATTTCTGTGAAATATTTTAAAAGGAGAATATGGTAATTTTTTATGGGCTCAATATTCACAATTCCCCCTTTTACTATTTCATCTAAAAGCTATAAGTGTGATCCAAAATGATATCTTATTGATTATAAATGATATCTTAATGATTTCTTCATTCACCATGTATAAAGCTTTCTCTAATAAAGAAAGCTAATTACAAACTTCTGATTAATTTCAATTTTAAAGATTCAGATAAGAAGAGAGCATAGTCTGCATGACCATTTAAACACTAAAAAGCAGAGCATACTGTGGGGACCAGTCCTTTCAGAGGAGGTCCTTATAATGTGTTAGCAGACTAAAGGTGGCCATATATTCTTTGACCCTCCTCCCACTGAGAGATGAGTAATGCCTATGTCTCCTTACATTGAATATGGACATATTTTGACAAGTAAAAGATAGTAAAATTGCCACTGTGTTGGTCTCATTCTTTTCACAGAAAAATTCCTTCTGGGAGATGGAAGGTTGAAGATGCCAACAACAAGGTAAGATTATTGCTTCAAAAATCACAAAGCCATGAAGAAGTCCAACCCAGCAATGGATGAAAGATATCCCAAGTGGCTTCTAACTGATGTGACCATCCTAGCTTGTGTATAAGACACATGAGTGACATAGCCATCTTGCACATTCTAAATGCAGCAGATGCAGCATGCAAAAAAGACCAAACAAACCTGTTGGCAAGTGGGAAGCCCTAGTTAGATGGTCTCCATTAAATTGTCCAGGAACTACCAGCTATTAAAGTTCTCAGTCAACATGGAGCAGAGACATTCTCCTCTTTGCATAACCTTCTTAAATTTCTGAACTAAAAAAGAAAAAAATGTAGGCGTAATAAAATATTTGCCTTGTTAAGCAACAATATTGGGTGTGATCTGTTATGCAATGACAGCCAGCTAGAACATGTCCTGTGAGGCAAGGCTTTTGTTTATAAGCACCTTGAGTATTTGATTAGTGGTGTGAAATATAAATATGCCTTTTTCCTTGTCTCTCTAGAGAGAAATCATGCTGAAGTCTGGAGCTAAGGAAGGAAATAGTTCCTCTCATCCACTGAAGCCTGCTGTATTTGTAGCCTAATAGTACATAAGATTTATATTTAGTTTATCAATCAGTGGATTAGGGTATTACTTCATTTATAACATGTTAAATGATGCATAAATGTAATACAATGCAAATGAAATACGATAAACAGTAGAAATGTATATACAAATTTGATTCAATATGCTCCAATTTCTTTTGCCCTTTGTCAGTGTGAATGCCTTTGCATAATCCATGTCTCTAATTATCCCTTCTTCTGCTTTGCATATAAATAGCTAATTAGACAGTGTCCCTGTCAGCTGTGAAGTATATAATATCCAGACATACTTCTTTAGAAATTTAATTTAGGATAAACAGATTGTTCTAACCAATTGAAAAAGCTCAAGATTCCAGCTTAGTGAATAATTTGATGTTTTAATTTGAAATCAGAAATGTCACATGTGAATCAAAATATTAGCCTAGTAATTTACTTATTTTGGAATATTCTACTTTATACTGAAGACATTCCATTTCTCCTTCTCATTTTATATCTCCCCAACCTGTGGTAACAACAACAATGAAAATAGCAGCTAAAATTTCTTTTATTTAAGGGAACATCATCAAGAAATCCATTGTTTCAGGGCAGTGGTGATACACACCTTTAATCCCAGCACTCGGGAGGCAGAGGCAGGGGCATCTCTGTGAGTGTGAGGCCAGCCTGGTCTGCAGAGTGAGTTCTAGGACAGCAGAGTTACAACAGAGAAACCCTGTCTTTAAAAAAAAAAAGAAAGAAAAGGAAAGGAGAGGAAAGGAAAGGAGAGGGGAGGGGAGGGGAGGGGAGGGGAGGGGAGGGAGGAGAGGAGAGGAGAGGAGAGAGGAGAGGAGAGGAGAGGAGAGGAGAGGAGAGGAGAGGAAGGAAAGGAAAGGAAAGGAAAGGAAAGGAAAGGAAAGGAAAGGAAAGGAAAGGAAAGGAAAGGAAAGGAAAGGAAAGGAAAGGAAAGGAAAGGAAAGGAAAGGAAAAAAGGAATCTATTGTCCTGGGTCCAGCCTCCTGCTGTTTGTAGTCTCCTTTGCATGTCAGACACAGAGGAAGATGACAGTTCCAGAATTGCTACCAAGGCACTGACTAAGAGAGGACATGAGGAGGAGAGACAGGAGAGAAGATCCTGACAGTGGGCATGCTAATGAGGAAAATGAGCTGGAAGCTGACAGTGAGGTAGATGAGATAAACAAGAGGAAGGAGGTGGGGAAGAAGAAGGAGGTTCGACATAGATAAAGGAAACGTTAAACTTAAAAAACCTATGCGACCTATTCATCCCACCCCAGAATCTAAACGTTGTCACCTCCTAGTAGAGAGGTTGGCCCTATCACCCACAGTGGTCAGTGCCACCCTCACATAACACAATGACATACACTCTTGACCACTCCACTGAACACACGATGTGAATTTACAAGAGAGGAGAAAAAAACGAACCTAGACTTCCGAGGTCCTGCTCTTTTCTATAAAATACTTTGAAAGGGAAATTTGTGTTTTTATTTACATTTTACTTTGGTAGATATTGTCAGAAGCCAGCCACTTTTAATGATGAGTGACCAAACCAGTCATTGCCTTCTCTTTCCTACTTCTGACTGTATTTATGCTTCAACCAAGTTCATTATAATCCGAAAAGAGAAACAGCAACAACAAAGTCCTTGTAATAAGACAACTATCAAGTTAAGGAGAGGAAACAGATTGCTTTACTTTTCTTTTTCTCTAACAAAATTCCTGACAGGAGCAACTTGATGGGGGAGGGATTTATTTCAGCTTGGGATTCCAGAGAACTTCTGGTACAGCATCTCGCATTTTGGCAGGTCCTAGAGAATGCTCAGTCCAGAAGAAGATATCTCCTTCAAGGACTAGTCCCCAGTTGCTCGTTATCTTGGCTCAATGTCCCTCACTTCCTAAAACAACACTTCCAGTTGCGGCCCAAGTGTTCAAGCATTTGAGCCTGCCAACCTTCCCCTACCTGGGGTCCAAGTGAACAAATATAATAGTATGTGAAGGACACTGCACATTCAAAATACAATAAAGAGCGATTAAGAAGAGACTAAGGCTGCCTTCTCAGGTGTGATCCCCAGAGCACATGCTTGTTGGCAGGACTGAGTGAACACTCATAACATATGAAGGTTTCCCTAGATGATGTTTCCTATAGGCATAACTCTATGGAAGAATTAGTAGTATAGGAAACATTTTCTCAATAGCAGCGGCATGATCAATACCAGAGTATCAGTAAACTCTGTTCAGGAATATTCCCATGGGAAAGCCTCCAGATTTTAAAAAAGCAAAAGGCACAAGTCCAAGTGGTGGTGTGTACTTGCAATTACAGGACTCAGGAGAAGGAGGCAGGAAAAATCACTATGAGTCTGAGGCCAGTCTGCCCTACATAGCAATTTCCAGGTCAGCCTAGGCTACATAGTAACACCTTATCTGAAATAAATGAAAAGTCTTTCTTTGGAGAAAATGTTAAGTGAGTCATTTTAATAAAAGTGCCCTAGCTTTGAAGCCTGCTAGATCTTGTTCAAATCCAGAGCTATTAGTGTATTATTAGCTGCAAATATCAGAAGCTTAATTTATATGTTGTTTATTTAAGCAGAAATTGGATTAATGGGAATAGTTTATGTGTAGTACTCATACTGGAAATTGAATGCAGCTTAAGTAGGAGCCAAGAGAGATCAACCGCAGGCATGCTCCAAGACTTTGCTTAGGAAAATAGTTCTTGAACTGTTACATCTGGGTGCTTTTGGCTCTCTGTCAAAATTGACAACCATGAGCACTCATTGCCATACTCTGGGGACCTTGGATAAGCTCCATTTCACCTTGTGAACTTGCTTCATTTCTCCAATATTCAAAGTGGACATGGATAGACTCATTGGGGCTGTTGAGCCAGATTTTAGCTACTAGGCAAGGAGGAAAATATCTATTCCTCCATCTTTAGATTCTCAAAGCCATTAGAAGTCCTCAATTCTGTTAATGGAGATTAAGCCTAGATCCTGGGTGTGCAAGTTTAATGAAAGTCATATATATTTGAAGAAGAGCAAGCCCAAAATGGAGACTTCAGGCTTGTACCTCTGCCATCCATCATTGACTGAAATCAAGAGTACAATCTGACTTCTCCAGAAATTTAGTTCTTCATTTCAGTTAATGAGGGATTCTAGTTCCAAGTGAATTTCATTCATCCCAAACACTGGGATTAACAGCCATCTTGACCAGATGTTTTATCAGGATTAATTGGCAAGATGATAACACAAACACCAGAATATTCAGTCCCTGTATCTTTGCAGTTTTAGCCTCATTGAGATACTCTTCTGTGAGAATTCTACCCAATCTAATGTTGCGCTTGCCTCTCTTTTGTTGTCATCTCTTATCAGTGATCACAATCCTAGGACCCTCATACTTCCTATACTTGAAACTGTGTTTGAGCCATATCTCTCCTTGTCTTCTGTCTTTCATTCTTGACCTGAAAACTTTCCATTGCAATCAGCAGCTAAATCCTTAGCCATGTGTTCAAGGCACTGGGCATGAGCCCCAACAGGACTCCAAGAACAGAAAGCTAAATGCAAAAGTAACCACAAGTAATGGATGATCCTGCTATGAAAATATAACACTAGACAATCAAAGCTATCATGTCCTCAACTCTAACAATGTTAGGGGAATAAAGGATCAAGGGTAGCAAAGTGCATGCTGAGATACTGGTTATTAAGGTTGGAATGCAAAAATAAGCAGGATAAGACTAGGGATCGGTGTACTTGTATAAAGCAAGAATAATGGAAGGAAGGAAGGAAGGGGTGATGAGAGAGGACAGGAGCTGATACAGCAGAACCTGCCACAGGTAGTGTGACGGTGTCTAGAAAAATGCTGGTAGACAAATTAACAATAAAAATGAAGAATTGCACATGAGGTAAAACTAAGAGGGAGGAAGAGGAGAGAGAAAATATAACTGAACAAATGACAAAAATAAAGTTTAAAGTTGGTTAAAGGGGTAGAGAAAGAGAAAGAAGGTTAAACATTAAATGTTGAGGTGCTGGAGACATGGCTCAGTGTTTAAGAGTGCTTGCTGCTCTTGCAAAGGACCTGGGTTAAGTTCCCAGCACCCACATCAGGCTGCTCATAGCCACCACCTATATAATTCTAGTTGCAGGGGATCAGATGCCCTCTTCTGCCCTCAGGGGCTCCTGAATGCACACAGTGCAAATAAACTCATGCAAGCAAGCACACAACAACAAGAATAATAGTAATAATAGTAAGTAGTAGTTAATAATAATTGAAATAATTCTAAAAGTTAAACATTGAAATCTGAAACTAAGTAGTTGATACATTTGAAATTCTAGCATTCAGGAGGGAGACTGAGACAAAGAGAGAACCAACCACAGGCCATGTTGTGCCCCAATGTCTAAAAAGTGATGAAAAAATGAACAGGACATAGTAAATCTATTTCATAAAATTAGATATTAAATAAGAGACGCATAGAAGCAAAATAGAAGAATAGGGAAATAAAACAATTCTAAATATTTGAACTTCTCAATCAGACTTAAGCAATTTGGCTTGGACTCTTTAAAAGACATATATCAGAGATAAGAATGAAGACAAAAAAAATTCAAAGAGAGGAATGAAATAAAAGAAGTATAAAAATTTTAAATAAAAGATCAAAATAATTACCATAAATTACAAAATAAAAATTGGAGAAAAAAGGAATCAGGACTGGTTTCTTATTCTCTGTGGAATCATTAATGGTGGAGTTTTCATTTCCTGGCTCCTTGAGTTCACACTTTATAGTGAGGACAGAGCTTTGGTGATAGTTAACACTTTCTGCTGAGTTTTCTTGTTTGCTCAGCAACCACATGGTGTAGTTTGTAGCTGGGAGATCAGTGCCTTCACTCTATGTGGATTTCCTGTCTGTAGGTATGAGGTGAAGCTGATGGCAACCTTTCCTCTCTCAGGCTTAGACCCTGGCACCTTAAGTTTCTAGGCTTGAGATAGGGGCTTGTAAAACTTGTCTCCCCTGTGAATTCACTTGCCATTATTTATCTACTTGCCATATATCTCTACACGTCGTGTTCTCAGGAAGTTCTGGTAGCTAGATAGCTCTCCTCCTTGGTACCATGATGGGGAAGTGAGTCTTGCTCCATTCTATGGTTCAGACCAGAAGTCTATTGTGTGCAGCTCTCTGCACAGGCTAGCTCTCGGGGATGTATTCACTAGAAATTTGCCCTCTATTCTCAGAGTAGGACACAGATCCCAGAATTGCTGTTTGGTGGACTGCAAATCTGCTAAGTGATAGACTCCAGGATTAATTGGGTTTTCTGAGTGTCTATCTTTCTTGGCATTTGTTCTTCTCTCAGACACACTTCTACTCTCTCCTTTCTCCCTCTCTCCTTCCCTCCCACCTCCTACACTGCCCCAAACTTTATCTACCTTGAATGATTCTCCACCTAGATACTGGAAATCCAGACAGACAATGAATGGGTACCATCTACCACCTATTCTGGCAATCTTTTTATCTCCATTCTACATGATTAGTGACCAATAAATACTGTTGAAGACATAAATAATCCTAACTTTTCTCCTGAATATTTTTCCTGGAATTTTTTTATGACCTTTCAATTAATACTAATTAATCAATCTAGAAATCAGCTTTTTAATAAGCAAAGATATAACTCAAAGTCTTTTTCTAATATAGTAGATAATTATCACAGACACATTTCTTAAACTGTCTGCATTTTAACATTGATTTGAATGTCAAAGTTGACACATACTACTAAATCTTTGTGTGAATAAATGCAACTGATCTATTTCAGTTGTTTTCCTTTTAACTGATTTATTTACTGTCCACTCAACTATACATGGACCAGATATCAATTTTTCTGCTTTTTAGTAGAATCAATGTCTATATGTTGTGTGATTGGCAATTTATGTGTGATTACCTGTTTTTTAGATACCCTTTAAATTAGTTTGAAAAGTTGTTTTTTTTCCTACCAGAATTTTCTTTGACACTAATTCACATGAACAGATTTGAGAGAAAATTTTATCCATCAACTTATTCAGTGCATAGCTATTGATTGGCTTCTGTGCATGAGAATTAGAAGAGAGCTATTTCTATCATTTTGATTATCTGAGCATCACACTTGAAATATATAGAGAACAATGAAATTAATTTACCAATCATTATATTTAGCTCAACATATCTAAAATCTGGTCAACATGCAACCAATGTAAAAAGCTAACATCATAGAGAGTCTATTGTGCTTGAAGAAAGTAGATTAAGTATTGCCCTCACCAACTCTATACCTTCCTGTAGTATTGAAACTTCAAATCCATGATGATACAGGGATAGTCTCCATATTTGAACAAATCTTTGTTTAACCACCTCTGTACTATGTGTGTATGTTTTCAGGAACCTCTTTGTCAGGCAGTGGAACATTTGTTATTGCTTGTTGTTCTGTTCATTGATGTGACACTAAGGAATTACATTTTAAATCACTTCCAAATTCCATTTTGTACTTATTTCTTCTTAATTTTTGAAGTTATAGAATGATAACAGATACCCAATATCTGATTAAGAGAAATTTCTAGGTTTTCCTAGATTGATAATATTTAATAAAAAGTTTTCATCTCTAGCTAGTGCCACATGTTTTAAAAGTGAACTGGACACTGGGTGTTTATGCCTGGGGCTTTTCTGTTATGGGCTCAGCTTTAGGATGTTTTTCATTTTGCTTCAGATTTTTCAATTGCTATAATGCTAATTTGTTTCTACTTCCCAGGTTTATCCATCTGGAAGGAAGATGTGCATCAAATATTTATTTCTGTCTTGGGGTGCTAAATATCTGTTGCTTCTACTAGTCTGTTTTTCATTGAGAGTTAGCTCTGACTACATGTTAGGTAAGTATCCCCTTATTCTTCAATTTTCAGATTTTTCAGAAAGAGTTTTGAGACTTTGCTAGCCAAATTTTCCAAAGAAGAAACTTTCAGGGATTTAAAGAGGTATGGAACTTCTAGATAACATTTTCCGTAATAATTACAGCTGTCTTTTAGCCTTTTCACATGGAATCTCAATGTTTTCTTCAGATTTGGAACTTAAAACATTATTATTATTATTTTATTGTCTATTTATTTTTAGCTTCCGTTTTATCCTGCTAGTTCAAATACACAAATCTCACCTCAAGTGTGATAAGATATAGTTTAGGGTGCAAGTTGGCAGTGGAGGGGGATGGTGAACTGAGTTCTTTAGAGCTCCAGTACCATCCCACCACCCACAATCAAGAGGTGCACAGCCCCTCACCTGTTCATAGAATGGGAGGTGCTACATTGGTGCCTGGTCCAGGGGAACAAAACTATGAGACCCTGGAGTGGTTGAAAGACAGCGTGGCGATGACAGATCCAAATAGCGGAATGGGAAGGCATTTCTGGCCCACACATGGAAGAGGCAAGCAGGAAGCAGAGTCTGGCAGAGCAGCCCCTCTGCAGGGCGGGCTCATGGTGCTCCATCGCTACCTGCAAGGTGGAGGCTCCCATTCAGCCCACGGGGTTGGTCAGCAGCTTCTGCCCTCTAGCTCACAGGTTCCACCTGTGGCATGGAGTCTCCAGCTGAAACATTGGGGCTGTTTGGCATTCTTTTTCACCACAACTAAGGGGAAACATACAATCCCTTCCATACATCTCAAATACAACAGCGTGAGCTTCACACACATGCAAAGCAGCTATCAGAAAATTCAGTTTGTGGAACAGCATACTACTACCAGCAGCAGGAGGGAATGTAGGCTCCAAGATCAGGAAAATCAACAACAACCCTGATTTTTCCTGCTCCCAAGTGAATTCGTTATCTCTAAAGGCCTCCATTTCTGTTGCTCTCAAGTTGGAGTGCCCCCACCCCCATTCATTTATTAATTTCACAGCCTTTTCTCTTCATAGAGGCTTATATTTTCATTCCTTCTTTCCCTCCCTCCCTCCCTTCCTTCCTTCCTTTTTTCCTCCCTCTCTTTCTTTCTTTCTTTCTTTCTTTCTTTCTTTCTTTCTTTCTTTCTTTCTTTCTTTCTTTCTTTCTTTTCTCTTCCTTCAGGAGACTTCTAGTTAGTATTTTTGCAAATATATAATCTCTGTTCTCTAGTAGCTTCTTTGAGCATACTTTACCAGACTCTGAGATCAGGAGTTTCTTTATTGTTCTTTCTTGTTTCCACGTTGGATGAGCTGGTGTGATGTCAGTGACCCATGTTGGTACACCATTTATAGTAGTACACATGCTGTGGCATCTCAGCCAAGAAGACATGTTGGGGGCAGGGGTTATAGGTGCCAACCTTGCCAGACCTCAGCAGAGGGAACCACCATCCTGGCAAGTGCCAGACTAAACAGTGGAACCCTGAGCATCTGAGCTCAGGTGTTTTTATTGTTTCAGAACTCCTCAGGTGCAGATCATAAGCAATCAAACATCCCCCATAGAAATCCAATACCTGCAGACAATACAAAATGCCAAGGCCTATGCATCCCTCTTTCCAACAGTTCACAAAAACAATTATTTTAAACACAACTAAAAATAAACTTCTATAACATCTCAGGATATAGCATTAGCCTCTTTGTTATGCATGGGTGGAAATGCTGTCACTTTTTGTTACAGTCTATTTATTAGAAGAAAATTATTATATCCAGACAATACTCAAAGGTACTAAATTAAACTAAGGAATAAATATCAGAAAGTGAAAATCATTGTGAGCCCCCTTATCTACTGTGTTGATTTTAATACTTCAAGAATCAGATTGCTTTTGAATTATGGTGAATAAACAATAAATATTAGCTTGTATCCAATACTTCAAGAGACTAATGCTAATCAGGATTAATTTGAGCATCTCTTCTGATTCTTGCACAAATTGTTTTGTTCAGTGGTCAAACCTCTTTGTGTTTGCCTAGTAAGACTGTTTAAGGCTACTATTAAGCTTTGCATATTCATAACCAAAACACTAACTTGGTTAGTATTACATAAACCCAACACACAAAGGAAGTTCATATTGTGCTGTTCATGAACAGAAAATCTGAGCAGGGACTGTTGATATGGTCATTCAGGGAGAGGCTGATGCAGTACGGCAGGTGTACATTTGTTCAGAGTGCCGTCTAGAAGTTATTTGAGAAACTCCCCTCTCCAGAAGCAAACTCATATTAGGTGCTTTCTGCCTTTGAATAGAGATGAATACTTCCAATTTTTTTCTAGAGACAGCTGCTTAAAAGAGGCCTTGTTCTTGCTTTGTAAACCAGGCTGGCCTCGATCTCACAGAGATTCCCCTGCCTCTACCTCTGGAGTGGAGTGCTGGGATTAAAGGCTTTAAGGTGTGAGCCGCCACCACCAGGCTTTACAGGTAAATGGATGGAACTAGAAAATACCATCCTGAGTGAGGCAACCCAGTCTCATAAAGACAAACACGTTATCCACTCACTTATAAGTGGATATTAGCTGTTAAGTAAAAGACAATTATACTACAACCCACAGACCCAGAGAGACTATGCAACAAGGGCCCCAGTGGGGACACATAGATCTCCAAGAGAAGGGGAAATAGAGCAGATATTTCAGGGGGACTAGGGCAGGATGGAAATGGGAACAGGAGGGATTGGGTTGAGGGAGAGGGATGGTGGAAGAAATTACCAGAATTGGGGGATATTCAGGGGACAATCTATGTTTTGCTGTAGTAGTGTTAAATTTGGCTTGCCTTTCTTTCAGACAGTGTAACTTTTCTTTGATATCAGAGCTGCTTCAAATTTATACTTCGTGCCTGGGTCAGAAGTAACTGCTCTTGGCACATTTATCACACAGCAGGACGAATACAATTATTGCACTTAAAATTTTGTCAGTAATCAGTAAGCTATTAATGTCTTGATCGTATAGAAAAACCAGATTCTTGAAACATACTCTCACTCTTGAACTGTGGCATTTAATTTTTGTTTCCAGAGGAAAAATATGTAATGGTCTTATAGACCAATATGTATGTGTCTTATAGAATATTTTCTGTTAGGATTCCTGTATAAAAATTAATGTAATATTGAGACTATCTACATTTATGTGTTACGTGATATACCTTTATATGATGTTTGTAGCCTGCCAAATTTCCCTTTCCTAAAATATGAATTTTCCCTGTTCTTATTTTATCTTATTTTATATGCACAAATATACTTTGTTTCACAAAGTTATTTCCATATTTTTCAAATGGAAAAGTGTATTAAATGTATTGAGGAAACCTTTCTGCCATGCTTAGAATAATAGAGAATAAATAAGTACCTAAAAATATCTGAGGAGAGGGTATATTGAACATTAGAGTTGAGGAGACTTCTGATTACAGTTTTTCTGATAACATATGTGTTTAAGACAATTTAAAGTCAGAACCTCTGAATTTAATGTCTTTCTATTTGCAGTTTAATGCTACTATAAATGTGGCTTACGTCTCCTGTCACATCCTGTATGTACTCAACTGAAACTTTCTTGACTAAGTATTTGCCAGTTCTTGGAGGTTTTTATGAGAACTTGAGTTTTGGGCTTTGGTTTCTCTTCTCTCACATGCACTGATCCTGTTTTTGAATTACCTACTAAGCCAGATGTAGGACTCTATGACCTCTTTTGGGTACTTTCTTACCTTCTAATACCTTATTCCAAACTACATGATCCTGATGTTTATGTTTAAGCGAGCATTGTGAAAGACTTCAGATGACAGAATGGTTTTACGCTGAGTTCAAACAACCATATTGAAATTTATCGTTAGGGCTCTTCCATCAAAGTCTCTAGAACACCCCACAATACAATCATCCTCAGATACATTTATCTACAACCACACCATTCTGGCACCTTGCTTCATTCTGCTCTATAATTTTTGTTTTCCTATCTAGTTGGGAGTTCTTCTCAACCTTCTGTTCAGAGGAAACGTCTCTCCATCCATCATTCACTTCTGCGATCAATTCTGCAGACCTAGAACACTGTGACCTCTCAATGGAGACTATTAGCTCAATGCCTTACCGTTTCTGGTACCTCAGAATAAAGCACTGGAAATTCGGGTCTTCCATTCTGTCTCTGAAAGCAAACAGCTATGGTTAGTTTAAATTATAAATGCTATTTCACTATTCTACCATGAAAATTATCTGAGTATTCCAATAAAATCCTTTTAAAATTTTGTCATTGCATATGCCATGCTATCGGCGGGATAAATATAACAGAATAGTCTACAAAATCTCCTCTTTTCAATTATTGAAGTTTTTTTTATAGCTCTTCTTTTGTATAGATACGTCCACTTTTCTTGACTAAGCTATCTCTATAGAGTTTGAAATGGTAAAGTATATTAAATGCATTTATACTAATTCAGGCTTTTACCCTTAAAATAAGCTGGGAATAATTCAGTGCCTAAAACAAGCAGCAAAATCTCTTCTCAGCTGAAAAAGAAAACACTGAACATAAATTAATTAAGCATTTTAAAATTGAGCTATACAATAAAGAAACTAAGGGAAGTAAAGAAAATAGGTAGAAACCAAAAGCAATAAAAAACAAAAATAGTAAGAAAAATGAGTTAATAAGTAAATTCATGAACTGATTTTTCTCAGGATACAACTGATATAGGAAAAGTTATTTTAAGCCAGAGAAATGAAAGAAAACCCAGATGCACAGAGTTAGACATAATAATGGGAGCTTACAATTATAAGGTGGTCTTTTGCTCAAGAATATGTAAATCACTTAAAAATCTGCATACATAATTTTCCTGAAAAAAGTAATTTATTTTATACTTTTGGTCTATGGAGGATGTTTAACATAAAGACATAATCCCAAGACCTCAAAAGGACAAATATCAACGTACTTTTTTACTTAACAGTTTTTGAAGAGTAGGAAAATTGAATAAAATCAGTGGACAAGAATAATGATCAACTTGTGTAAAATCCCTTGCTACTGAAAGGAAGACTGAATGAACAAACAAACAAACAAAGCCTACCCCAAGTTCCTTCAATATATGAAGAACTCATATAATCAATGGGAGAAAGAACATCAATCTAATAGACAAATGGACAAAAAATAGCAACTAGCAGTGCACTCTACACACAGAATAAATGGCTAGTAAGAATAAAATCAGTCTATGCCTAATAGAATGAATGTAATCTATTTTTCACTTATCAAATAGACAAATTAAAAGCATTACTTGACAAATCGCATTTGGAGAGAGTTTGAGAAGGAGAGACATTAAAGGGATGTGTGTGTAAATTCTCAGCCCTTAAACGTAATTTTTGATATTTATCAACATAGAAAATATACACAGCCTTTGACACAAATAGCACTACTTCTAATGAGCTGACTTAACCTCTGAGATATTGACATTTTTGAACAATAGGACCTGGAGGAGGTAGTTCATGGCTGTATAATGGAAAGCTCACCTACCATGGTGAGGTTGATTATGAATAAAGAATGGTATTTGCAAATAAAGTATTGATACAGTCTAACATTGGAAGGCGATTTATAAGAAATGTAAATTAGTTCTTTGACTAATTATCCCATATTTTCAGAAACTATTCCTATAAAAGCATAGATGTTTGTATAAACAAAATGATTCTGGAAAGATACAGGAAACATTGGCACAACAGGCAGCTCTAAGTGAGACCCATTTGAGACTTAATGGAAAAGGTAGGATTTAATTTTCATCATAATTTCCTTGTCTTTGAAAGTTAAGCTGAACACTTGCCTGAAACTGCAGGACAGGACAAGACAGGTACTAAAGACTGGATAACCTAGAGAGACAATTTCTAATGATGTCACAGTCTGCTCATACATAGGTATCTAACCCATTCCTCACCAGAAAGGACCCTGTCAGCGCTGAAAGGAGCATCTGGAAAGGCCCAGAGCCAAACATCGTGCAGAGATTGGGGAACCCCACGGAAGAGGGAGAGGAGGGCGGCAGAAACCAGAGAGGGATCAGAAAACCAGGAGAACAAGCCTTACAGTGTCAACTGACCAGCACTCCCAGAGAACCACAGAGACTGAAGCCATAGACACGGAACCTGTAGGATGCCCTAAGTACATCACAACACTGTCTAGATTGTTGTCCTTGAAAAACTCCTACAGGGTGGAGTGGGGGTGTCTCTGGTCATTTTAGTGACGTTTGAGACTCTTTTTCTCCCACTGGACTACCTGGCCCATCCTTGATGTAGGGATTGGTGCCTGCCCTCATTTCATCCTGCTATGCCATGCCTGGATTGTGCTGTAACCCTGGGGGGACCATTCTTTTCTGAGGAGAAGGAAGGACATTTGTGGGTGGTGATGGGGGTAGATCTGGAGAAGATTGGAGGGGATGGGGGATGGAGGGAAGAGAGGAGGAGGGCCTGGATGTATTCTATAAGTTGTATGAGAGAGGAAAAATTAAAATAAAAAATAATAAGAAAGATAGGCTACTGTGTGGCTCAAGCAAGGAAGATAAGGAGGCATTTTCATAGGTACAAACCCTGCCAGACCTACCTGTCATGGCAAGTGTCATTCTGGGCATTGGAACCCCGAGCATCTCATCTCAGGGGTTTTGGTTGCTAATTGAGCTCTTTGGTGTTCTATTGATGGTATGTGCATATCATTAGGAATCAAAGATCTTTTATATAAAGCCAACCCCTGCAGATAATACAAGACCAAGGCCTAGGCTGCCCTTCCACCAATAATTCACAAAACAACCATTTTAAACATAACTGGAAATAAACTTCTGCAACATTTGGATGTTTCCCTACTTGCATATGTAGATTTTCATTAATTAAATTTATTCTTAGACAATTTCCCACATGTATACAATGCATAATTATTGCTCTTAACCCCATGTTCTATCATCTTGCTATCTCTCCTATTTAGTCCTTTTCCTTCTACAACTTTTCTTTTACACTCATGTCCATTTAGTTTGTTTTAAGACTCAGAGTTTAGCCAGGCTGTCGTTACGGCCTGGATCTGGAGGTGTCCAGTGGAACCTTTTGGGCCCAACAATGGATACCTAACTAAAGACCGAGATTTCTCTTCTCCCAGAACTGGTTTTAAATAATTTTAAATCAATTTTAAATAATATTGATTAACAAGATAAATCCATAATAAATGTGACAGCATAATGGTAGGGAGTAATTTGACAGTGAGATCCCATGCAGTATTTAACATGACAAACTCCCTTTTCTTTAAAAAATCTAGTTAAGAATCTGTTGGTAGATGCTGTTTCTGTATTTACTAACCTTACTTAACATATATCTAGCTACATCCTTCTTAAACAGTCTCAGGGAGTCAAGTACCTTGAATACTTTACTTGTTACTTTTTCACTCAGAGTGCATCTTAGACATTCATTATTCCTATGCAATATTTTTGGGTGAGTATCCTATGAGGTTTTAAGTCATTTTCAATTTGTGTGGCCATGCTCATTAATTCAAGTGAAATTTTTGGTCTGTTGGAAAACAACAGGTAAAATGTATGAAAATATTTTATTTCATGTGGAACTTGCAATGAGGACAATTTGGGACTGAAATGCTTGACTTTAAGTACAAATGGAGTCTACAGAGTCTATATCTCTGTGTCAGATATGTTAATAATTTCAATACCTCTGAGTCCTAAGAATATCCGAAACAGCCATAGGCATAATTGTGATGCACAGGGTTGTCCTCTGCACTTTGCTTAGCAAAGTTTCACATTGCTGCTCACTTGTTTATTGAGAGCCCTCTAGCTTCCCTAATGATCTCCTCTAGTTCCTTCCTTTCTCTGAAACTATAAAAGAAAAAAAAAACCCCTCATTTTTAGTTCATTGTAATCACAATATGGAGCATACAGAGAGTAGTTTAATACACATCAAGGGTGGTGATATACACCTCATCTACATTTTTCAACTTAACTATAGCAAGTGTTTTATTAGTAAGAGAAGAATAAATCTCTGTGGTCTTTTGGACATTTATGTGTTAACCATAATAAATACCTTTTGCTTACAGCACATAAACTTTTCTCTTTGCTTTTATAACAGAAAAACCCTTCTCTATGTCCAAGGAAGATCATTCGTGTGTTGTTTAATACAACTGGAAAGAAGAACTTACGTGTCTGCGGTAAAGCAGTGCTAGTTCTGGAAATATTACGGGGAAGGTAATAAGAATAACAGCACTCCATATGTGTTCATGCAGATGTGATTCCTGAAGACATGATGAGTGACATTTGTGGTAAAGAGTCATCTGTGGAGCAAATATTCTCTAATTCTTAAAACAGTAAAAGACAAATGTTTGACAAAATTACTTCCTGCCAGGTGGTGGTGGTGCATGCCTTTAATCACAGCACTCAGGGGTGGGGGCCAGGGGAGAGGCAGAGGCAGGTGGATCTCTGTGAGTTCAAGGCCAGCCTGGTCTACAGAGTGAGTTCCAGGACAGCCAGAGTTACAACAGAGAAACCCTGTGTTGAAAAAACAAACAAAACAAAGCAAAATGAAACAAAACAAAAATTACTTGCAACCACACAGTAAAGGTTCTGAAAACAAAATAAAACAAAACAAAATCAAATGTAAGTATTGACTACTCAGATCAGACATAAAATTGAAGGGAGGGATTTCTCAGAGAGTTTCTGTTTTGTGAGTTCTCACGCAAGTAGTATACTTACATACATTTTGCAAAATTTAAAAAAGGATTTTAAAAAAATGCTGCTCTCACAGACTTAGGAAGTCATAAAAGAGGACCATTCTCTTTCATTCTATTTATTTATTTATTTATTTATTTATTTATTTATTTTTTTATTTTTTATTTATTATTTACTGAGACAGTGTTTCTCTTTTGAAACTCTGGTTGTCTTGGAACTCTCTATGTAAACCAGGCTGACCTTGAACTCACAGATATCTGCCTGCCTCTGCCCCCTGGTATTAAAGCTGTGCTCCACCACTGCCCATTTAAACACCCTCCTTTTAAGTTTTTTCTTAAAGGTTCTTTGAGACAGGGTCTGTATAGTCTTAGCAGTATGGCTTTTAACTCTTGATCCTTGTTCTTTAGCCTCCTGAGTTCTGGAATAGCAGGCCTAAGTCTAGCTCAAAGTTGTTGTTGAAGACTTAATTTCCCTTCTGTTTTTTGGCTGCTTGAAACCTTGTAACTAAATACATTTCATTGGTGAGAGGAAATGTTTCAGGCAGGGCAAAGAGCAAGGAACTCTAAAATTCTCATCCAGAGCATCACTGCAATTATTTAACCCAGTCAAAGCACTGCCAGTAAGGTGTGATTAAAATTCATTTTCTACCTCAGTAAACAACAATAATAAAATTTCCCTGAGATTTCATGCACACAAATATGAATATATAACAACAAAACATCATGTAGAATAAAACTTTGTGGATGTCAAGCATGCTTACCTGTTGGCAGAATGGAACAGATCTCACTGTTTCAAGGAATTATATAAGACTATTTTCTCAAATAATTCTGCTGTCTATTGTTCTTAGTGACTATTTGATGCAGGGGTTATTTCAATCTACTGATTTATGTTTAAAAGCACACATATGTGGGAAGTACATTACACAAAAATAAGATCTAAGGTGGTCTTGCTTGAGTCCATTGACCAATGTTCCCTAGCTGTGCAATTCCATTGGCTTGAGTGAAAATAACACCTATGGGTTGTTCTGACATATAGAATGTGTCAAAGAGAGGTAGGATATCTCATTCATAACAACATTAGTTTCATAGGACTTCATCTTATTAATATGTACTCTCTGAAGATTCTCTTTGGGGCCAATGAGAACAGCCATGTTGGAGATCTAGGAAACAAGAAATTATGGAGGTCTGCTAGTAGAGGTATGGCTAAAATTAACAACCCCCTAAAAAGTCTTAATCCTTTAATCACAAGGAAATGAGTTTGAATGATCTGGATAAGCTTGGAAATACATTATTCTCTTCAAATAAGAATGGAACCCAGTTATTATGATGATCCTAGTCTCTGAAACCCAGATAACTCTGGACTCCAGAAACTGTGAGTTAATCAATGTACATTGCTCCAAGGCACCATATTTGTGGTAATTTGCCCTGAAGACGCAGATAACTAGTATAATCAGTCAGGTGTAGATTTACATGAATGTGGTTGGAATCACTTGAGAAATAAACTTAATGATTTTGAGGGGAAGGAGAGGGAGGTAATGGTCTACTGGGTGTCTAACACTGTGAGCAGAACTTCTCATTGGAGGGTAAAATGTGTGGATTGGGCTACAGACTTCAGAGGTGATCTTGGTTATCTTCACTCTACTACTCAGGGCCATGTAGATAGTACTAACTGGAGTGCCTAATACTGTTCTCAAATATCAATAAAAGCTCTCAGAAATTGCTTTATGTAGGCAAATAATTTACCTCTAGAAGCATTTGCTTTGAACTTGTTATTAGTGTATTGCAAATCTGACGTGTGTTGCAATCATGCAGAGATTCTGTGGCCCACTGGTCAAAAACTTTAATTGTTATCTGATATCATGCTGGCAGTGATTATTTTATTTTATCACTCATAGGATTATATCTCTGCTTTGGGATAGTTGTCTGCCATGGTGGATATTGAGACTTGCTTCATTGAATTTCTTTCTCAGGGATACCAAAAACCATCTATTTCTCTTAAGTAGTCATTGCTTTCATTCCAAGTCATTGTTTCTGCTGGCAAGGTCTCATAGATCCCATTTAATGTCAGGTAACAAACATCTTAGCAAGCATCTCAAAATTTAGGTCTTTTGTTTATGGATTTCAATTTTCTGCCCTGTTTTCAACTCTTAAGAAATAAAAATAATTACCACTAGATCTGGTAAGGAGGTGATTATATATTATTTGGGATTTGTAAATTTATACAGTAAAATAAGAATGATCTTTCTCATTTGTGTTTTTATTGATTATGAGGCTAAAAAGGCATAAAATTTAGAACATGGTAGACCAAGAGTTAAACCTTTCAATTTTTTGCTTTAGTCTCCGTTGGACTTAATTTCCTCATTTGTAAATGATGATAACATCTACTTTATTTTATGTGAAATTTTGACTAAGACATGAATTTTAGTACTGGAAGTGATAGATTTTATTTAAGAGCCTTAGAGTCTAATAGAATTACTGAGTAGCACCAAGTTGCAAAAGAGTCTTAAGTCTTTTTTTTTTTCCTCTGTAAATCTTAACCTTCATTATGCACTAGGCTATTTTTACTTAAATCATAGCCACTATTCCATTTTGAATATCTACTGGTATCTACTGAAATTTCTGTATTATACACAATTGCTTCTTCTGTACACCACATTCATTGGGATGAAATTCAAAGTTCTGATAAGAAGTAGAAGGAAACAAACTGTCTAGCTATTTGGCTACATACATGTCTGTACAATTTCACATTTTTAAATGTAACTTGATAGATGATGGACAGTTCAAAGACAAGATATTATGATGCTAGGCATTGGTGAATTCAAAATAGTGTGAAATTATAATTTAATTCAAATTGTTTCAAATTATGGAGTGAAATGTCAAGAAAAGGAAGGAAAGAAATAAGACCTTAAGATGTAACTGTAACAAACACTCTTCTTGTCTACTGTTGAAGGCTACTGTTGATCCATGTAGAATGTAGTGTGTGATAACTAAGATGTGGGAAATTGCATGGGATTGTGAAGGAGTTGGTAGAATATCTCATAAGGGTTGATATATAATCTCTGCAGTACTTCTGTTTCTAGGCATATTATCTGCCTGTATTAACGAGTCCTTCATTAAAATATAGTATATCTGGAGCAAGCTCCTTTTTTTTTAAAGCAAAAAAATTATTTTGCTCAGACCTGTTAAGGTTGGAGGTCTACAGAGCTTAATATATATAGGCTGTTGTGATAGCCCCTTTGAGATGCATCATGTTTTGGTCGGAATGTAGAGTGTATGTATGTATATCTTCCTATCCGTATGGCTTCACTCTCTAAAAAGCTTCCAAAAGTAATTATGTGGATTCTACCCAAATACCCCACACGAATTCAACCATGCCACAAAGGTATGACCTCCAACCATCAGAGTTGGGGTAAGCTTTCCCCTATGTAGTACCATTAAAATACAACTCTGGAGGCTAAATATGAGCTTGGGTGAAAGAAAATAATATTAAGCCACATTATTACCCTTTCTGTGTCTTGGAGGCTGATGTCTAAACTTGAATTTCTTGATTTCTCCCAACGTAGTGTTTAATGGATATTATTGTCTTCCTCTTCCTCTTCCTGCTTTAGCTTTTTTCCGACTGTCAAGAAATAATGTATTGTTCTCAACAAGTCGATAATCTCCTGAGAAAAGAGTCCTAAGAGCTTAAAACTGAGAACTCGAAAAATGTGTCTATAACTCAGTTTATTTGCCAACTTTCACATCTGGCTTGTCACATGCACAATGCAGGTTGAGTGAACATTTATTTTGTAGGCTAATGAATGGCCTGTCATTTCAATTTTAATGGGCTTTGTAGTATTTTAATGGCAGGGAGATCCAAAAAGCCTCTGTCTAGAAAGTGAACAACATATAATGTATCTGGAGCCATATGGCAAAGAAAACATTTCTTCATAAAAGCTTGTCACAATGTGAATTGCCTTGTTACCTAGTGAAGCTACATTCTAGCTTAATGTTTTAACTTCACATTTTTCAGGTATGTCTGTTAAATGATCCCCATGATTCTTCAAATAATGAGAAATAATGCTTTGATAGCAACATGGAGATTCAGACAAGCATACTTATCCTTTCATAGTTGTCTTAGTTTTCTGTCACTATCATAAATGTTTGAGACAATCAAATTACAAAGAGAGAGTTTATTTTGGTTTTTAGTTTTAGAGGTTTCAATACATAAACTATTGGGTGATTTTTAAGTGAGGCAGCACATCAAGGCATTATGGCATTTGTGAAGCAAACCTGCTTACTTTGTGTTCATGGCACAAAAGAGAGCAAGAAGAGACGTAGAACCCCAATTGTTCTCTGCAAATGCTGATTCCAATGGTGTAAGGACCATCTCCTGGGCATCATCTCCAAAAAAATTCCACTATCTACCTGTATCATCACCTCTACTCACAGACTTAGATTATAGCAATGGATATGTATGCACGTATATCTGTCTGTATGTCTATATCTATACATGTATCTAGAATATGTATTTTATGGTTATAAAATATATACAGATACAGTGACAAAGCACAGGAGGGTTTAATGACTTGTCCAAGTTCACTAAGTTAGTATGTTGAAGAACTCTCATTTCCTTTGTGCTCATTGCTTTGCATGTGATACCTATCTTCTTCCAGAGTGGTAGCTGTATATTCTTCCAATTTAGCTGGATTTTGTGTATGTTTGCTATAATCTCTGCTGATAATATTTTTAAGGTTGATCTATTAGTTCATCATTCTTGCTCTATTACATACTCATTTAATTCTCAGAGATCTAGAAGCTGGGAAGTATAAAGTATTGACACTAGAAGACTCAGTGTATAATGAGAACCTGTTCCTGTCAAATCCTGTATCCTGTACTGTATCCAGATACAGATATCTGTATCCTGTCAGATACTCGTGGCATCTTTACATGGTAGAAGGCAGAAGGACAAAACAGAAGAAAAAGGATGATATTATTCCTCAAACTCTTTTACAACAACTCTGAGCCCCTCCATATGGGTATCACTAAGTACCCTACCTTTTAATTCTACCACTGTGAGGATTGGGTTTCAATATATGAATCTTAGAAAGACACATACCCAGCAGGGCAGGAGATTTTGTGGTAAGAACTTTGATCAGTAAGAAATAGACAGTGGAAAATAACAATCTCTCTTCCTGCTCCTAGCTCTATGATATGGTTATCCTCATGCTCTAAGACACATGCTATTCTTAACTAACAGAGAGTCATGAGATCAGTTGTGGGACCTTGATTGACTTAAATGTAAAAACCATATAAAGAATTACATAAAAGAAAAACAAAACTGTTTCCTAGTAGTTTTTGTCTGCTGATGGTCAGAATATTCACTATGGGATACATTGGTCTTGAGGCTACAGATAGCTTGCTACTTCGATATAAAAATGAAGTTATTAGGTCATTTTCCTACCTAGAGGCATCAATGAAGAGTCTACATCCTCAAAAAGACCTCAGTTTGTACAATATCACTAACATTGAAGTTTTGATCTCCATCTCATGTACTTTTCTAGAATACCATAGGGAATACCATGGGAGAATGTGTCCATCATCAAGCCATCTGTGTCGATTATTTTCTTTAAGAAGACAAGAACCGGGAACCCCTGCAACATGACCATAGAGGCGCCTCACATCCTGCTTCTCACTTGACCTATCTCACTATGAGAGGGTTGTTTCCTTCACACTTATACTCCCATCCATATTGCTGCCTCCTTGCAGCTGGCTCCATACACTGACTTGCTCTTCATGCCCGTATGCCAACTCAGCTATCCCTTACTCCTGACCTCATAGTGTTTGTTCCTATGCAGTTGTCTCTTTGTAGATAGTCTGCATCAGCCACAGAGTAGAGTCCTCTCTGCTTTCCATAGTTCTAGTCCCTTCATTGAACTTTCACTATTTACCAAAAATATAGACCTTCACCAAAAATATGACCTTAACTGAACCTCTCTCTCTGAGATCCAACTTTTATTTTCTTATTTGTAACATACAAATAATGATACATAATTCAGCCCTGTAAGAATTAAAGGGATGATTTACCTAAAAATTTTGTTTTAGAGAATCATTGACTTTAAAGTGGAAATGAGAATATCTATTAATTTCATTTTTCTTTTCCTTTAGTCATCTTCTCGGACATGTCACTATCCAGGAATCATTTCCCTAGTCATCTCAATTGAGTTAGGCAACCTGACGAGTTTTTACCATATCACTAAGGACTTTATCCAACAAAACTATCATTCCTCTGCATTATAATTGTCAGTTCAATAAAGCTTTAGAAGTTATGGTCTTAATATCAATGTGGTCTGATTTTGTTATTTTTTTCATATCCAATTTTAAGTACTCAAGAGAGGAGACTTTCTTTTCAGCTGTGAGAATGCATGAAACAGCTGACTCGGCATATCAAATATCACTGAGAAAAAAATACAATTTAGATTAGTTAATATAATTTTCCTAAAAGAAGATACTTGAGGATGCCATTCCAAACACTTATACTAGAAGTAATGACAAGAAATATCCAAGATTCTGAAATTTCTTTGGAATGTAGAATAGTCCATTATTTTCAGACATCACTGTGTTTATAATATTGCATTCACTACAATATTATAGACATTGGAGTTTTGACCTCCCTCTATATGTATGAAAATATGTTGGTAGCATAAATTCAGTGCAGGCTTAATTAAAAAGCCTGTGCTTAACCATTAGGTCTCCAAGAGCCTTCAAGTAGGTAAGTCAAGACTTAGTATAAGAAGAAAAAAGATGATGCCCCAAGGGACATCTTGGATAGTATATGACAATTTTCTTAAAAGTAGAGGGCTTTAAACGGAAAATGATTGACGTGTTTTGGCACATAATCCAAGGAACCTCTCCCTCTGCTATATATTAAATTAGGAAAACAAAAAGTAGTGACATCACTCAGAACCTCTGAGGAGATAAGAATAAAATAAAATGTTGAAAGTAATGAGTCATTCCACAGTGTTAGAATATTAGACCTATATAGTTATAATCATATTGAATTTGTCTTGGAAATACCAAGACACTGAGATCTGTGTCAGTTTTCAAATACAATACAACCCAAGATAGTATTCAATTATACTATATGAGAGTTGTCTTGCAGAGTTACACATCTTAGTATCCCGGTAAAAACAGTATACCTATAGATCTCACAGAGTAGCTGTTTTGAGACACTATTCCTGAAAAGATGTGAAAGTAAAACCTACTTACCCCACACAGGGAACCAGTGAAAGACCACAGAAAAGGTATCACCAAAGTCCAACTTAGTGAACCAATCACTTTAATTGGGGTTAGTAACATGCATGTGGGTGAGAGGTTACTTAAAGGAGCAGAAATGACTCGAAGACAGCTGCATCACCAAAATACTATCCCAGCATGGATGACAGATCATGAAAGCTGGAATCCTGGAACACACCCCATAAATTTCTGGGCAACTCCTCTGGTTGGAGAGTTCTTTCTAGGCAGTTCAGTTGATCTAAGCCTCACCCAGGCAGCTAGGCTGGTCTTAGAGTATCTCACTGCTTTCCTGACAGTTTATCTATGTCCAGGGATAGGCAGGTTCTAGAGAATTTGGTTCCTTACTGGAGATTTCCTGAAATTTCAGGTTGTTTGCTTCCAGAGTCTTAAGGAGCAGCCTTTTAGAACATCCTGAGTCTTTAGGAGTTTCCATGCAGGATGGACTGTTTCATCTAAGAGGAAATTGTTGCAAAATAGTATCATTGTAAAATAAATCTTAACCAAATCTTGAAGTTCTTATTTATTGCCTGCTAGTTACCATGAAACTTTCTAGCATTTCAGCTCAAGCTGCATATAAAGAGAAACCTTTGGAAATTGTAAAAAAGTCAAATTGTCTCCACTTAAGATGTGAAACTGAAATAAACAAAGCAAGCAAAATAAAACTGTTTCATATTTCCATATGCCCTATTTCTGAAATGGGAAGAATGTTGTATGACTTTTCCTGAGGAGACAGACAGGAACATCATTTCATCCTAGAAAAGACATTGATGACAGAAAATGACTCTACCCAGGTCTGTGTTGGGGACCAATGAATTTTTTGGGACTTGCTTGCTAGTACTAATAACCTGGGAGATAGACCTCTGGGCACGTGGAGGATTGTGTTGATTATGTTCATTGATGTGGAAGACCTGTCTGGACTGTGGGCAGGGCTATTTCTTCTGCAAGGACTGCATAGAATGGAGAAAGTGAGCTGAGCACTAGGAAGCATTTTGGTCCCTCTCTGCTTTGTGATTGTGGATGTAATGTGATCAGCTACATCAAGCTTTTACTGCCTTGACTTCTCTGCCACGATGGACTGCACTGTGTATTGTGTGAGAGAGAAACCCTTTCTCCCCGCAGTTACTTTTGTCAGGATACTTGTTACAGCAGTAGGAAATGGAATTAGGACATGGGATTACATAGGAAAACATAAGTGACTGAAAAGTAGCTGTATCACTGAAGAGCCTAGCTTGGCATGGGTGATGACCCATGAAAGTTGCATCCCCAGTAATTGCTTACTGCTCATTTAACCTGAGGGAGTGGCACCATGAATCTTGTAACTTCCCTCCTCCGCTGAAGCCTTAGAAGGCTCTCTGTTACCCACAGGAGAGAATCTTTTAGTTCAGATGAAATGTCTACCCAACAAATAAACACGTGGAAATGCCCAGAAAATTTAATCTTATTGAAATTTAGTTTTGAAAGAGCCCATTTCACGGTCTGTTTAACTGTATCACAGGAATAATCGAACAAGATGGGAAGTGGAAAGAATTGCTATATTCACATCTTGCTTTAGACCATAGAATGTGACATTTAAAGCTAAAAGGACTTCAAGTTTTTCAATTATTAAATACCAAACTGGGAAAAGGACATCTGCTCTTAATTTGTAGATTGGACTTGTGTGTGTGCGCACACGTGTGTGTGTGTGTGTGTTTGTCTGCCAGAAAACAGATCTTTGTAGTTGTAAAACTGTTGTCATTGTAATAGCAATAAATAGACAACATGCTATGAATTACTAGGTCATTAATGCAGGCTTCTTGATTAAAGTCAATTTGATTCCATCATTATGACTTATCACAAGCCCTAGGCATGCATTACGACTTTAAAGCACACATGCCCAGACTTGTTTTATTGCTTAATTATTTATATGCAATACTGCATGTAACAAAAGCTATCTTAATAAAAATTAATAGAAATTTACTATTCTGTTAATGTAAAATTGTTCTTTCAAACATTGCCTGGTCAAGTGCCGACTTCGTGCCTCTCATCAACTTAGACCCTAACAAATAAACTACATTAGAGATGAAAAATGGATATAGAGCTCAGTCTTACAAACATTGTTTAACAGACCTCCCCTCCCCCCGGGTAATGTAGCTACTATTTTTTCCATCTGTCAAATAAGATATACGAAACTTATTTATATAAACTTTTTTATTCTAAATTTTGCCTTCAGCTACTTAAAGTCCACAGTACTGTGTATTTATCAGGGGTTAAGGAGATCATGTTTAATAAGAGAAAAGGGAACATCTGTATATAGTTATACAACAAAGATGTATACACACACACACACACACACACACATACACACACATACACACACACTCACACACACATTTTTATATCCTGGAGCCACCTTTATGTGAGTGGTAGAGTGTATACTTAGCACATATAAGCCTGTGGTTCAAACCCTAGGGGGAATAGAAAAGAAGGAAGGGAGGGAGGAGGGATGGGAAGAGAGAGGGAGGGAAGAAGGGACAGGGAGGAAGGAAGGAAGGAAGAAAGGAAGGAAGAAAGGAAGATCAAAGTAAGATGCTTTACTTACCTTTCTACTTGTAATTTCTGTCTGGGTTGCCTTTCTGGATTTTCTGCCCCACTCCATACCCCTCTTAACTAGATCTGATAGATCCCTATACTATTCCTCAGTGAAGTTTTCTTTTACTTCTGTCCCCTTTCATAGAATAATATAATAATAATATTTATGTACTGCAACAAGTGTGTCAACCAATATTCAGGCCTGACAATAGATACAAAGAGAGATTTAATTTAAGGAATTGGAGTTGGAACCAAAGAAACAAGGGAGATTCTGCCTTAGTGCCTGTCTGTTGTGGTCCATGCCTGTCTTTTCTGTTACACTGGAGTCATGGTGCTGATGCTATAGGAAGCATTTCATAGTCATGAAACAGGAGCTTACCCTGATGGGACAAGCATCACCCATGCTGGAGCTTGCAGTCATCTCAGATCTCTCCCTGTCTCTGCTGTAGGAGACAGATGGTGAGAATACATTTTCTTTCCTCCAGTAATCAAATCTTACAGTGACTTTTATTGGCATAACCAAGAGCACACCTAGAAAGATGGAGTTGAAATGCAGTATTCATCCATTCAGCCCAGCAGCAGAATGGAATATAATAGACAGTATGGGGCTAGCAGCAAATAAACAAAACACTGACCTCTATCTGCTTGTATTTTAGATAGAAGATTCCTGGTGTTTGCAATTGATAATTTACTGTAAGAAAAAATGTCAAGGGAAAAATGTGTTTATAGACTAAGAATTTTGATGACATGAAAGTAGTATATAATTCTGCTTTTTGGGGAGGAGGATATATGTGTGGTGTGTGATATACTTGTGTGCTATGTGTGTGTGTGGTACATGTACTTGTTAGTCTGGGTTGTGCACATATGCCTGGTGCTATGTGTGCATATGCTTATGGAGAGAAGAAAAAGGTGTTTTCTTCTTGGTTTCTCTCCTATGTTATTTCTTGACACCGTATCCTTCAGTAAACATGTAACTCATTGATTGGCCTAGGCTGATGACCAGCAGGCTCCAGGTATGTGTTTGTGCCCCCTCCCCAGTGCTGTGGTTATGGGAACATATCACAGTGTCTGGTTTTTTTTGCACTGTTCCTGAGGATTGAAACTCAGGTATTGACTACGATTTTTAAAAATTATGTATTGTGTGTAAATGCATGTGTGTTTTAGTGAGTGCAGGTGCTCATAGAGGCAAAAAGAGGGCTTCAAATACTCTGGATCTGAAGTTGCAAATAGTTGAAAGCAACCTGATATGGGTAGTGAGAACCAAACATGGGTCCTCAACATGGGTAATGGGAGCCAAACATGGGTCCTCTCTAAGAGTAATATGTGCTCTTAACCACTGAGGTATCTCTCTAGTTCTGGGTCCTTATTATTGTAAGGTAGGCAGCTTACCAACTGAGACCTCTCCCCAGCCATCAGTGTAGAGATTTATGAAAGTGACTAAATCTTGTTTGTGTTTGAAGGAAAGATAGAAATTTCTTATCGATCAAATGCTGACACGAAGGAAAAAGATCTTGAAATACTTACCTGAGATGGGGGATGTTCTAGAAGAACTGGTTAGATAGAAGCAGACAGTATGGATTATGAGCTCAATGTCAGATGTGGTGATGTCTAAAGTGTCTTTCAGAGATCCCAGGGAAGATACTGAGTTCAGGAGAGAAATTCATGGCAAAAAGAAACATTTAAACACATTGGCATCACTAAGATAGAAGGGAGAGTCATGGACTGACCTGAGGATCCTGAGCACTACCAGCAGGTCAAAGTGATGCCGCAACATGTACTATATGATGCATAGCCAATACTACAAATCAGAAGAACCAAAGATGAACCAACTGACCGGCTGAGAGGGAAGAAATATGAAGAAACTTGAAAGGGTTTCTGGGAGAAATGGTAAGCTAGGTCAAACACTACTTGTAAGATGTCAATTAAGAAGTTAACATTCATAAAAAATGACAGATGGCAAAAGCAAGATCTGACCTAGAAACTGTGACTCAAGAGGTACACATTTCACCATGGCACTAGATTTTAATATTATCGCCAGCTTCAAGACAAACACTTGGATGGAGATAGTTGCATGATATTTTCCTAGGACTATGCTTAATAAAAAAGTATATATAGATATGGAAAATTTGAGGAATTCCCTTTTCCACAATTATAACTACTATTCTTCTTGCGTGCATGTTTTGTTTATGTATATATGTGGATTCGGCTCCACATGTGCCATGGGGCACACCTGGAGTTCAGAGGACCTTAGGTTTTATTCATACCTTCTACCTTGTTTGAAGCAGGGTCTCTGTTGATTTAATACTATATATGATAGGCCAGCTGGCGTGAAAGCTTCTGGGAATTCTCTGCTTCCCATCTATCCATAGGGTGCTGGTTGTACAGATGTTCACACTATGTACCTAGGTTTTACACAGGCTCTGGGGATTTGAACTCAGAAACTCATGTTTGAATGACAAGTGGTTTTATTCACCGAACTATGCTCCCAGCCCTCATAATTATTTTGATGTATTGTTGCTAAGATCCAAGAAAGATAATAATAGTATATTGTAACGGGGAAAGTTACAGCTAGGGAATTATAATTCAAGGATCATGATTCATATTAATTTAAATACGTAAGAAGGCAGAAAATTGATACTATTTAAATTAAAAGGTTTTTATAACTTGATAGCACTTACTAGCTCTCCTACCTAAAGGTATTTTAGGGGGTGGAGGGATAGCTAAGTTGATAAAGTGCTTGCCACACATGCATGAATGAGCATGAATTCATGAATCTGAGATGGATTTCACAGCACCCGTATGTGCACAACAGTGTATGCTTGTAATTCTGAGAATACATGCATATAATCCCAGAAATGTGGAGAAAGAGACATGAAGATTCCTGGGGCCCACCAGACAGCTAGTCTAGCTGAATTTGCAAGTTCCAAAAATAGTGCAAAATTATCTCAAAATAATATGAAAAGTTAATGAGGAAGAGATTCAATGTTGACCTTTGGTTTTCACATGCATATACTTGAATTCATACACACACACACACACACACACACACACACCCCACACTCACACATGAAGTTTTATACGACATGTACCTGATACTGTAGGATTCAAGACTCAAGACTGGGAATCAGGATTGGTACCTTATACTGACAATGTCAGGCAATTTTAATGGCTAATTGCTATTTTCTAGAGAAATTCTTCACTTACCACCTGGAACAGGAGTGGATAGAGCATGATATAAAAACTGATTAGGGCAGTCACTCCTGTTTTGTGGTGGGGTATCTAGCTTGAGAGTTACATCTTGTCCTTGTAAACTCCCATTCAGAAGAGCTTAATGGAACTCAAATCCCCAAACTTCTGAAAACTATTCCGGACTAATGAAGGGACTGTCTGGATTATATTGGCTTCATTTGAATAGAATGCATAAAATTCCTGGATATGGAAAGGCAGTTTGAATAATAGATGGAAAGCAAACTTATTCAACTATTTTGCTATGAAAATCAAGTTATGAGAAAGGAGAGTAGGACCCATAGAAGCAATGACATAGCAAATAAAAATTCACTGTGGGGTGATTATGAGTAAAAATCTTTTGTGAATGGTTATGACCATTGAACAATGTCCTTTTCTGACATGTTCACCATTCCAAACAAGCCATTTCACAGGCTTGTTACTAGTAGTTATGCATTGTGTACCTTTGGAAAATTAAAGGGAAGTTGGGTTGGTGCAGAACAGACAGAAAAATAAAGAATGTTTACTGGAGATAATTAAGAGAAAATTTAGAGAAAATAGAAATTGAGGTTCTAGTGGTTTTTTAGTTTTAATAGACTTTGTACAATATGAGACATGTGGTCAAAATAATTGCTTATGTTACAAAAAACAAGGTACTGATATGTGGGCTTTAGATGTTTGCAGAATACTAAAGTTCATGCCTGGCAGGCAGGATATAACCACTGGTATAGTAGCGGCTTGGATACTGGGTGTGTAATCAACTGCTTCTTGATTGGATTTAAAGACTTCACGGGAGATAATATATGCCTGTTACTGAAAAGTTGGTCCAAAATGACAGCTATAAATATCTCAGGCCATATGGATAATCTCCTTGTGATGTTTGGCTAAATGGTCCTGTATTTAGAAGGGATTTGCCTTCTAAACATTCATGTTCATGTAAATTAGACTAACGTTAGTATCTCCTTCAGTCAGAAAAGTTTTCTTCAGCTGTGACTGATGATCGAGGAGATAGCTCACAACTAGCCACTATGCTGAGAATAAGTAACTGATGAGTGCTTGGCTCCAAATGGGGCATCTCTGATACCACCCAAAAGACCAGAAAGCATTATCAGAGCTAAAAGATGTGTGTGGGGGGGAAGTGCAGTGCAGCAATGACTTCTGAGTAGGCCATGGATAGTCCAATCACAGTCATGCAAAATCTGTGGATGTCTGCATGGGGCCTCTAAAGAGAAAAATGAAAGGGAATAATGGGCATGAGAGAAGGTTGGGGAACCAGATGGGAAAAGAAAGGGGCCTGAATAAATGAGAAGAGAGAGAAGGGAGGTGAGGTGAGTTGAATAGATGGAGGGGTGAATGTAACCTCAGTGTACTGTATGTATAACATTTGAAATCAGAAAACAGAAATGCACAAAAAAAGAATTTAAAAACCATAAAGTTCTATATTTGTGCACTTTTGTATACATGTTACACATATGTGTGCATGAATAACTGAATTTATGGACAGATGTGTGCTTTCATGTGTGTATAAATATGTGTGTGTATACTTGCATGTATATGTAGTTTGTGTGCATTGGCTGTTGTTTGGAGCTAACACTAAGATGAATTGATCCTTCCCAGTACTGAAGCAGCTCTTTAATGAATATTCATAATTGTCTATCTGACCCAGGAGATATGATAACAGTTTTGGAGTCTTATTTAATTATCATAATTTTTTATATTTGGTAAGTCCTACACTGTTGGGACATATTTCCTTAAATAAATAATCGTGAAATTCAAGCTTAGTAAGCTTAATCAATGTTATAGAAGGATCCTGGCTTACTATTTCAGTTACACTGACACAAATCATGCCTTGGAGAAAGTATAAAACAGACTTAAAAATCAATAATTTACAAATGCATTTTCAAAGTATTTTGTCATCTTGGAAGCTTTCTATCAATGTAGAGTTTACTATGGTTTCATTGACTAATCACTGGCTTCCATCCTGCCAGAAACCCTCTTGTTGATTTCATTAGATTAGCTGTTGCATAATAAACAAGTAATGTAGGGGAGAAAAATAACCAAGGAACAAGCCTGACTCCAAGCACCCATGCACCAGTGTGACAGGTGACTCCTTGGCTTCACATGAACTGTCTTGGATTAGATGTCAAAGTGCCTGCTGTGAGTCTCATGCTCATCACTGACAAGCTCTGAGCCCTTTCTCATATGTTTTTAGCTTTTGTTTTCTGATCTGTGGAAGGTTAGAACTGTCTTCTCTGACTAACTCGCAGGTTTGCAGGAGCATTAAGAAAGAGGATGTGAAAATGTCTTTGCAATCTAAAATGAGATTCCCTTCATGAATGTGAGAAATGATAGTGTTGCCACTTTAATCATTGTAGTAACCACTGTTCACACTTTGGATTGTTGACATAGCAATATTATAAATTATGAAGATAGCTTGAAACAAGGTGGGTATATCTATATGTAAAGAAGATTTATAGTCTTCCTTGGTTCTGTGATGTTAATAAGTATAACTTGTGATGGTTGTGGTTTTCCTAGTGGCATCTTTATATGTCTTGACTGACTCCTTTACCAAGATTTATATCTGCTTGAGCGGACACCCTGTACCACAAGCATGGTCCCCATCAATCTCTAGCATATTTGCTATGACAGTAGTTGAGTCCCCTGCTTCCTTCAGAGTCTACAGAGGGCTTCTGAGATGCTATGCTTCCTGTGGCTGTGACTGATTTCTTTGAATTTTGCTGTGGTTGCAGGAAGATTGGAGATCCTTTTAGGGGTGGAAACTGAGCAGCACTGCATTAAGGTCAATCCCAGTGCAAACGTCGTTAAAAGCCAAATAGTTTTTCATGATGATTGCTTGCCCAGTGGAGGCTTACAAAAGTCAAATGCTGCTTCCTCTCTTTTCTGTGGCTTAGGATCCCTAATGCCAAATTAAATGATGAAAGTCATTCAGTATTTGCTATAGGAAAGTTTTAGCCCCTGCAGGAAGTGTTGAACCAAGAACACCTTTCCACTGTGCAAAGTCACTGGGGGAAGGAGGAGTTTAATCAGTAAAATCTGAACCTTGAATCTATGCTTTCTATGCTTTGGATGAAGCCCAAATGGGCTCTTTGACTTTTATGACTGACAGGTGAGTCCAGAGAGTAACTGTGATATCTTATTCCATGAAAATATCTTTAAAGGACTGTATTTCAAACTTGTTAACACTATGATTGTAGTCAAATTTTTGTGTGTGTGCAAACATGAGAACAAACTCATAGTTTTTCACATTCTAGGTAAGAGTTTGACCACTGACCCTTATCTTCAGCTCATGAAGTCTAATCATTGGTAGAATATAATTACTTAATATCTTATAAGTATGTCATGCAATTTCTCACCTCCATCTTTTTAAAAAGCCAAGCATGGATGGGATGTTTCATACTTGTCTACCTCAAGTAATATTTTTATATGCCTACAATCTAACCTAAATATTATATTTGTCAACTTTTACATTAAAAAACAAAAAAACAGCATCAAAATCCAGTGTGGGATAGCCACCATGAAGATCTCTTTTTATGGTCCCAAGTCATCAATTTGATTGTTCAGTGACCCAGGCCTGGCTAAGGTTATTGGTTTTCATTCAAGGCAGAGCAAACTGGGTTTAGTTCTAGGCTTCAAGTTGGTTCTAAGACTCTGATGAAGAAACAGAAACTATGTATTGTCTGCTCTCCTGAAATGTAAGGAGAATCTAAAATTTGAAAAGATGTGTTGAGTGTGTTTCTGTTAGTCTTATATCCAATCACATTCCCTACTAGAAAGCATGTGATATAACCAAGTTCAATATTGATGGAGAGTGGGTGCGACCACTGTAAAGTGGAATGCCACTGTAAAGTGTATAATAATATCACAGTGAAGTCAAATGAAGACAATTACTTAAAACAAATATGAAGTCTTTGTTTTCTCTTCTAATCTGAATCAATGGTGTCTTCTACATTCTTTAAATATATCTTGTAATGCTTGCCTCTTGGATTTGGCTTTATTGAATCCTCCAAGCACATAGCAATTGTAGAGTTTTATAATTATTATAACACTGTAGTTTGCTTATAATAGAGGATCAATATATTTGAGAAGGTGAGGTAATGAGCCATACAATAATCTCTCACATACAAAATCTCTGCATTATATTTCTTCTAATATTTCAAATGTATACTGGGAAATGTTGATGATCTTCAATTTGTGATGGAACAGTATTTTGATAAACACACTTTAAGTTGAAAGTATTCTAAACAAAATGAAACAAAGTTAAAATAAAACAAACAAACACTTGTAATCAACCTAACCTACCAAATAGTATAGCTTAGGCTAGCCCACTTGTATGGGTATAGATCCCTAACATTAGCCTATGGGTGAGCAAAAATCATCTAACAAAGGAAAAATAACTACAAATTGAAGTAATGTCTAGATCTTAATGATTTATTGAATCCCTGTGCCTGAACAAGTAGGTACCACTACAATTTAGAATATGAGTTGTTTACCCTGCTGGTCTCATGGATGTCCAGGAGTTGTGGCTTCCTGCTTCTGTATCACACTGAGAGAAATGATCACACTCTACATCTCTGTCTTGGGGAAATTATCATAATACAAGTTCTGCTAAATACTCAATACTACAAATGCCTTTGTAGTACTATTAACTCAAAACTCCTTAAGTCAACCCATTTTAACTGGGACTACAACAAAAGAGAAACCAAATGTGAAAAATCTCAAATTGTTTTTATTTTTTTTTTCTTTATGCATTGGGTCTGGTCCCACCATGAATAATTTAGGCTGTAGTCTGGGTCATGTTAAGTGGGAATAGATGACATTGCTTTTCTAGTCATTGTCTCAGTACTGCAACGGAGTGACAAGTCCTCTTATTCCTTTAGTGTCCTAGGAATGTAGTTCTAGTGGTAAGGTAGACTGAAAGGCTAATATTTAGCCATATACTTCATGTCTAAGTCCATAAAACATCATATTCTTGGTTTGGTTTTAAGCCAACAAGAAAGCTAGAATGAAATGAGCATCTATTTTCCAGGGCAATTTAGAGTGAATTAACAATAACACTAATGGCATTTTGGTTGGCAAAGCATCTCTTCCTCCTCCTCCTCCTCCTCCTCCTCCTCCTCCTCCTCCTCCTCCTCCTCCTCCTCCTTATTCTTCTTGTTAACAGCTTTCTAAGATTTGGAGGTTTAAACTAATTTTGAGTCTTTATAGATGGATGAAGTTGAATAAATGTGGTTTTCCTCCTTGAGTTTTCAACTTCAGGGGAAGAACAAAAGAAAAACTGTATTTTATTTAGATGCCCAACTTTTTGCAATGCTATCAAAAAAAATGACAGGATGTATAATATTACGTCTATATTAAAGCTAGAATTGTTTACCTTCAATAAAGCAAGGGAACTAATTTACAACGAAAATCTGCTTCTCATCCCTCTGGAGGGAGAAACTTGGAATAAGAGATTCTAATTCATGGGTCTCTAACAAGATTAGAAGTAGCTAGAAAACAAAGCATATGGCACATCAATTAATCGGATGCTGGGAATTATTGTTACAAAGTGGGTCGTGAATGTGTTTGTCGGGTTTAATTTTAAAGTAGCAAGTGATCTCAATTCTGGTTTTGTTTAAAAGAGCATGGGGTTTGCATGAGAGTGATGTTCTGCCTCAACTTCCATAACATTCTCCTTTAACTTTACTCCGGCCTCATGCTTAGGGGCGACCCATGTTACAACTTTTCTCCCACCTCAACTGTAACGGTAATGCCTCTGTGCTGGCTCCTGGGAATGTCTCCGCGCCTGCAAATCAGGCCTTTTGTATGACTTTGTTGCTCTGAAAATAGTACTCCACGCTTACACAACTATTTCCAAGCCTGATTTCAAGTCTCTTGAGTGATGTACATACTGTTTCCTGTTCCTTTTGGCTTTCATCTAATCATGCACTTCCATTTAGAATTTATGAGGTTTTTACGACAGCCTCTGCGCATGCCTATCCTGGCAAACAAGCCCAGCTACCCCATGAGCCCCAATGATAGCTAGCCCACAGATTTACACAATATAACTTTCACATACGTTTCCAGCTACATCGGCCTAAAAAAGAAGACACACCAAAAACAAAACAAAACAAAAAAAAAAACCCAAAAAACAAAAAACTGACTCCAGCCAGCTTCGTGTTCGTCCTATTTTTCTCTCGATATGCTCCTGAATGGTAATTTTTTTTTTCTGTTCTTTTTATCAACTGAAGAGCAAGGTCTTTGCCACAGCCTCTGCTTGTCTTCAGTTAAGCATGGCGAGATTTTCCATAATTAGTGCTTGTAAAACACCACAAGGTTCTCAGGTGAATTAAAGTGTGAAATCTTATTACAAGCTGCATATTGCTAGAGTAACAAACAGACGTGGCAAATTACACCATCCCTTGTCTCTATTGCTTTTAAGGAGCAATTCAATTCATAATTACCCACAAGTATTGACTTAGTTTTCTTTAGTTATCTCTACTGTCAAATTAGCCTCCTCCATACATAGGTTGGTTTCAAGGTGTTGAGGAAAGTCTTCTTCTTTTGTTTCCCTAAATAATAATTCATTCTACATGCTCATCCTCAAATGCTCATGTTTGTAGAGAAGGCTCGCTGCATGAGCCTAAAGAAATTATTGTCCCCTCCAGAAGGAGCAGAGTTTCAAATGATGCAGAACAATTCTATTGGAGATCAGGTGCAGTTCACATAGCAGCAGGTATTTTAGGTTGTCTCTTAACCTCTAAATGGAGGGTCAGTCGAAATCTCCAATGAAGCAGTTTGCCACATCAGAGCTATACAATATCCAAGCACTCTGCATAGTGCTAATAGAAAAATGAGTTATGAACCTCGGTTCTATCACCCTGTCTTGAAGTGGGCAGATGTGGGAACATCTAACAATCCACTTGACCTTGTATACCAACCAACAACAAAAATACTAAGGTTGTAGCTGTGCACAGGCTTAATTTGAATTTCATGAAATACGGGAAGAAAAAGGAAAGAAAAACGTGATACACCAAACAGTAATAATGGATAAGTTAATTTAGTAATTACTGCGAATCACATCAAACCTGTAATGATTAACCATCAAGACTTCCATTTCCCTTTTCACCACCCATGTCACCAAACCTGGTAACAGATATTTCTTTCAATGCAATAGAGTTTCTTGGATTTCTTTTTCTTTATTTATTAACTCCCAGGAGTTGTCATTAATATAATAAAACCCCCATTATAAAATCATTAGTGTGAAGGAGAATAAAGGCTTGCATTGTGAATGCCCTCTCCAGGCTTTTCATCACTGGAAATGTCAAACTGCATTAAGTAGAACATTGATTATGTATGATAAAAAATTTGCGATGCCCAAATGTGAAGGTGGGAGTTTCAAGCTGTTATCCAGTTCAGCAAGACGTTAAAAATTAATTTCTTTTTGGCGCTTTGGACATTGTGGAGGCTAAAGACCTCATTAACTTATCTGTAAAAGCCTTGGGTCCCAGATAGACCTTTTGACCTTTTCGCATCTTCCTAATTGTGTCTCCCAAGCCTCATCCATTTCCTGTGCTTTACTTTTAAAAACTTTTCTGTATTGGAAGAGAACTGTTTGGAAGGTCTTTTCTTTTTTTAAACAACCTTTTAAAATTGCTAAAATTGTTCAAATATGAGAGTTTATTTCCAATAGAGTAACTTAATAATCTGGAGTTAGTTTTGGAGCAGATGAAGGGCTATTTCAGATATGGGGATGCTGGGAAACAATATATCAATCTGATCACAATATTTTCTGTATAGTAGCAGCTATGTGAATATGCTAAAGCAATCAGTATGATGAGCCACATCTAAGACCTAAGCTATGAAGCGCATTGCAGCTTATATAGTACCATCTTGAACATTACCAGCTTGACCACTAGAGCAATAAATCAAAACACCGATCATTGAATGATAAACAAACTTTGTTAATTGAAAGTTTTATTGGTTATTGAAAATTGTTTGCTTTGTCTGGGAAGAACTGAATTTTTAAAAAGTCTGTCCCTGTCTCTCGCTATTTCTGCTTCTCTGTCTCCCTCTTCGTATGTGTGCATGTGTGTGTGTGTGTGTGTGTATGTGTGAGCACACACACAAGTGCACCTGTGCATGTCTGGTCAGATCCTTGCCTCTCACCTTGTTTGAGGTAGAGTTTCATATTGTTTGTCAATAAGTGAATCAGGCTAGCTGGCCCAAGGACCTCTAGAGATTCTGCGGACTCCCCTTCCCATGTCGCCACAGGAGTGCTGTGATTGCAGATATGAACTATTCTTCTCAGCCTTTCATGTATTCTGGTGATCTGAACTAGGTGCTCGTGTTTAGGTGGCAAGGCCTTTAACTCACAAGTCCAAGAAGTTTTTAAAATAACAGGGTTAAAAGTGTTGCTCATCTGATCTGGAGTCTCTAAAATTCTTACAACTCTTCTATTGGTACAGAGAACCCATAGAAATCTTACTTCCTTTGAATGTGTGAAGGGACAATTGTTCAAGGAATTTGAAATGAAAAGCAAATGTATTGGAACAGTAAACTTCTTTTCCAGAAATACTCTTCGACTGACTTTCTGGGTATACAGTTCCTCATAAGGAATGGATGACCACTGAGTGACGCCAAGTAAAAGAATTTTCACACAGGTGTGAAGTCATAGCAGATACAGGCATATTACAAGTTAGATGGAATCTCTGTCTTCTAGAACAACCGTACATGAGTAAGGGCATACAATTCCCTTTCTTACTCATCATAAAGGTCAAGGTTGACACTCCTATAACAAAAGACAGATGAACAACAGAGAAGAAATTGAATTTATTAGATCATAGTTTTTCATGACATATGGACCTTCAGATTGAAGATCTAGAGGCTCAAAGTTAATTACCATTTTTATTCTTAAGCTCAATGAAGGAAGGACGTGCAAAATGGAGAATTATCAGATAAAAATGATGCACAGCAATGAAAATATATGGAATGGAGAAGGCCAACAAATCCAGTGTGTGCAGAATCTTCTCCATTTCTCGTTTGTATCATTTCTTACTTGGATACTAGACAGGACCCTTCTGGAATGAGAGTCTTAACTGCTTGATGACTACCTCTTAAACAGAAGATAGGTGACAGAATAACATAAATTCTATGGTTGCCTTTCAAAGAAGGGCATGCTCTAGAGAAAAAAAAAAAAAAAAGACTTCTAATTTCTGTGGCTTGTCCCTGGTCAAAAAGAGGAGAAAGAGCAAGGCAGGAAGGGAAAAGAAATGTTTGTGGGCCTTTTAGAACATCATGTTTAGAGGTCCAATAAAAGCAATTCAGTAGGGACATTATGCCTTTGAATTAATTCTACAAAGATGCTAACCTTTAGTTTGGGAATTAAGAATAAAAAAAATTTGATGGTATGAGAAATATAGTCCCTTATTTCTGGTTTGCTGACTGATAACATATAAACGTGTCTACATGTCTTCATGAAGATGTTTTAGAGAAAATCAGGAAGTTGGGCAGTTAACTTGGTGAGAGCCAGCTAAAAGAACTCTTTCCTAGAAAATCGCTAAGGAACAGGGGCAGAATCCTGTCATTTGCAAGCTGGGTGGTTTAGAGTTCTTGGAGTCACTGTGCTTATTTCACTTTTGTAAATCTCTTAGCACTTAGAGAAGTCTTTTTAAAAATCCTCGACCTGTTTTAGTTGTACTAAGAGGAATCAAGGAGAGACTTGGCTTGGATTCAATCAAAGTAATAGTAGGATTAAAGTAAACCCTGAAGCCAATATGCAATGGCAGGTAGAGAGAGGAACGGAAAAATCTCAAGGGAAGGAGAAAGTGGAGCTCTAGAGTAAGTGCCTGCTCGTTAGTCACTTCTCATACCTGAGATTTTCTCCTAGTAATGAGTTTATTCTAACGAGGGGATTTTTATTAATGGTTAACACCTCTATCAAAATGAAAAGGTCTCAGAGATGAAGAGACAAAGAAATATGTAATGGTCTAGAATGCATGGTGTGTTATACCATATTTTTACATTTTTGTTCTTCATACATGTGTATGTGATGCGCATGTGTGTGTATATGTGTTCACATGTATGTGGGAACATGTGTGTCTATGCATGAATGTGGTGGCCTGAGGTTGATGTTGAAACTTTTCCTTCACTAACCTCCCACCTTGATCATTTTGAGGCAGGGCCACTCTCAAACCCAGAGCTCACCAACATAGCCTGTTTTCTCTGAGGATACCCTGTCTATGTCTTCTGAGGTTAGAATTACCGGGGAGCTGCCACACGCACCTGACATTTTCATGGATTCTGGTGATCTTAACTCTGGCACTGGTCCTATTGCTTTCATGGAATATGCTTTAACTGCTGAGTCATCTCACCATCCATGTACCAAAAAAATGTTTTATAAATAAATGTATAATAAATAAAAATAAATATAAATAATAAAAAATTAAAATTAAAAAGTACACTTTGGCCCACATTGAGTGTGCTGCTTTTGTAACACACAGGCAAACACATTTGAAAAAATAAATAAACTAATCATGGCACTTTTCTAGCCAGTAGGGGTTACTGATAAGACACTGGGGATTCCTAGGGGGAATTGGGATTATTGGATGATGATGAGTTTTGAAGATATAAATAATGTGTTAGAAGCATATTCTTTAAAGGAGGGGGAAAATACGGAAAATTAAAGAAGAGAGAGAGAGAGAAGAAAGAAATGAAGAAATAGAGAGGGAGGAAAGACAGATGGACGGAAAGAAGGCAAGTCAGGTAGAAAGAGGAATAAATTCAGGAAAGAAAGAAGGAAGGAAGAAGAGAAGCAAGCAGGGAGGAGTGAGAACTTTCCCTTGAGAAAGATGCATAGGAAGTGGAAGTTACTCCCATTTGTTTAGCTTCCAGCTCTAAGACTCGTGGTGAGTAAAAGGTCACACAAATAATATGGAAAGCAAAAGGCATGACTGAGGATCTGTTGTGAAAGTTTTCTAGTTGTATATTAAATGTTTTATGCTTTGTTGGGTGAGGAGCTACCCTAGGTCTTGGCATTTTGTATTGTTTACAGGTGTTGGATTCATGTGGGAGATGTTTGATTGCTAATGATCTGCCTGAGCTATCAGTAGAATATCAGAAGACTTCTATATCAATAAAAACACCTGAGCTCAAATGCTCAGGGTTCCACTGTCCTGTATCGAGCTGGCCAGGATGGTGGTTCCCTCTGCTGAGGTTTGGCAGAGTTTGCACATATTAATATACCTCCCTTGCCATGTCCTTGCTGGGCTGCCACAGGATCTGCCTGGGTGGTAGTGTTCACTGAACAGGAAGAATTTTATTCACCGAATGCTTAAATTGTGCAGTTCGGAAGGTGACTTTCACCCTTCCATGTACGGGGAAAAGAATTCAGGTCTCAGATGTAGCAACTCGGAAATTTTCAGAGTTTTTGCGACTTACTAACATTTTTCTCTACTTTTCAATAATGTTGCATTTATCCTAAGTAAAACATTTGAGCAAAGCATAACATGTCACATATCAAATATTTCTTGGTTCACTTATTAATTTTTTTTAAAGACAACAGCCATGAATTGCTTGCTTTCAATCTCTGAAATCATTTGCCAAATATTCTTTTCCAGATTTATAACTGTTTAAATTTAGTGAATGTTTTTTGTTAATTCACCAAGCAGAGATGCATTTTATTATTAACAAGTAAGAGTATGTGATAATTATTGGATCATACTAATAAACACTATCATTGAGTGATGAGGTCATTACTACTGCAATTTTCTTATTCCAAATACAGATGGGATGATTTGGAAGCAGTCAGCTGGTAGTAAAAGTAGAACTTCTCTCAGAAATTGTAACACTTGGGTTTGGAACTTAGAATTAGTTTTAGAATTCTAATTTATGGCTTCAAGTTTGTAGATGGGGTTTCAGAGGCTGAGACTGTATCTTAATCCATAGATATCAGATATAATGAAAGAACCTTTGAAGAACGGATGGGGAGGGGCCCAGTGTTTAAGACAACTAGCTGTTCTTGCAGTGGATTTGAGTTTACATCCCAGCACCTGTATGGTAGTCCACAGCCTATAACTCCAGTTCCAGGAGGACCTCTTCTGGATTCCATGGGCACTGCACATATATGGTCAACACATATACATACAGGCAAACACTCACATACACAGAATGAAAATAAATCTTAAGAATAGAATCAGTTTAAAATAACAAAAAACATCTTCGGAAGCAGGAAGAAATAATTTCTCTCTCAGTATAGTAGTTTATTAGCTAAGAGGTTGCACTAAAAATCACTGTTCCTCAGGTTAGTTCTGTGGAATGTAAATACTATATAATACATGCATTGTAAAGTTGTTATAAGATTTTTTGAGACATTATATCTAAGACACTCTTAGGAGAACTTTAAGGATTCTAATTTCTTTCTATTGGGATGTTTGAAGAGATTATTTGAGATCAACTGGAGATTTGTAAAACTTCACTGAGGCAATTTCTGTCAAAACAGAGGAATCTGAATGCTAGGAAAGAGAAGCACACAGCATTTCAGAGAATCACGTATTTCCAGAAGTTAGACAATTCCTGTAAATAGCCCTGGTTTAATATTTCATTTCCACGAGTAGATCACTTTTTCGTTGACCCTTATTTGATATCTCTGTAGGCTGCTCTCTATCTGACTGCTTCCATTCATTCTCCACGGCTGGGCTGTGTCCTGTTATGTCCTGTAGAAGGCAGTGTCCTATCAAGCGTAGTTCTTAAGTTCATGGTTGCCTTCTCCTGTTTAGATTTGGACAGTGAAAGAAATCACCATGAGACTGAAAGGCAAGGGCCAGAAGGAGGTCAGTGTGGTTTTTGTTCGTGATCTAGCTTCTGTTCTCTCCTGGCCCTGAGCCTGCCTCTCTGCTATGCTGATGGACAGTGTGTTGATATGGCTTCCCCGGTTTTTCTTCCCTCATACCTCCAGTGTTCAGGTAGCTCCCTTAAAAGTAAGACTCAACTTTTATTTATTTATTTGGCTCTAGAGGTGGCAGAAGTTCCCAGATGCTGTGGTACCTCCCTGAATGTGGATTCTAGCCTGTACTGCTTTCTAGAGACTCTTAGGAAGTTCTCCTTTAGTTCCTGTTGGAACTTGACTATTATTATTGTTTTTTATTCCCCCTGGCTTTTTATTATACACTATTATAAATTTAGTCTTTAAAACCAGGCATTTATTCCCTTGCAGTGCTGAAGCCAGAAATCCAAACTTAAGGCTTCGGCAGGACACTGCTTTCTCCAAGAGACTAAGGATACGTTTGATTTCTCCACCTCACCCCTATCTGGTGCTTCCAGGTAGTTTTTTCAATTCTGCCTGTGGCTGCATCACTATAATTTCTGTCTCCATCCTCCATGGCCTCTCCAATGTATCCATTAAAGGAACTCAAGATAGTCTCACATTAAGGTGGTTAACTCATTTACGCCTGCAAAGACCGTTTATTCAAATATGAGCTCATTTACAGTTTCTAAGACATGGGTCTGAACTTTACTTTTTCCTTTTGTTGTTTTGGTTAGAGATGAGTCACCATCCAGCCCACTACACTAATGCACACAACTGTTAATATCTAACACAGGTAATTAATACTGTACTCTTTACAAAATGTGTCTATCCATGACTAGCACCAGCTAAGCTGCCTCTCATCTGTGCCTGTGAAATTCTGAGACTAGAATGTATTAATGTAGTCTCACAAGCCTGGTTAGTAGTAGGACTTCTAGACAAGAAATTTCACTGAGTACATGGGTATCTGGGATTCCAGTCATATTTTTGGCACTATGTTCTATACTACCAACATGGTTAGACATTTGTGGCAAGGTGAAATATTATGATTAATGTCTCTTCATCTAGTGATTTTTTTTGAAGGCATAGCTAAGGTAAACTAATATAGAAAATTTCTGTGAGCTGAATTAGTGTCAAATCAAGAGTGCTAAATACATTACTTCCACTCTCACAGTTCTGAAAATTAAAGGAAATTGAAGTAAAGAATGTCAAAGCAACTTCTAAATCTGCTTTGGCAACAGACAGCAGGGATTTCCGAAGCTATAAGAAAGAGGTAACCTCTCCTTGTTTGACTGAGTGATTCTTAACATATGGTGCTCACTACTGCCAGTGGGATTTCCATAACTCAACATCAGAGAGAACAGCAGTTTTTAAACTGTCAAGTTGGCTCAGGTACAAGAAAGAATTGTTTTCACATCTGGGGAGACATATCTGCAGTGAGGATATAGGGAAGGTAGGGGGCTCTTATCCATCTCTCCTTAGTCTCGGTTCCAGTAGTATCTCTTGAGGTTTATCTTTTTCAGAGTGGTTGAGCCCACTTTTTAGATCATGGTCTACTAATCAGGGAAGAATAAATCTGCTTCATTATCCATAGGGATTGTCAAAATGCTCCCCATTAGGTTTCAAAGTCAGTCAGGCTCTTGTCTCTTGGTGTTCATTCAATGCTTCAGTTTTGTACATTTTTGCATGTGCCTTGGAGAAGTAGTACATCCATCAGACAGTAGATATGGATGATACTCATTTAAAATATCCCCAAAAGAAGGGAGAATTAGGATCCAAACAGTATTTTCCAAGCAGAATAGAGAATGCTAAGAATAATATTTCTTTGTGTTTCTGTTCCTCATAAGCATCACCATTTATTTAGTGCAGTGGGTTGTGTTTCTGTAGGGACCTAATTTATTCATCTCATAGAGCACTGTGGAGTGTTTACATGAATCCACATGCTTATTTCTTGGATTACTGTGGTGATCTACAAAGAAATTATTCTTACTTTTGTGAGAGTTTTTTTTTGCTACTTTGTTTTATGATCAGTAGCAAGTAAATACTTGAGAATGAAGAAAATAAATCAGGCATGTTGACTTATTCTTGAAATCACAGCATTCAGGAAGCTGAGGCAGGAGAATTCCAAATTCAAGGTTGATCTGGGCTGCATAGAAGATTGAGGACCATCTGGACTATAGAATAAAAACCAACAAAGGAAAGAAGATAGATGGACAGACAGGAGATACATTGAGAGGCAAATAGAAAATGGATAGATGATGGATGGATGGATGGATGGATGGATTGATGGATGGATTGATGGATGGGTGGACTAATGGACAGACAGATAAATAGAAAGATAGTACCTACCAAACAAAACTGATTAGCCTGCTCTTTGTGCCTATGAACTATCATCCGGTACCACATGAGATAATTACCTTGCAAGGAGGAACTTGAAATTCTTTGTAGCAGGCCAAGTGAATTCAGGGTCCCAGTGTTTGAAGCCAAACGTATTTTACCTGGTACAAGGAGAAGACCTACTCTTAATCATCACCCAACCACAGAAGGGGTGATCCGATTTCTCTGGGATTCAGCTAATTGTGAGAACACCAATTTAGGCATCATGTATCAACCACTATGGCTGGAGATGATAGTATCTCTTTATCTTATCTTGCATTCTTTTCTTTCTCAGCAGGTTTTAGGATTATCAGAAAGTAGCTTAAAAAGCTTTGAATTTTTTTTTCCTTTCTCATCTATAGAGGAAGAGTCTGTATTTAGATCGTTGAATAAATGAGTCTTTAAAGTTCTTGCTACAAGCTTACTTACCTATTTTGCTAAGCAGAAAATTTTTTAAACTGCAATTTGTGAACTGAACATTATTCCTTAACAGGGATAACATGGTCGTGCATTTTAAGAAGGGCGAACCTAAAACAATGACAACAATTAAGCAACCAGCCTGCTCCTGTAATGTGTGTCTCCATGTTGATGAATGCTCCACATTTAATTAAAATATATTGATCATACTACATTTGTCTTTATCAGAGTGACCATGCATCCTCCTTTGAGGGATTATTGTTTATTGGTTTGAGAAACTAATGGACAGCTAAAACGAAAGGTAGGCCTTTAAATTTGTTTTCTGTTGTCTAACTAGTTGCACTTGCTCTTAGTTAAAATATGCCATCTTGCATGCTGAAGCATCCCTTGGAAGACGTGAAGGCTGTAATAAACAGTAATTAGTGCATGTGATTGTTCTACACACTGCTTTGAAAAATCCAGTTACTTGCCTTAAAAATGTGAGCTCTTTAATGGAACATCTGACATGTAGGGATCACAGATGCATAAAGGATGTCAACTTAAAACAAAGTTGTTAAGTCTCTTGGGATCAATTCACCTGCAGCCATGGGAAAACAACTTAAGGAGAAGCTGCCTTAAATTAATATGTTAGCAGAGGTTGCACTTAACGGAATTTGCAATTGCACCTGGGGGTATAGTTCATCCCTAAGTGGGAAGTGGTTAATAAAAAAGGAAAGATAGCTCTCTTCTAAAATAATTTTTAAAAATGCCTAACTTATTTCATGAACAAATTATCATGGAGTTTGTATGTCCAAATATCAAATGACATAAATCCTAAGTGCAATATCCATAGTACATAGAGTAAATGATATTCAGGACACACTGAACAAGAAGTCTATAAAACACCCAAATTTTGCATTGTATCTGATTCTTAGGTTCGGCATTGAAGCAATGTCTAAAAAGAACATTATGTAAGATTTATACTACATGATTTAATGTGTAGCTCTTTGGTAAAGGCCATTTCAAGCATTGTAGATCCTGGTAAGAGAGGTATGTGTGGATGACAGGGAGCCCATGAGGCCAATACAGGTGACATTATGAATGCTAACACTTGTTTTTAAGAGATGATGCCTCTTAACACCCCTGCCATGCAACTTTCCATCTTGGACCTATGCATTATATACCATTTAGTGGTGATCCCAAAGCCATTTAAAACCCTTCTCTTGTCTTACTATTTTTTCAGTGAAGGAATATATGTAGATCCAACATGAACTATGAGACAATAGAAAACAGGAATGTTTGCTTTTTCACTTAAGAAAGAGGGAGGCAACCAGCACATTTCAGAAAAAGATAATAAAAGCGACCATTAGTAACTTTATCCTGTAGAATGCAACTGAAATTATGCTGAATATATTTGAACTTAAAATCTAATGGAGTGTGTGTGTGTGTGTGTGTGTGTGTTGCGGTCACATACATGCCACACCTCAAAAGTGGAGGTCAGAGAACAATTTGTAGGAGTCTCTTCTCTCCTTCCACCAAGTGCATTATAGAAGTCAGACTTAGTCAGCTCAGGTCCTTAAGGCATGGCAGCAAATATTTTTACCTGTTGAGAAATTTTGCTGGTCTGTCTTTGAACTTTTATTTAACTAAAGTAGATTTTCATTGTAATTATTAGGATTTTTGGTGTCTAAAGTGTAGTAGAAATACAAAACAGGATTCTTTCAACAAGTTTATAAGCAATGCAACTATGTCACTCATAATGTAGGAACTGTCTTCACCATTTTTTTCATAGGCACTACTTTATTATTTTGTTTACTTTTATGTTTAGGTTATGGGTAAAATAATAATAACATTTTTTATTTAGTATTTTCTTCCTGACATTGGCTAGGTTGGGTGATGCTTTGAAACCAGCTGCATGGATAGAAGTGATATTCAGGCAAAATTTGATGAATTTAATATCCTTCCACAAGTCTGTATTCATTTGAGCAATTTCCCTCAAAGTGCAAATTCAGGAATGGGGACCAAGAAAGGAAGTAAATCTTTGCCTCACTCAATAAATGACAGTTGGGGCCAGGATCCCAGATTGGTTGAAATATCAGGTCATCACCAGTATGCTAGGCCTCCTGAAGCCCAGATGACAATTGTTTCTCTTAAGGTTTCATGTGACTGCAGCAACAACAAAATGTGGTGTATGCATGTGTGTGTGTGTCTGTGTGTGTCCAACATGAGCAGTGTTATTTGGAAATGATGGTCTCCAAGTAATGCAATGGTCCTTACATAGCATTGATATGTCCTTCTCTTTCTCTTTCTACTGTAATAAGCTGACTTTGATAATAAAACACTTCTAATAAAATATGTGAATAGAAGATAAAAGGAAAGAGAAAATCATTAAATCACCTCAGGGCTTTTTTTCACCTCTGAAAATATGAATCAATTCGATATACTACAAAATGCTTGGGTTGAAAGTCTTGAGCACAAGCCATATACTTGTATAGATTGTACATATCTGTAAAATGTCTGTAACACTGTAGATTTGAAGTAAATTAGTTTTTTTCCAATCCCAATGAATTTAAGACATTTCCTACTTTCTCTTCTATAAGGTTTGGTGTATCTGGCTTTATGTTGAGATCTTTGACCCATTTGGAGTTGTGTTTTCATGCAATATGGATCTATTTGAATTCTTCTAGTCATAGCTGTTTAGTCTGACCAGCACCATTTGTTGAAGATTTTGTCCTTTTTCCAGTTTGTATTTCTGGCTTCTTTATAAAAAATGAGGTGTCCTTATGTGTGTGGATTTATCTATGGGTCTTCAATTTGATGCCATTGATTAACATGTCTGTTTTTGTGCTGATAACTTGCTGTTTTTATTACTATAGTTCTGTAGTACAACTTGAGGTTAGGGATGGTGATACCACCAGCAGTTTTTATTATTATTATTAATTATTATTATTATTATTACTATTATGTTGATTATGATTATTATTAACTATTCAGGATTGTTTTAGCAATCCTGTTTTTCATATCTATTTATTTACCTACCCATTTATTCATTATTTATTTATATTCCTCTCACACAATACACCCCAACTGCAGTTTCCCCTTTCTCTCTACTCCTCCCAGCTGCTCCCCAACTGCCTCTTCCCCAGACCCATGCCTCCTTATTTTCCTTCAAGAGAAGAGAAAGCTTCCCAGGGATATCAGCTGAACACTGCAAAGCAAGATACAATAAGACCAGGCACAAACTCTCATCTAGAGGCTAGGAAAAGCAGTCCAGTGGGAGAAAAAGAGTCCCAAGTACAGGCAGAAGAGTCTGAGACTCCCACACTCTCCTTATTAGGAGGTCCTACAAGAACACTAAGCTAAATAGCCTTAACATATATGCAGAAGACCTAGTGCAGACCCATGCAGGCTGCAGAATTGCTGCTTCAGTCTCTGTGAGCCCCTATGAGCTCTGCTTAGTTGATTTTGTGGGCAGCATTCTCTTGGTGTCCTTGACTCCCCTGGTGCCTAGAATCATTTCTCCCCTTCTGTGGGGTTCACTGAGCTCCACCTAATGTTTGGTTGTGGGTCTCTGGATCTGCTTCCATCTACTGTCAGAGGAGGCTTTTCTGGTGGTGACTGAGCTAGGCACCAATCTGAGTATAGCAGAATATCATTAGAAGTCATTTCATTGATTTTTAAAAATTTTATATTGGCCAGTCATGTTTGTGTCTATCCTTGGTCTCTGGGCTATCCAGCCTCCGGTTTCTGGCCATCCAGGCAGTCTCAGGTCTGGGCTCCCTCTTGTTAACCTGTCTTTTTTGTGTTTCTATATAAAGCTAAAAGTTATCCTTTCAAGATCTCTGAAGAATTGTGTTGGAATTTTGAAGGAGATTTCATTGAGTGTATAGATTACTTTTGGTAGGATGGCCATTTTTATTATATTAATCCTACTGATCAATGAGCATTAGAGATCGTTCCATTTTCTGATATCTTCTTCAATGTCTTTCTTCATTGTCTTAATGTGTTTATCATACTGTCTTTTACTTGCTTGGTTAGAGTTACTACATAAAATATTGTATATTACTTGAGGGTATTGGAAAAGATGTTGTTTCCATGATTTCTTACTCAGCCCATACGTTATTTGTATATAGGAAGGCTACTGAATTTTGTGAATTAATTTTGTATCTAGCTACTTTCTGGAAAGTGTTTATCAGCTGTAGAAGTTTCCCAGTGGAAATTTTAAGGGTCATTTTTTTTCTATAATGATATTTTGACTTATTTCTTTCCAATTTGCATCCCTTTTATGTCATTTAGTTGTTCTTTACCTCTAGCTGAAACTTCAAATACTAAATTGGGTAGGTCTGGAGAAAGTGGATAACCTTGTCTTGTTAGTGGTAGTGAATTCTTCTGAGATCTTGATAGACGCAGCATATGGGGATTCTGGATGAAATGTATTTATAGGTGTGGGGAGCTGATATTAGAACTAGGAATGGGCTAGGAACCTGGGCTGCAGGAGTCATAGGAGGGAGGGAAGCAGGATAGTCCATCGGGATCTACTTAGTCCACTAGGAATGGGGACAGAGAGTGTAAAGAGGCCACAATAGGAATTCTGCTATGGAGCTGAGAATGACACTGGGGGAGAGGATTCAGAGGAGAGAAGGAATAGTGAAGAAGAGATTTATAGTTCAGTAACTTGATTCTCAAGCCTTCTTGCTTTTCTGGTAGGTGTGACTGGCTGGTTCCTCTGGAGTGCCTGCTGGAGATGGGGGCCGTGATAACAGGATGAGTCAGGAGGAAGGTTGGAGGAGAAGATCTGATGGATCCACTGGGAATGAGAAGGATGGCACAGCAAATGGTCTACTACCCAGGTAAGAGCGAGACTAGATGATTGGATTTAGAGGAGAAGAAGGAGGAGGAGAAGATCTGCAGTTAGGCTTCCTGCCTCCCCAGCCACAGTGGCTTGCAGGTTTCCAGGAAATGTCTGCTGGAATTGGGGGTTGAGATAAAGGCTAAGTGGAGGAAAGAGAGTTTGACGGGGAATAGCTGTATGATTAACTGGAGGTTGAGTCAGAGAGGAAGGAGAGGCTGGAGCATGTGGTCTGCTACAAAGATGGTGCTAAGACTGGAGGATTAGACTTTGAAGATAGGAGGGAGCAGTGAAAATCTGCAGCTACCTTACCTGCTTCCATTGCTGGAGTGGCCTGCGGGTTTGCAGGGAATGCCTGCTGCAGTTCAGGGCTGGGATAAAGTGGGTGACAAATTTTTGTGTGTTTTTCAAACCACAACAGGCCCTTCGTGACTTATTGGGGGCGTGTAAGCTCCTTAATGGGGAGTTACTCTGAATTTGTCCTAGCTGAATTGAAAATCCCTCTTGTCTTCTGTATCCCCATTCTCATACATTGCAGATGATTTCAAAATACCCTTTATACACAGGCAACTTTGTTTTCATCCTCAGTTTCTCTCTGAGTGCGATCATTTACCTGCATTCAGTATTTCTATCTATTCCATCTCAACATGCATGCCACAGATTTTGTTTGTTGCTCTAATCCATGGGACATGGTTGTTACATGTGACACAGCTTTCTGATACTTGGGCAGTCTTCCCGGAGGGACCAGAGATTCTGTGCACATTCCCAGCTGGGAACTTCCAGGAAGCCTGCCATGGATCCTCGATCATCACCTTTCAAAGCCTCAAGCTGAGGAAACCGCCTTGCCCTCTGCCTCCTCAGGAAAGTAGTACAAGAATAAAGCTAACTGTGTTATTGCATGCGTTTTCAGTAACAGCCATAACTTTTTTTTTGATACTGGCTGACCTGTATTATGCTTCATCATGGCAATGGGAAGGGAAGAGGTAGAAGTCAGGCAGCTGGAGGAGGCTTGCTATTAACATTTATTTTTCTGCAAGGTTAACAGTGTTCTCATTCACAGGCTAAAGAAAAAGAGAGAAAATTTTGTATCTTATTTCAATGGCTTCACAGAGAAGAAGTTGCAATACTGGATTTTTCAGAGAGCATAATCATCCCCATGGCAACAGGGTTCTATCCCTGTTGGTGATTTCACTATTGTATCAAAAAGACAAGTAAGGTTTCTGGTTAGTTTTTGGAAGGTGACACTTCCTTATTCTAACTTTTCTTACTGATGTCAAATAAAAGGTAAGATGCAAAAGTTACTGATCGGGGATTACATCTTTTCAATTCAACATTCTCTCTCTCATCAGAGAAATTCAACATTCTCTCTCTCTCAGTAGGAAAAGTCCCCTGTCTTTTAAGCTTAATTTTGAAGCTTTTCTTTTCTCACATTCTGATGTGGAAAATAGCTGTCTTCTATTTCTATCAGCTCGACAGAGTCAGTCAGCCTTCAGATCCCAAACGTGTTTGTAAAGCATCTGTTACATTTACTAACAGAGTGGAACACAATATCTGGCACTTGACAGTGTTTCAGATATTAACTTTGAAGCCTCCTGAATGTGCTCAAATCTGCTGCTAGCCTGTGTTCCACTATCTGCATTTCAGAAACTTGCTCAAAACCTCCACCTGGCGCTTTATCATGATTTTCCTAAATGCCATCATTAGGATGCCGATGGCAATCTACAGCTAACTCCTCTCCTTTAACACACATTGGCATATTACTCTGAAAAGAGAACTAGGTTCGCAGATACTGTATTCTGCTCTTCCATAACTCAGACATATAGTTATCCCAATCCACCCTCCGTGCTTGTATACCTGAACTATGTTGTTTTCCAGACAGCAACAATATGATGTCAGGTGAATAGAATTAGCAAATTAGAAGATAAACAACATTTAGTAGTAAATTGGGAGTAGATGATGATCAGCTAATAGGTCGTTTTAATATGGAAGAGAGTAGAAAGGAGGTGAGTTTCAGAGCAAAACTTATCATCGCTTTTATGACTGTCTCTTTGTCCAAGAATCAAAGTGAGGAAAGCAAGGAACAGGGAAGGGACATTGTAACACAGAGCAGCTGCCCATCATGGTGTCACTTGATTGATCTGTGCACTTGTGCTGTGATCTCCTGTCTGTGATTCCACTTACCCCTCTCCCACTTTTGATTTTAAATAAACTAGAAACAGACACAGAAAATGCACTGCATTCTAGAGGGGGAGGGTCTGGATCCATACAAGTTGTATTTCATTTAAAATCACAATTGACAGTGAGCTTACCAGTTGGTGGATCTACTCAGTGGACACTCTGAAAGACAGGGCAGAAAGACTGTAAGATCTAGAGGATGAAGACTGTTGCTGCCTAAACGGGACCCACACAATGACATAGCAGTTGACATGTCAGAATGAATGGAAGAGCTCTCATAAGGCCCAGTTCTTAGATGAAGAGCTACAAACAATTAATGGCTGCTAAGAGGAGAGTCAGTTTGCTCCAGAGATGAGCTATATTATAGATTTCACCATCCCAAGCAGTCATGTCTAAACACACATGCCACCAACATTCATGGACTCAGCAGGCCATATTTACACACACACACATACACTCACATGTATGCATGCACATACAGGAACAGACACAGACACATACTAAAAATAAGTAAACAATTACATAGATCCCCAAAGTTCAAAATAAAATGAAAGCTTCAGGTAATTAACGTTTCCTGGTTTTGCTGGTATGTGGAGGTACCCAGAACATGGGTATTTGGTTTTAAAAATAAGACCAAAGGATTTTCCGAACACTAGATGTTCACTGATAAATTTGGGAAAGTCGTAGATGAACCACAATCATGTCATCTCACTTGCTGAAAGCATGAGGATCAAAAAAGATGATTTTCTTTTCTTTACAGTATTGAAAAGCATCACTGATCATTTTGAATGACTGTGATTACTCAAGGGACTTTGACATCACAGTCTAGAAAACTGAGGCTCCTAAGGTTGAAATATTTTGCCACGACCTTTATGGGGGAGTTCATTTGCTTTAGATGGTGCACAGCAGAGCAACATTCTTCCTCTGTGTCTCAAACAACTTTCTTCCTTCATACGGAACCACAAGGGAGGTACTTGGAGGATACTTGAATCTCCAGGCCTACAGCAAAGTTCTGCAGTTCATCAGATGGAAGGAGTTATTTGTAGTGCTCGGCATTCACGTGGAAGCAAACCCCAATAATTACACATTGCTAGGTCTTAATGAAATATCTGCTGCTGTAAGGCCATCTCACATCGACAGTTCACACTGTGAACAACAAATTAATTCTAGTATCAGTCCCTATGTCTGGGCTCTCATTTTTTACCTCTTTGTATACTTTTGGTGTCACAAGCTCAGCATTGAACTCCTGCTTTCTGTCATACTGCTGTGTAAGCTATAGGAATCTCCAATAGTGTGGAGCTCTGGCTTTGCACAGCGTTGGGCTCATAAAATTGCATAGTTTAATACCTTTATTTCAACCAGTGCTCTTAGAAGCTATTATTTGATGAGATGCAGCCAAAAGGAGTGGATCTTAAAATAATTTCCCTCTCTCTCTCTCTCTCTCTCTCTCTCTCTCCCCATGTGTGTGTTTGTGTGTGTAAACTTGCTTTTATAAGGATGAGGATGCTTGCCTGTGAGCCTGTGTGAGCATCAAGTCCAGAAGGTGGTGTCAGGTGCTTTTCTTTATTATTACCTTCGAGGCGGGGTCTCTCCCTGAGCCTGGAAACTCCTGTTTTCTCAGTTTGGAAGCCAGCAATCTTAGTACTCCTTCTTTCTCTGCCTTGTTCAAAGCAGAAGTTACATCCATACACAAAATGCCCAGCTTGTTACATGAGTGTTGAGATCCGAACTCAGTTTCTCACGATTACACAGAAAACCTTTTAAACTGCAACTGTCTCATCCCCGCTGCCTCAGAGGGGCGAATCTTGCTAAATGCAAGATTTCATCAGATATACGAACACTTTTTGAGATGTTCTGCTGAGAAGTATTTTCTAACTTAGAAGCAGGTGACTTAAATTTTGTCTGAAAAAATTCCAACTAATGAATATCGAATATATGGAAGGATTGAGACAAGAAAGATGAAAGTGATATCATTTTAGAAGGCCCAGTGTTAGGTTGGAGCTATGGCTTAGTGGTTGGATGTGCTTGCTGCTCTTCCAGAGAACATAAATTCAGCTCTCAGCACACACATCAGACAGCTCATGTCTGCATTTAACATCTGCTTTAAGGAGACCAATACCTTTTTCTGAACTCCACAGGCCCCTGCACACATGCAGTATACACCCAAACACCAACACACATACACATAAATAAAAAGTAAAATTAATCTTAAAAATATCAGGCCTGAAAAGTTGACTCAGTAGTTAAGAGCACTTACTACACTCTAGCAGAGGACCTGGGATCTGTTCCCTGCACCCACATGGTGGCTCAGGGCTGTCTGCAAATCCTGTTCCAGTGTTTCTGACTTCCTCTTCTAGCCTCCATGGGCACCAGGTGCTGCGTGTGGTGCACAGATATACATTCAGGAAAAACATTCATACATATAAAAACAATAAATATTATGATGATATTAAACATATCTTTCAACAGCCCTGTATAAATTTCAGAAAATGTACATATAAATTTTTTTGAAATGTGAAAAACCATGTTAATGAGACAAATCAAAGACCTACTTGTAAACGGAGAGATAGCTTGGTGGCTGAACAGAGCATGGAGACCAACATAATGAAGTTTTCAATTATTTCCAAATTTATATAAGGTTTGATGAAATTTCAATGGAAACTCTTACAAGATATTTTAGATACAGACAAGGTGATTCGGAAGCATACTTGTACACGTGAAGGATCTTACATAGCTAAAATAGTTTGGAAAAAGAAAATAAATGAGAGAACGAACTCTAATGTTGACATACATTGTGTTGCTGTTGCAGTGAAGACTTGTGTTGACAGAGAGATGAGCACACTGATCAAAAAGCACAGGAACAGAGCCCCACAAATGTATCCAGCTGAATTTCCAAACATGTATTTAAAATCTTATGTGTATGGTTATCTCTCTTGCATGTATATCTATGTACACATGAGTGCCTGATGCCCACAGAGGTCAGGGGAGGGTGTTGGCTACTCTAGAACTGGAGTTACAGACATCTGTCAGCTGCCCTGTGGGTGATGGGAATCAAACTTTGTCCTCCAGAAGAGTAGCCAATGCTTTTAACTGCTGTGCCATCGACTCCACCTTTCAATTGATTTTTGACAGAGGGCAAACCTTCATCAATGGAAGAAAGAAAGATGGCTATTTTATCAAACGGTACTGAGGAAAACGAACACTGCAGGCAAAACAAAACATTGACTTCTTAAATGTTTAATAATAACATGTATCTCCTCTGAGAATGACCCTGAGAAGGGGGATATGGACAAAGCACAGACTGGGAAGCCAAGTGTGCAAAGCACAGACCCTACAAATGGCGAAGGGTTAGTATTGGAAGATGTAAAGAACTCTCCAAACTCAACTGGGACAAAAGGAAATCAAGCAATCCAATTACAATGTTGACAAAAGATTTAAGGAAACTCTCCAGAAGGAAACTATTCTGACATCTCTAAGTCATTTGAAAGGGATGGACATTGTTAATTATTTAATACAATATGAATTAAAACCACAATTACATATGACTACTTTGACTGGCATAACAGCATCCCTAGGGTCAGTGACAATACCAAGTGCTGTTAAAAGAAATCAAATTTCTCATGTTTTACTGATGGGAATGTAAAGGGTATAAATGACTCTTGAAAAATGGTAAAAATGCATGTTAACTTGCTTCCAACATGTTGTTCAGCAATTGAACATCTGGACAATTGTCCCAGATAAAGACAAACCTGTCTCCATATAAACACCGGCACACAAATATTTAAGCAACATTTTATTTATAATAACAAGAAGTGTAAACAACCTAGGTCCTCCATTACAGGTGAATGGTTAAAAAGCTCTCTGGTTCCATTGTACTAGAGATATTCCCAAGGAATATAAAATCACGAATGATGTATATTCCATCTCTTCAGATTCACACATAGCTATGAGAAATGATAGAGGTAAGCATAACTACATCGTTACCTAGATGAACCTTTGTAGAATTATGTTGCATGACACATGTCTATCCAAAAAGGTCATAAAATATGTGATTTCATTCTATGATATACACAAATGACAAATTATGAGTAGAGAACAGATTAGTGACTGTTCGTTGTGAAGTAGGGGTTGGAGCAGAGGGACGTGAGTCGACAAAAGGGAAAAGTGGGTGATCATTACGGTGATAAACCATTCAGCATATTGATCGTATAAGGTCAATCAGTGCCTTTGTGGTTCTATTATATGCTATAGCTTCACACTATGTGCCTACATGGGGAAACAGCCTAAGTATGTAAGGTTTATCTCTATTATTTCTCATAGCTACATGTGAATCTATGATTTTCTTTTAAATATGTAATTTAAAAAAAGAGAAATTGGAGAGATGGAATAGTGGTAAAGAACACTGGCAGCATGTACAGGGGATCTGGGTTTGATTCCCAGCACCCACATGGTAGCTCACAATCACTGTAACTCCAGTCCCAGGGAAGTCAAAGTCCTCTTCTGACTGTTGCAGGCACAGCATGTGCCTGTTACACATACATATTTACAGGTTAACCATCCATACACACAAACTAAAAATGAAGAAATCTGTGTTTTTAAAAGCAGAGGAAAGGGAATGTCTGGTCATAGACTTGGGAATGTTCCCTCATGTCAAGCTCATGGCTGCTTCTGGTGATGGGTGTCAGTATATTCCAAACATGTGGTATTCTTCTTTGCTTATGCTTACCTTCACTTATGCTTAGATGACATTAAGAGAAGATGACCAGAGCTGGCAGGAAGCTTGGATATTTGTGAAGATGTGACTCCCAGGTTTTGATCAAACTCTGGCCTTGATGTTACTGTGAGGTATTTTGTAGGCATGAAGTTTATGGCAGTTGACTCTGAGTAATGCACATCAGATATGGCAGTTGACTCTGAGTAATGCACATTGATTGATAGGGATGGCCTTGAGTGATCAGTAGATAGCTGTAATGTGGAAGATCAAGATCTACTGAAGAAATGAAGAATTCTGCTTCTAGATAACCTTTGAATTCGAGACTGAAAAACTCAAATTTCCTATTTTCTACCCTGTTGGAACTATCCTGTAGAGTTTTTGTTTGCTAGAAAGACACTGCATGACCCAATCCTTTCAAATGAATCTCTCAGGCTTCCTTCTCTCGCTCACTCTCATAGTCACACTCTCACACTCAGTCTATTGATTCTGTGTTCCTAGAGAAACCCCAGCACTACTGAAACCCATGGTGAATATTTTGCAAAAATAAATGCCTTGAATTCAATATCTCATCCCTCGCTTGCCCCTCTAATTACATTGTCTGCTATTTCTTCAGAGGCTGCCCTCCTCTGTTCTGACTAGTAAGGCATTTTATTTGGTTCAAAGAACAGGATCTGAAGTATCTGATCAGTGCCAGTCCATCTATAATGGAGACATAGGCACTGCCTGCCGTTATGAAAACTTATTGATCCTTTTGTCAGCCTTTTCTAAGTAGCTCTTGGAGCACATTGAGTTTTTTTTTAGAAAGAGAATAAATACTATAAATAATCAGAGTTGCAGAAGTGAGTGCTTTGGAGAGGTGCGGGCCAGTCAGGTGGACTGAAGATGGTTGCTATAAAACCAACAGAAATTCCCTACATGGATATCCACATGGGCTTGTGTTCTTACACACAGTAGAGGTGGAGCCTCACTAGGAGATACATAATTAGCCGTAGCCCTTGCAGAAGAAGTATTGATAATGGGAAGGGCTGGGAGAGTGAAGAAACACTCGGGACTATATAGAACTGAAAGCCTAGAGCTCTAGCAAAGATACATCATTGAAATGCTGAAGATTTTTCTTCCCTAGGAGGTGGCAGGAAAGGTCATGTTTTCATCTCTGTAAACAAAATGTTGCTAAGAAACATCTTGTTTCAAGAACATCTTGCTAGTTGGGTACTAGAAGAAAGAAAGACTGGAAGAATTGGCAAGAGAACAAAACAATAGGAATTTTATAAATACACATTGCAGAAATCTACACAGCCCATGAATATTGTTCTTCAGACTGGCTGCTTTGTGCATGGGTGTGGGGAATAGAGGAAGAAATTGTTACAGAGAAAAAATTCTTGGCTCCTCTTTGGTGATCATAGCAGAGTCAGCTTGTAATCTGTAACAGATCTTGGTCACATAATTTATTTTATCAAGTACTACAAAAGGCAAGGGGTTTCCTGAATTTAACTACAATGATATTTTTTCCCTTGTCTGTAGAATGAGCCTAATGCTAATCTCAGGATGGCAGCCTGAGAGCTATGGGCAATAATCATAGGTTACATTTTGAAATGCTCACATCAGACATAGTTTTTAGTAACCAGGTACACAGCTTGCTGAAGCTCACAGCAACCCAGTGTATCAGGCACCATTAATATTTTCCATTTAGAAATTTAGGAACCAGGCCTTAAGGGGGAAAGAAAGCTATACAAGGTCTTAGTTCAGTAACTCCTAAAAACCAAAAGATGTTTTCAGTTACCTCTGATTACTAAACCAAACTTCTTTACCAGTATATCATAGGCGGGATCAAGAGAGTAATTAACCAAAAACGTGTATCTGTCACACTATGTATATATGCATACACATGTGTAAAGACAAAAACACATTCACATGATAATCAAAGTTAATGGACAGCTTACTCCTTTCTCTGACCCCTTTTAGTATGGAATGATATTCACAAATATAAAAGTAACAAGCAGCTATGATCAATCTTGGGAAAATTCTAGCTAATTACTCAGAAAACAAGATTCTCAGGCAATTAAGTAAATATAAGCAGCATGCAGATAAACATAGAAAAGTCTACTTGACTTTCCACCCACCTGCCTTTGTACACAAACCCAAAGAGTTTCTCTCTTTACATGCTCCTCTCACAGAACTTTGTCAAGGATGATAGGTCTCTGCTCCCAGTGGGTCAGTCTGAACATATAATTGATTCTCTCTGTGAAATTTAACAGTCCCATTTGTAACATTCTTTGGATAAAGAGAAAGGAGGAAGGTCTCAAAGTCACATCTTTCAGAAACTGAAGGCTTCATTTCATGGGTGACGTGAGATAGCGACGCATGGTGTTCACATCTTAGAATTTCACTCAAAGTTCACTTTTTTTAAATTGAGGAAATGTGCATAGGAGATAGAGATGGCATCATTAGGGTAAAGACTGAGAGTTAATCACACAAAGGAGACATCCAGCTATAGAAAGACAATATTGGCTTTCCAGGATGTGGGTAATAGTTAACAAGCAACTTGAAATGGGCTGTACCAGTTTTTGCGGCCATTAATTGGTCATTGCCTGAGCAGTACCAGCTGTGAAGTGTTTTGTGTATGTGTAAGTCTGGATAATGGTGCTGTAGCCACACATAGAATTAAGACAGATTAGAACTGACTACTGACTGTGAAGAGGCAGTTGAGCTGTAAAATGCAGAGACTTTTGAGGGTCAATGACTTCATGTGACCTGTTCACTTCTATTCTTCTAAAGGGGATATAGAGGGACTAACTTAGATCAGAGAAATATCTGATGATGCTTATTGTTGAAATGAAAAAAGACACCAGTTCAGCAAAGCATAACTAGCTACCAGAAGAGTAGCAAACACAGCAGTGCAGGAAGAGAGATAATGAGCCCTGTGAGGCACAGTAGGAAAACAAAAGATAAAAGAATTACGGAATGCCTATAAATTTATTCAAACCAAAATCATGAAGTATCGGTGAAGAGATTTGGTTCTAGACCATTTGTGAGTATTAGGATGCATATGTCAAACAATAACAATTCTGTATAGCCCTTTACTATAATAAAATTTATTTTTAAGCCAATATGTATTAAGTTATGGATGTTATAGTGAGTTCAGTTCAGTATACTGTGCTGCCAATTATTATCCAGGTAGATGTTCAACTCAATAAATACATGTTCATACAAAATAATCTACACTACTGTAACTTTATACTTAGTGATTCCATAGTCTGTCAAACTCTTTTCCTATAAACCTACCCCCCAGATGCTTAAAAAATGACAAAAGACAAGCCACATAACCGGGAGAACACACCAACTCAGAACTCAATATAACAACTCAGATTCACCTCAGCCTCTGACATGGTTTTCTTCCTGATTCTGGTCAATATCTTACCTGCCCTCCCCCAACCTCCAACCCCTGACCACATCCTCTCCTGTGTTGTCTTTTTGGTTTATCTGTAGACCATTGCACCTCACATGTGTCATAGAAACCTAAGGTCTCATTGCAGCAACACCAAAAGATTCATTAGGTCTACAGTACTCATCACAAACCACAACGCTTAGTTTGGCAGAAAGTTTGAAAAGGCCTGAAATGTTGGCAGACATCACGTAGAGTGAGAGGAGAGTAAGAGTAGACCTGGATCTCTCAAATGGACTTCATTTGTTGCATTTGTGAAGTTGCAAATAAAGGTGTAAGGCTGTTGTGGCTGTAAAATACAATGGTGCATGTACGCGTGAGGTCTCAGAGAGCATGGTTTGTTACATCGCTGGAAGTCGATATTCATTGACCTATATAACTTCTCAAAAAAGCGGCAGCTACTCATTCCGACATAGCTTCTTAGGGATTTTTACTGAAGCTCTAGCATATCACTTTGTATCTCTGAGGATAAATCCTCATTAGTAAGAATGTGGCTGATTTAGCCAACTCCATGCCAGTAACTAGTAGTTATCTTTCTACTGGAAGCTACAGAATCAGTACTGGAAAGAACTTGGCACAGGAGAGAATTCTAAGATGATAGATAGGATCTCCAGATGAGACCAACAAGAATCAGTTTCCGGGGTATTTTGAAACTCAGAAATAAAAATTGGCACCAATTTGCTTGTGATTAAAGGCCGGAGCCGAGAGGAGAAGGAAGAATACAGGATTGCATGCAAAATCAATCTTTAATTGCTTTTCTAGCTCTTTGCTTTCTACCTGCAATCTTAATTTGGCTGTCATAATTTTCAGATATGGTCTTGAAAATGTCCTAACAAGGGCCTTCAAATAAAAAGCAGACAGCATCAGTAACTACCCTTTAAAAGGTTTAGAGAAAAATTTCTTTGGGATGTACTGATTTCTCATTAGGAACCCACCAGTACAAAAAGGGCATCACATTCATTGATTCAATAAGGATGAATGAATGAATACATATTTATTAATTACAATATCAGGCACTATGCTCAATCCTAAAGACACTGGAATAAATTATATAACTATTGACTCTTGGTCCCATTTGGGTTTCAGAGGTGCTTACAAACAACTGAGAAGCAATGAAGTGCTCTGAATGGAGAACTGAAATATGATGGAAAGGCACATTGTCTATATTATATTTCATACTCAGAGGTGACTTTACATCCCTTGGGACATTTGGTCACCAGATGTCACCACTAGAGTCTTACCAGAATCTAATGTACACAGGTACAACATGACCAATCCCATACATCAAATAACCATTCATTTCAAAATGTTAATGGTGGCGGAGAATCCTGATCTAGATGGAAGAGGTTAAAGGGTGACCTCCTAGAGGAGGTGATTCTCAATCTGAGAGAGCTGATAAGCATGTGTTGACAATATGTAAGATTTAACAATATGGAATGTACTAGTGACCATGGTAACAAAAAGTCAGAAATGGTTCAGGATACAAAGAGTCAGAAACCTTTTAAAAAATTTGTCTGGCATGAGTGTGGTAGAACCCACCCTTATTCCCACTATTTGGGATGCAGAAGGAGGCATAATTCTGTGAGTTCAAAGCCAATCTGGTTTACATAGCAACTTCCAGATCAGCCAGAGCTAAATAATGAAAAAAATGACTGAATGAATAAATGAATGAATGATTGTCTTGGAAGGAGATGAGGTAGAAACTGTAATAGGGTTGTATGCTTATTTTTATAAAATACAGAGCATTTGCACAAAAAAATGAAGCTGATAGAGAGAGCAAGTGCAGGAGAAGACATTAAAAATGCAAGAGGAAGGCCTGGAGAGATGACTCAGTAGGTAAGGTGGCAAGATACTGGCTAGTCAAGCATGAGAACCTGAGTTCAGATGCTAAGAACCATGTAAAGCTGGGCTAGAAAACTCATCCCTGTAATCCTAGCACTCCCAAGGTAAGATGGCAGAGATGACAGCTGCAGACAGGGGAATGCTCAGAAATGCATAATGGACCAGCTAGTCTGCCATGCACAGTAGACAGGGAGAAATCCTCTTCAAACAAGGTGGAAGGCAAGGACTGACACCCAAGTTTGTCTTCTGATTTCCACGAATTTATGATGATGTTAAGAGCATATACAGAGAGAGAGAGAGATGAGGGCACAAAAATGGGGAGCAGCAGACTAGAAATCAGTAAAGTGATACCTCTACATACTATATAATTCCATATATAGAAACTGACCCGCAAAGGTAAATCTAATGATGCTGAATGTAGGTGACTGGTTTCCAAGAAACGGAGATTGGTGTGGCTTGGATATATGAGGATAATACTCATATGGAGAAGCTATGAATGGGTATGTGTGTCTTTAGGTGTAGATTCCCTAAATCTTGTGATCACTGCACAATGCATGACTATACTAAGACTATACTAAAATCTGTCAAAATTTGATTGTATACTGAGTTATAGTTCAATGAAGCTTCTCTGAAAAATACAATGAGAAGGTGGGAATGTGGAGACCATATAATGCATCAAGGAGATGTGTTAGGGTGAGAAGAGAGCTAGGGTGACAGTAAAGGAAGGGGTTATCTAATACGCTCACTGAGGTTTCAGGCACAGGAAGAGGATTGGGGGGCAACACTAAGGGTTTGCTTTTCATTTGTGAAATAAAAACACAGAATTTGAGCCTGAGAAGGTATAAGATGGGAGATTGGAGGAGAGCGCATATTATTTGGAAATTAGCAGAAGAGAGGTAAGTGATGGATAAGGAACCAAAGTTCTTACTAACAGCACCGGCTAATGGGAGTTGGTGAACATGGCTTAACAGGATCAGTCATCTATCAGGCACACTTCTACCAGCAGAACTGGCAGAGCTGGCATTCAAAGAACAAAGAGGAAATATGAACACCTGAACTCAGATTTTCTCAGAAAAGATTCACGAATGTCCAGTGAGATGAGGCATGTGCTGAAGACAAGATCAAGGTCAAAGTGCAGATCTACCAACATAACATGTACAGGGTGAGAAGTGGGAAGTGAGCCCTGAAATTCCATTTGAAGATTAGGCCCCTTGCTTGTGGCATCTTGTGTGCCTAGTATAGTACACACAGTCTTGACAGTTTAGATTTATGTCATGTATTGCAATGCTGGAATATGTATGCACATTATGTAATTTAGTAAAGATTTAGCTTATTTGGGTTGCTCTTACCAAACACAATAAACTCCACGACTTATAAATGACACACATTTATTGTTTTGCATTTCTGGAGGATAGACGTCTGAGATCAAGGCTTTGGCAGTTTTGCCTGAATCACCAATAGATGTTTCTCACTGGGTTCTTGTATGATGATAGGGAAAAATGAGAATTCCGATGTCTTTTATATAAGGGTAATAATGTCTTGTCATTCTTGAAAGCACTGCCCTCATGACATGACGATCTTCTAATGGTCTCATGTCTGCACATCACTGCACTGATGATTACGTTACAACACATGCATTTTGAGGAAATGAATATTCAGGCCACAGCTAGTGATTTCAGTTCTGTGTATGCCATTGTTTTTTTCATATAGTCATTGTGAAATGTTGAAAAGGATTCCATCCCTTTATTTATATGGACCTCCTCTTCTGATTCAGATAACATACAGTCTTGCCCACACTGAGCAGTTAATAAATGAATGCCAGTTTTCCTAAGCAGAGATGAATCAAGTCTGGAATTTGGTAGCTTATAACCTCTATTCAGATAGCAATTCTATCCTTTGAGGTTGGATTGTATGGATTAGAACAAATTATTCAAGGACACTTGAGCCTGACTCCTTAACCTTTCATGCAAGATATGCAACATGTCCCAACTCTCAAGAATTCATGGATGTTTCCTAGAAGGATTGCTACTCAGAAGCTTGGGCTGCTCTACCTTTATTCTTTCTCAGAGCTATCTCTTCCTGTGCTGTAGACTTCTCTTTTGGGAAGTACTATTTGAGTGTTTTCCTTTTTTTCTCTTAAAGCAAACACAATGCCACATCTCTCTGTTGTTTAAATAACTAAAATGTTCAAATAACTAAAAGGAATTGACATGCAGCCTTAAGACACACATCAGGTCAACAAGTCCCAGCTGAGTACTCGATAGGTCATTGAATTCCTCTCAAGGCCTTTCTCTCTCTGGTAATGGATGCACAGCTGTCCTTGGCGCAGAACCAGGTCTTGAAGGTACAGCCAAGAAAAGGAAATCAGGAAATTGAGGCTGCATAGATGAAGTGAGCTATTAAATTCTACATCCTGTCTTTACTTCTCTGACTTGTTAAATTGAATAGTATCTGTACAGTTGGAAAGGAATATTTCTACCTTAAGCAGACACTTCTTTGGTGAATCCTGTCATTTAATATCATTTTTCTTTCAGTCAATGGGAAGAAAAGATGACTGCTGAATCCAGCTATAGGGTTTGACTTGGGGGAATCACAGCTGGGGGACAGGAATAGATGAGCATATTGGTGCCTGAAGATCCACTGGCTGTCCATGCAGGCATGCTTACTATCTAACAGGGCATCACAGGACACAAAAGAATCAAGGAGAACTGTGAGGACAAAATAACAGTATGTCACATGTCTATTATTGGGGTACCATTCAAAATTGTTTGCACTAAACACTAGGCTTATTTCCTTAGTTATATAAGTCCACTTTTGGGACAATATGGCAATATAGTACACACACACACACACACACACACACACACACACACACACACACATCTTTCTAGGCAGAGGGTGAGGGAGAGAGAGTGAGAGGGAGAGACTGGGGACATGTGTACTCACATGTGTGTGTCAGATTACAACTTTTGAGAGTAAGTTTTTTTTTTCCTTTTATTATGGGTTTCAGGAATCCAACTTGGGTCCTCAAACTTCTTGGGCAAATTCTTTTACCTGCTAAGCCATCTCACTGGCCCTTTATAGGCATTCAAAATAACTGATGTTTGTACTGAAGAGATGGCTCAGTTGTTAAAAGGACATGTATTCTGTTCCCAGCACCTACATGGTGGCTCACAACTATATGTAACTCCAGTCCCAAGAGTGCCCAGTCTGGGACTCTTTTCTGCTCTGCAGGCACCAGATACACATACATGGTACACCGACATACATGCAGGCAAAACACCTTTGCCCTTGGAATTGTAAAAGAAATGTTCAAACAGCTTGTGTCTGTTTGCAGATATGTTTGTACCATAGCAAGCTGAAGTTGTTTTTATGGAATAAAGTATGAGAATCTCCTGGTTTTGGTTTCTTTTTGAGATGGAGTCTCACTATTTAGCCTTAGCTGGCTTTGAACTTGCTATGTAGATTCAGCTGGCTCTCCGACTTCCTAATGCTGGTATTAAAGGTGTGCATCATCATGTTTGAAAAAACAAAGCAATATAATTCTGTAAGGGAGTATCATTTTTTAATTGAATTGACTCTCTCATGTCTTTACTTTTGCTAAGCCATCCTCTCTGTCCTTATGCTTAGCTAATTGTCATTATCTTCTCTAATGTGTTAACTAATAATAGCTAGAGGTGAGATCTCTCCCTGGGGTGTCCGGATAGAAATTCTCATATTTATTTAATTATAATTATTATTCTTTTAAAATAATGAAAGTAATATATGCTCATTATAAAAATTAGAAAAGAATAAAATAATAAAGAAAATAAAATTAGCAGTGATCCTTCTGCACCGAGATGAGCATTTTTATGTCGTTACTCCCAGCTCTTTATTGCAGACACTAAGATATAAAATATATTTCACACGTTGTGATCACCTTACATATTAGTTTTGATGTTGCTTTTTCATTTGAGATAAGAAGAAGAGAATTTTATCTTGTGATTAAATGTTCTTCACAAACCACTTTCGGGGTTTCATAAGGGTTTATTATGTGAACATAAATCATTCTAAAACTAACCACTATGTTCATGAATGTTCTTATCGTCTCTACATTACTTTTTATTTAATTAACATAGTATTTTCATAAAACACTGGCTTTTATTTTCTTAAATTTCTTTTTTCTTTTAAATAGGGCCCTGCCTCAAAATAGCACTTTGAGCAAACAGGTTATCAATGTGTGTAAAACTTTGATGTACTACTCCAGAAAGCATGGAAGAATTAATCTGGAATATCAAACGTCCGACATTAGGCGGAGGGCAGTGTCACAGAGGATGTGTGTTAATGGAAGTGTCACATAACCATCAAGCATAACTTACACAGCAAAGAAGGCATATCCTGCATCCTTGGCACGGGGACTAATTAAAAACATTTTGTGCTTTCCTCAGTGATTCTGTATTGTCTTAGTGTGGCTGTAAACTGTCTCAACCCACTGTCTCACCTGGACAAAATAGCAAGGGACTTGGCTTTTTCCTTCACAAGCCAACTGTACCTGTCTAAGACATCCAGTCCTTGCACCACTGAGACTCAGGAACAAGAACCTGTGTTATTTCCTACTTGCACTTTGACCTGCACACTTTCAGACTTACGACTCCTAAAGGTGACAGAATGTGCCACTTATGTCTCTGGCTAGTTTTAAAAGCAACGTTTCAACAGAATAAGTGCATTTTTGACGATTTCCGTTTGGGTATCATGTCTGTGTTTAAACAGTATCTTTAAGTTTTTCAACTGTCTGAGGTTAAAACACTTAACCTTCTCCCTGTGATTTCCTGAACCACCCACGCCTCCCACGCACACTTTAACAAACATAAACCACAGTAAATAGAGGTGTGGGTAATGAGAACATTGGAATTCTTGACCTGTTATATATTTTCAGACGACTCTACATAGGTTCCTATTGGATCTAGTTAAGTTTCTTCTTTTCCTGGGCCAGCTCTGCTTCAATTAGTTATTAGTTCAATTTAGTTATGTTTTAATTATTAATGTGTGGTGGCAATTGTCTTTCCTTGGGTTCCAAGTACATGAAAATTTCTGTTTATTTTTCTCTATTGTCTTAGCTACAGCCTTGACTATAGCTTGACTACAGCTGTTTAAGGGGATTTGGCTTACTATATTAACAATCTCTCTTTTTTTTTTTTTTTAGAAAGACTTACTTAATTTTTTATTATGTGCATATGTCTGTTTGCACATGAGTACATGAGTACATGTGCCCATGAAGGCCATAAGAGGGTGTCAGATCCCCTGGAACTGGAAATATTGATGGTTGTGAACCACCCCGTGGGTGCTGGGAATTGAACCCTGGTCCTCTAGAAGAACAGTCATTTCTCCAGCCCCCTAACAATCCTAACAATCCAAATGGGCAGTAGTAGTTCATTCTTCTCCTGTTGGTGGAAGGGAACTTCCTTTGTATTCGTGGTCATCTAGTGACACTTGATTTTGCAATCCAAGGTGTATTTTTTTTAATTTTTGTTTTAATTTTTGGCCAGTATTAGTGCTCAGAGTGTGACAGGATCACAAAATGTCAGTCATAATGAGATCAGGAATAATGTCTGAATTCAAGGTGTGGCTCAAGTTAGTAACTGGGACTTGTAAACAAAGTACTAAATCTCATCCACGCAGGGAAACATTTAGAATTGGGCCACAGTGAGACACTGAATCAAAGTGCACAATATGACAAATCTAAGCCAGGCAAGAGAGGACAGGAGGAAGGAGGGAGGAAGGAGGAGGGAGGCAGGGATAAATCGTGGGTTAATGTAAAGTGTGAACTTGCAGAAGCTGAAAGACATATGCTCACCCTAAGAAGAGTCAGTGGAGCATTCACACCACTCTTCTCATACTGTACCTTGCATTGGCAAGGGTCTTTGAACCCTGACTCGCATAACAAGGTGAAAGTCCTCAGTTGGTTTCCTAGTGATTCTCAGCTCCAACACCCACCCGTACACGCGTTGTATTTCTCCATTCTCTCTTCATATTTTCCATCTTTGATCCTGGCCAGTAGCCGCGGCTTTTTCTATGAAACCATATTGAATGAAATAGTTTTGATATAGCAATACTGATTAAGTTTCATCCCAGAAAGAACCTGGGGAAAAGGTTTTTAAAGTATGCAAAGGTCGGGAGGGGAAGCGGACGGGGAAGCACTCTATAAAGATCCATGTGGTGAAATATTTTTTGGCTTTGCAGTCGATAAAAATTTCCACTGCGCCTAGTCAAGCTTGTCATCTTAGCATAAACCAAAGATGACTGGTTGTGGGCAGACTTGGTTCCATGGTGGGATGAGTTTGGCCCATAGCCTGAGTTGTAGTACGCTGACCCCTCTACTAAAGTGTGGAAGATTTTCAAGAGAGGTTAGTTTTGTTAAAGTAGATGTGGCAATTGAGAGAATGCCACAGTGTTGGAGGTATTCCAGGAAGACACGAAACACATGTACCAAATGTCTCCTGCAATCTTATCTCAACACCTCCTTTTATCAACAGAGTGCATAGTCCTTTAACAAGACAAACAAAGGATTAGACCTCCAAGTATATCCCGAGGAGGGTCTAGGGTGATTTTAGCAAGAACTTGAGTCTCTGAATAGGTGTTTTCTGGGATGTAAAAGGTTCACTTAATTCCCCCAAAGTACGTTTCTACACCTGGGGAGTGAAGATAATAAGGATCAAGTCTTTTAAGACTGAACTGGGTATTGAATGGGTTAGAGAAAATGATCTGGTGCATGTAAAGGGTTCAAGGTGAAGACTGACCATGAGTGTCAAGGTGAAGACTAACCATGAGTGTCAAGGTAGAGTTTCTGAAACAGCTGCAAATAGTAGGATATATTCAGGTAATACCAGGGAAACAACTCACTCTAGAATGATGTTGTACATCCATATTGCCTAGTGTCCCCCCAACACTGAAAATTCCTGATTACAAATACACAATAACCTTGAATAACTGGGACCCTCAATTACATGGAACCATTAGGCAAGCTTTTCTTAGGAGAATGAAGAAAAGGACAACAACAAAGTAAATGGCTAACAGGGAATCAAAATGGCTCAGGGCTATACTTTCTAGACAACACACATTCAGATTAATCTCTCATGACTGTTCCACTTTGGTTCCTTGCTGCTCACAGATACTGTATTTAAAATATTGACCCTCCGGCAACACAAAGGAACATCAAACAACAAGGATTCAGTGTTCACTATATAGTGTAACAAAGACAGGAAAGTGAGTGGCTATTTTTAGCACCGATGCTTGAATAAGAAAGCCTGGACAAATATTTCATTAATTATTATTATTTAAAAAAAACAACAACTTTGATTTAACAGTACTGGGAACTTTAGGGAATACATTTAACAACAGACTGATCTCAAATAGCTGGGGAGAGGAAAAAGAAATCTGTACCACTTGATCTCAAATTAGAAATCGACTCTCATACTAGCCAGCCTTCAGAAATACATAATTTCAGGTTGTGGAGATGGTTCAATGGGTTCAGTGCTTACCACACACATTTGAGGATTGAGTACAACACCTAGGACCCATGTGAAAAAAAAATACTAGTATTGGAGGCATTTTGTAGTAGTTACCTGCTGTGGTGGCTCCGCAAGGACAAGGAGGCATAATCATAGGGGCAAGCCCTGCCAGACCTCAGCAGAGGGAACCACCATCATGGCCAATGCCTAACTGGACAGTGGAACCATGCGTGTCTGAGCTCAGGTGTTTTTAATTCATTCAGAACTTCTCAGGTGTAGATCATAAGCAATCAACTACCTCCCCACAGGAATCCAACACCTGTAGACAATACAAAATGTCAAGGCCTATGCATCGCCTTTTCCAACAGTGCACAAAACAATTATTTAAATATAACTAAAAATAAACTTCCACAGCAGCATTTGATCTTGATCCCAGCACACAAGCGGCTGAGACACAGAGATCTTCTGAATTGAATCACTAGTCAGCTTTGTCTAGTTTGGGAACTCCAACACACTGAGAGGCCTTGTTTCAAGAAACAAGGCAGGAAGTACCTGATGACTGATTATCTGTGGTTAAACTCTGTCCTCCACGAATACAAAAATATACCTGCACAGGCACCCATGCCTAGGCCTATGCAGATGCATGCACACACACACATACACACACACATATTTGAATGTTACTGAAAATATCATCATTTAAATAAATTATAATTTAATTATAGTATTTGGATTGTTAGGCTGTTCAATGAAAGATAAAGCAATCATGATAGAGTAAATAAGCTAACTGAAGAACAGGACTGATGTCATTAGCTTGTCTGCATTAACTCCTCATTGTTCATTGACTATTTCATTCTATGTGGTGTTCGTGTCTTCTCTCAAAATGATACTTTGCCACTACATTTTGAAAATGTGTGTGTGGGGTGTGTAGTGTGTATGTGTGTGTGTAGTGTGTGCAAGATATATCTTTATAGCCAAGTACCCCAAAGTTGACAGCTTCATTATTGAGTTAATATTTACTGAATTTAATTTCGTGGAGACATGGCAGCTGACTCCAGCCATCACTCCAGCAGGTGGCTCCCTAGTACTGCCTACTGATTTATGACTCTTGTTTTTAAAGGTTTGTCAGCACAAGTAATAAAAATTCAGATGTGGAATTGTAAATGTGCTGGGGTTCTCCTGCCTCTCAGTTTCTAATGAACCATGGCCCCAGTGCCAAGTTGCCACATGGCTTCACTGTTGATACTGTCTCTCCATTTAAAAAGCAAGCGACACAAAGAAGTCTGTTAACAATTCAACAAAATTAGAGTTAAATAGTTACCTTTGTGATTGTTTGGGGGAGACTTAATTGACATTACATGTTGCATAAATAGGGATAATAAATGGCCTGGGGATTATTTATTCAAGGAGCAGAATTTCTTTCAGTTTGCATTCCCAGCTATGAATCATTAGCTGAAAAGAGAAGTGAGGGAATTTGGACTCTGAGTGCAGGCTTTCTGTTTTTTATTTTTTCTTCTTCCTTTGATGAACAATTTTCTGTCACTCTTTCAAGTCCTGTAATAAAGAAACCTGCAGATCATAGGATGCACTTGTATTCTGGCAGTGTTCTCATTAGTCCACGAGAGAGAGCATGTGCTAGGATAGTCAGGGAGACAGATAAACATTTTATTTCAGACCCACTAATTATTCAATGTACAACCTGGGGCTACCTACTGAACTGGGGGTTTTATCTGCAAAATGGACCCTGCAGAGGTCATCCTACAGGATTGTGGGTGATCAGAGACATTTCTATAAAGTGCTTGGGTACATTAACTGCTCAACACTTTATAGTTATAATTCCCATGGACATTTACTCCTCACTATAATCCCATTGTCCTGCAGACTATTGCTGTTTTACCTAGATTTGAAATATGGACAACCACAGATTATCTTTTTCACTCACTGATGGGAAAATTTTCAGAAAGCTTTAAAGGCTCACTTTAGTCATAGTTTATCTGCGATCCATTATTATCTTACTGTCCACCAGAAGTCTGCAAACACGGAGATAAACACTGCATTGATGCTTTTGTTTTCACTCAAAGCCAACACCCTTCTTTCCCTTCCCCTCCCCTGCTTTCTCCTCCTTTCTCCCTTTATCCCTCCATCCCTTCTTTCTGTTCTTCTTTTTTTCTTCTCTCCCCATACCTCCTTCTGCCCCTTCAGTCTTCCCTTTCTTATTCTCAGCTGGTACTGGTAATCACAAAGCTACTTAAGAAAATATTAGCTTTAGCACTGGGCTTCATTATTAACACGTCGATTTCCCAGGTGGACAGACAAATTTACAGAGACCTTATTTTGTTATTGGTTAACATTATATGACGACAAGAAACATTCTTGAAAAAGTTAGGTCTAAGTTATATGGATAATTTTGGCCACAGAATTATGATAGTCTGCTTAGAAAGCTGTGTGTTATGAATTTACTTTTAAGTAGTAGTTTTGCAATGAAGAATTATGGTAGTTTGTAAGTAAGCAACAATATTCATTTATTTCTTTTTTTATTACTTGGCTGGAAGGAGTTTCACCTAATCACCCTTTGACAGTTGGAGAATTTTTGTTTGTAGTATTTCCTATCTTTGTTTATTTATTTATTATTTGCGTATATGTATGTGGAAGGCAGAAGACAGCTGCTAGCATTGTTCCTTAGGAGCTGTCCACCTTGGTTTAGAGATAGGGTCCCTCACTGGCTCAGAGCTCACCAAATAGGCTGCTGTGGCTGCACAGGAAGCCCCAGAGATGCATTTGTCTATGTTTCCCCAGCACAGGGTTTAAAAAGACTAACCACCACATCTGGCTATTCATACTGGTCCTGGGAATTGAATTCAGATCCCTCTGCTTGCAATACAGGCAAGTTACTGAATGAACATCTCCCTAGCCCTTTTTCAACATTTTTTTTGAGAGGGTGTTGAGACAGGGTTTCTCTGTTGTAACTCAGGCTGTAGACTAGGCTGACCTCGAACTCACAGAGATCTGCCTACCTATGCCTCCCAAGTGCTGGGATTAAAGGCTTGTGCCACCACCACCAGGCCTTTTTCACTTTTTAAAGTATTTTAGTAAGTTTAAAATTGATATACCAAAGCAAACGTACTTAGAAACATCTTTGACATTAGGTCCAAGGGCAATTTTTTGAAAGGGTTTTCTGTCATGGAAGAATTAGAATCTATAGAGAATTAGAAAGGGCAGTGAAACACATCTATATGTCCCCTTTATGTATCTTTCAGTATCACATTAATGCTCTATTTGCATTTCTAAGGTTTGAATTTGGTCATGTGTGCTTTTCTTATTGATAAGAGCAATTCAATGTGTAATTCTAAACATAAGCAATGCCTCAGTGTCAATTAAAATACGCATCCTCAGGTTGTTCATAGTCAAACTTTTGGATCTCCTGTGACTCTTTTTTATAATATATTACTCCCAACCTTAGACTTACCCAGAAGACATAATTGAATGCTATGTTTTCTATCAAAGTGATCAAACTGTGGTTATCTGGTTAATCCTGTACTGCTTCTTCAAATGTCACAGGCTCCTCAGATCAAATGTTCTTTTACATGGAAAGACTGTATTAATTCAAGGTAATACTATGTATTTTTAGCAGATAGCATGTTTTCTTAGGAAATGTCCCAGAGCCATTGGTCCATGGTGGATTAACCCCACTTCTTCTGCATACAACTAATATTACATTTAAGGAAATAATATACACTTTGCTGTTCTTAACACTAAAAATTTTCTTCTATCACTGAATGCTTTTTATCAAAACATTTACTTTTCCTGCTTCTTGGTCCAGCGGACCTTTCTGTGACTAGGTCTGATAATCTTATTCCTCTGGAGATAAGTTCTCATAAGGAGTTAAATTAGATTTGCGTCTTAACACTGACGTTTTCTCCTGGGTTGAAAATCTTTGGGATGTCATCTTGACTCCATGGGCAGGGGAGTTTATGCTCATTTACCGTATGACTCTCAAAGCTAGTCTACAAAGGAATAAGCAAAGCATGGCATGTGTGAAAGATGCTAGACCTAAGCAGATGAAATACATTTCCAGACTGGAACTTTGGAGAGACTGGGGATTAGGAAGGAGTGGCAGAAAGACTATCCTCTTTGTCTATGAATAGGGAAAGTGATTAGATTAAATTCTTAATCACAAAGAATGAAATCATGGAGTTGGAGATGGGATTCGGTAGATAAGGGCTTGCTGTGCAGATATGAGAACTGGAGTTTGAACTCCCAGATTTCATGAAGAGGTTCATTTTGTGTTGTGGCTGCCTATAATCTCAAGGTAGAGGCAAGGAGTCCAAGGAACAAGCAAACCAACCAGACTGACTGAACTGGGGAGTTATGGTTCAACTAAAACTCTTTGCCACAATAAATGCAGTAAAATGGAACAAAGAGAGACCCTTGATGTCCGTCTCTAGCCTCCCTGTGTGCATCTACATGTGCATGTACACACACACACACACACACACACACACACGTATACATTCCCACATACAGTTAAACACATTGATACACTCATCCCACTCCAGAAAAAAAAAGAGAAGGGGATCACAATATTACCAAGACCAAAAGCAAAAATCCACCAATAGCATACTCAGAATGAAACTGATGGAATTGGATACTTTTTGTTTTAATTACCTGAATATTTTCCCCAGTAAGTTTGTTCCACTAAAAGGTGTCTTATATGAAACAAATTGTTAATATTTGTGTCAAAGAAGCTATACCTACCTTTATGCTGGGTATTTGCTTCTGTGTAATGGAAGGTGGTTGGGCTGAGCTCAGGGGTCAGGATACTATCAAAACATTTTTCTTTCCTTCCCTGATATCAACTTGCGTTTAAAATTTATTTACTTTACAAATTAAAATAGGATTACACCATTTCCCTCTGTTTCCTTTCCCCAGTCTCTCTCATACCCTCTCACTCCCCTTCAATTTCATGACCTCCTTTTCTTTAACGCATGTTCTCTTCCTGTCTCTCTCTGTCTCTTTGTCTCTCTCTCACACACAGACTTGTATGCACATGGATAAATATATAAATGTAACCGGCTGCATCCATTAATTGTGCTTTCATTTATGTCATTTCAGGGATGACCATTTGGTATTAGATAACCAATTAGGGATCTCATTCCTGGCAAAGACTAATTCTCCTTCTCTTGGCTTTCTTTAGTTGCCTGTAGTTCTTTGTCTGGGGTGGGGCCCTGTGATGTTTCCCGTTTCACATTAGTGTGTCTATTCGTGTTGTCTTTGTTCATGTCTCATGTTTCATGTTTTTATTTTAGAGCCAAATGATTAAAGGGATCAAAAAAAGTAAAATGAATAAATCCAAACCTCAGGCATTTTATATCACACAGGTACATTTTATTTCCTGTGTTTAATCTTTTTTTATAACATGCCCTTAGATTTTAAGTATTTCGTGCTGTAGTTCTCATTTGATGAATTCTCGTGAGAAGATAATGAAGCCACTCGATGGCCACACCTAGATTTATTCTTGACGTTTATTGGGTTTCTTCAAGGTTCTAGATTCCTACTAGTGTTTCTAAAATGAAACATACAAAGTTATTACTGTAATATGGAGGCAAGAACCTGGATTTGGATGTTAAAGGAGTGGTAAATTCTTTATGTAATTTCTCCTGTCAAATTCTGAGCTTCCTCGTGTACAGTTTTGACAGAAGAATGTCTGGTTCTGTGGACTGTGGTAAGGTTGACTGGGAGGACTCATCAGCAGAGCTCTGACAAGGACTAGCAGCTGTTTTTCACTAGTACTAGACCTATCTTAAGGTCTCTGCTTTTGAAACTGTGACATATTATTTGGGGAAACAGATTTCAAGTCATGTATAATTGGGATGCAAGGAGAAAAAACAATGTAATGTGTATATATATATATATATATATATATATGTGTGTGTGTGTGTGTGTGTGTGTGTGTGTGTGTGTATGTATATATATATCTCACATATATGTGTATGTGTATATATATATATATATATATATATATATATATATATATATCACTTTAAGAAAATATAATGAGAAAGCCCTGTACTTTCTCCAAATGAAAACATTTTGGCACAGTATCTCTAATACTGGACACACTGCATGGCATTTGGCTACTTTACCATAGAAGCAACTGTCAAAAAACACAAGTTGCAGAAGACAGAAATTATGTTTAGGAAATAGTAATGGTACTTACTATTGCCAAGTCATTGTAGTTTAAGCAAAACCTGGGGAGATCATTAATACACTGGTGGAAATTGAAATTCAATTAATGAAGTTATTGACTAATCATTAGTAATCTTCAACCAGGGGCAAAAGAACACTTTATGAAAACAGAGAAAGTACCAACACCAGAACACGTGAATGCAATCCTCCATTTTATTTAATCATTACTTTATTGAATTTAAAGATCTACTGGATCGATTTACAAAGGTCTGCTTTTGTTGAATGTTTTACTTTATAACTCAACATTAAAGTACTTCAACTATGCTGTTTTAGTTTGTATCAAAATCTCAGGCTCACGAGTAAATTTTTGGTATACAAATGCAGTGTTAAATTTTTTTAAGTATAGGACAAGTATAATTGATGAGAGTGCACAAATCTAAATTAAACTCTAATTAGGATGCAAGGAGTAAGGGATAACTTGCACTTTTGCAATGGTATCCAAGGTGCACTTTAATTACTCCCCTTACTCATATTAGACTATGGTGGCAATAATTTTCCTACTGTCCTCTAAATCCATCAGGTGTTCTCAGGGTGCCCATAACTAACAAAGCTAAAACACATCTGTGAAAAATCTATCACAGTCCTTCTGGGGCCAAAACTGAGTTTTCAGTCTTACTTCAGATCTTACAGAGGAAGGAGTTGGGAAAGTTTCCTTTTCTAAAATAGACTACATAATTTTATTCTATTTTGGGCAGAAGGATGCTGCTATATATTCCAAGGGTATTCATGTTTTGGTAGTTCTATTTCTGCATTCATTCAGTGGCTGTGACATTTTTAGCCATCTCTGCATTCAGAGAGGATAGGACAATTTTATAGATATTAGGGTCAAAAATCAGAAAAAGTAAACCCCAAAACATCACACAACCATACATAAAATGAGGAATGGTTATTTTTAACAAAATTGGTTATATAGAACAACTTAGATTCCTTCAAAGCATGTGGGTACAATAATTCTCTCCAAGTAGTTATTAGAATTACTAATTTTTCTCATGGTTTGTTATTTGTGGGAGTTTAAAAGAATGTAGGTTCTAAACATTAGTGTAAGGAAATCCTGAGATCTTGGATTCTGGGAAGACTGAAAAGGTGTTTCTTGAGTACAAAGTTCTTGTATGTTTTAAGAAATCAAGATCTGAATCACTAAGAATTTGGATTTTAAATGGTCATTGCAATTGAAGAATAGTAACATGAGGGAAAATGTATGTATGTGCCAGCACAAAAATATAAGATTATGTGATGATAGATACACATATGATATTTGAGACCAAGTTCAAATTCTTAAATAATGTAGGCATCAAATGTAAAGTCTTTATGCAATTGGATATTCAATTTTACTTGGAGTAAAAAACGCTTCAAGTGTATTGGTGATAGGGTTCCAGTTTTGGAAAAGTTGAGCAAAGGAAGAAAGTAATTCTACATGGAGGGAGACACAGAGATTACAATTATAGAACTCCTGACCAAAGGTCATGCAAAGGCAGCAATTAGGTATGGTATTTAGAATTGACTTTTAATCATCTGTAATGTTTACTCTTTTAAAATTAGTGCTTTCACATATTAATCATGTAATTTGAATAGGTTCCTTTTGTTGATCAAAAGTTTCTCCATATATTCTTATACTGAGTCCAACTCTCCAAAGGAGCTTTATAGACAGTTAAAAATTGCAGGTGCAGGTGGCTTTAGAAGTCACTGGTACATTGTCCCACTCAAGCAAATAACACCCACGCTTATGCTGCAACCCTAATAAATGCAGTGGGCCACAGATTTTAAAAAAGGACATGTATGAAGGAACACCAGGGAAGACAAGAGATGCGGTAGGAGAGGGAAGAAGATAAGGGAAGATGATGAGGAAGACTGATGAAAAATATTATATATACACATGAAACTGAAAAAGAAAAAATAATATCCAAAAATGCATACTTACATATATATATTAATTTAAAAACAATAACTTTCCAAATATGTGAAAATTATTACATTGCTCCTTTAAAATCTAGGATTGATACTTGATTTTCTTTTTCATTAGTTTGCTGCTGCTGTGATAGAATACCTTGACAATAATGCAAACTAAGGAAGCATGAATTCATTTTGATTTAAAATTTCAGAGGGAGAGAGTCTATCATGTCAAGGAAGGCCCGGTAACTGACAGGAGCACAAGCCTGGGCTGGCAGTCCAGAAGTAGAATGACCAGATTTGAACAGCACACAGGAAGCATAGAGAACAAAGAGGAAGTAGGGCAAGATATAAATTCTCAAAGCCCACCTCCAGTGACATACATTGTACAGAATATCTCTGTCTCCTAAAGCCTCCAAAACCTTCCAAAGGTAGCCTACCAACTGGGAAACTAGTGAGTGTTCAAATAATGAGCCATTGATGGACACTTCTTATTGAAAGCATCACACTTCTCAATGAACCATTCTTTATATTTACTATAACAAATATTTATTGAGTAGTAATAAGCTTTTTTCAGTAAGACATTATACCCAAAGATAGACATAAAATCATTATTATAACAGATGATCTAAAAATGTCATAGAAAAAAAAACTGTCTATTTTAGTTTGGATTGCTATTGCTGCAAGAAAGCAGCATGAATGAAAAGCAAGCTGGGGTGGTAAGGGTTCCTTTGGCTTAAACTTCCACATTGTAATCCATCATTAAAGGAAGCCAGGAAAGGAACTCCAACAGGGCAGGAACCTGGAGCTCATGAAGAGACCATGGAGGAGTGCTGCTTCCTGGCTTGCTCATCTTGGATTGCTCAGCCTGCTTTCTTATAGGACTCAGGAACACCAGCGCACTGATATCACCACCCACAATAGGCTGTGCCTTCTTCCCATCCATCACTAATTTAGAAAATGTCCTATAGGCTTGTCTACAGTCAGATCTTATAGAAGCATTCTCATAACTGAGATGATTTCCTTTTCTCAAACGTCTTTAACTTGTGTCAGGTTGACATAAAACTATCCAACACATTGTCTGAAGACAAAGACCAAAGACCAAGATAGTCATCTGCTGAGAAAAATCAGAAAGTAATTCCTCAACAAGGTGACAGTTAGAAGCTGGTGAACTGAATGCAGTGAGAGCTGTGGTAACAAGGAGGAGGCTCATTCAGTGCAAGTTTCTCAGACAGAACTGGCAGAATCCTGAGTGATTAACAAAACATGAATGAAAAGAAGAAAATGCAAAAATGGTGATAGAACCAGAATTCGATTCTCAAGTGGAGTAGTTTGAATAGAAAGGTGTTGGTAGTTGTATTTTTAATATAAAAAACATTTGCATATATTACATTCTAAAGTTTAGAAAAGGTTCAGAGTAAAAAAAATCTCTCTCTTCCCTCTGAGATATATCAGTTCTTATTTACACAGAGTGTTTAAAATATTATTTAAAACACAGAGTGTTTAAAAAAAAGCCAAACAACTTTGTTAAGGTTAATTGACACAGAATAATTTAACACAATTTAACAATTAAACAAATGGTAACATATGCAGAGACCTAAGGGTTGATCTCTCAGGGCAATCAATATGGAACTCTCTCAAAGATTTTCTCAAGAAACTTTACATCCTCTCCTGGTTGCTTCTCCCTGTGTCCTCCCACAGTCAGCCTTTAAATTAAAGGCAGCCTTAATTTTCTTTCTGTAACTGTAGATGAGCTTTCACTTTATTTTTTTAATTAACAAAACCACATTATTTATTTGGCTTCTCTTATGTGCCACAATAATTTTTAGATCATTTATACTGGGAACTGGAGAGATGGCCCAGGGATTAAGGACTGGCTGCTCTCAGGTTTCAGTTTCTGAAACTCACATGGCAGCTCACAACCATCTCTAACTCTAGTTTGGGGGAATAATCCATCGCCTTCTCCTGGTTTTTGAAGGCAACAGATATATGCATAGTGCACAGACATCATACGTACGGGAAACCACCTGTACACATGAGCATAAAAAATTCACACCGTTGAGTTCATCAGACTTCAGCCTTTCTTATTTCTGAATATGATCTTATAAATAGACTACAACTTACTTACCCATTAAATCTTGACAAGTGTAAGGACATTCTTTGAACATTAAAAACATAGCTGCTATAAACATCTCTAGGCATATTGTGTGTGTGTGTGTGTGTGTGTGTGTGTGTGTGTGTGCTCGCGCGTGCACGTGCATATGTACATTTGCTTTCATGTCTCACAAGAATTGTGTCAGTTACTTGGATAGTTGCTCGGACAAAATATACAACAAAGGCAATTTAGGGAAGGAAGGGCTCATTTTGGTGCAGTAGATCACAGAATGTGAGAGAGTTGGTGTCAGAGTTTCCACATACAAGAAGCAAAGAGAGATGAGTGCTGTTCTCAGCTTCCATTCTCTTGTGTTTAGTTTGGAATCCTAGCTCTTGGAATGGTACTATCAAGTTTAGAGTGGATATTTCCACCTTAGTTACGCCAATCTAGGTAATTTCTCACAGACCTGTCCAGAGATTTGTTTCCATAGTAATTCAAATCTCATCAATGTGGCAATCAAGTTTAATCAGTACAAACATGTTTATGGGTAGAATACTTAAATTTGTTAGTGGTTATATGTGTGGTCCTTAATGAATGAGTCAAACATTTTAAATTTGGCTCTATCATGTCAGAGCCCCTTCAGCAATATGCAGAGAGCCATTTGTTTCATTGTTTTTGCCAGCCCATAATATGTTCAGTTGTTTTTATTGTATTCAGTTTAATAGATAATTGATTGTATTGCATTACAGATTGAATTTCTACTTTCCTGATTAATACTGCTGAGTAGCTCTTCATTTATTCATGTGTAGGGAAAACATTCTCCTTGGTAAACTGCTATTCATACTTTGTGCCTTTTTTTCTTTGGATCTGTATGCATTTATTACTGAGTATTGAGAGTCTCCTTTACATTTAAAAAATATGGTTTGAAAGTTTTTATCAGATACGTAATTTCAAATATTTTCACCAACTGTGTGACTTGTTTTATAAATTTTGCTGTTTTGACTGAGATATTCTGTGTTCTTTTAGAAGTTCTGTAGTTTCTAGTTCTTCCATTTATACATACATATATTATGCATTAGCTTTTGAAAGTTATAGAAGGAATGGATGGGAATTTGATAATTTTTGAAATGTAGATATTCAAATGTTTGAGCAATGTAGGTTGAAAATTGTCTTTCTTCATCAATAGAAGAAAACAGGTGAGGATACACATGTGGGGCATTTTTGAACTTCAAATTCTGTTAGTGGAGTCCAGTGGCTCTTTTGAGGACAAGGTTCATCTATCTTATTTAAGTCTCAAAGCAACAAAGTCTCATATCATATTCTTCTAACCTTCTTTTCTTCAATGACTAATTTGTTTGGTCTGTCTTAACTCTCTTTTCTTTTGACATCACTTTAAAATTAGCTTTCCAAATATTTATACATAAAGAAAGAAAGGTTGTTTTCTGGAACTTAGACCAGGAAGGCAAAGATCACTTTTCGGAAAGATATTGAAAGGCCCAGATTTGTTTAAAAGATGAATGCACATTTCTCTTATTATCATTCTCGGGTTCCTTTGTCTCCTTTAATTTTCCTCAGAGCTCCCCCACCCCCATTTTCTGTGTTCAGATCTTGTGTATCTGTTGCAAGATTTCCAGTGTCTTTGACAACAGCAGTAAAATAATGCCTTTAAATTTTGTCACCATTTTGAAATACAGTTTGTTAAGGCTGGAATGTATGAACTCATTTAAAGATGGCAGAGGAATTCTTAGGTACATTCAGCCTTTCCACCTCTGAACTTGAATTTTCTCTTTTTGATGTTGACTCTTTTCATTCCTGTTCTTTTTTTTTTTTTTTTTAATCGAGGCATGTAGGATGCCATGAATCTTCAAAGTGGAAATACTGAATGGATACTAGAGAGAGCTTATTTTGAACTTTAAATTAAACTTCAGATTTCATAGAAGGCAGAGGATTTGAAAAAGTGCAACACATTAAAGATAGACATTAAAGATAGACTTTCAATATGTGAATTATCTGCAATTTTAAGTATCACAAGACAATAATTACGAAGGATGCTGAGGGTGGTAAAACAGGATTAGTTGCTTGATTTGATAAGTGGCTGTAAAATCAGAGAAGAGGTGCTAAGAACACAGAACTAGAGAATAATGTTAGAAGACTAATGGCAGTTCATGAATCAGGAAATATTCACAAGAATATTCAGACATGAATTTCCTCTGTAGAGTTTTTCTAAATGAAAATTTCCCCTTGCACTTTGGACAATATTCTCAAAATTAGAAATTTTAAACTAAGCTCATCAGTTCTATCTTGAAAAAAATATGTAAAATACACGCAGATAAATACAGATTATAGCTAGCTAATTCATAGCAAACAATGCAAGTGCTTGGACTTACGGCAGTTCTATGATTTTGTTATTCATTGAATTATTTCTTGCCTTAGAAATACCAATGTGATGAGACTTTCTCTTTTGATAATTTTTTCCTAAACATCCCGACAATTTATTTTTTTAGTGTTATGGACGGTTTTTGTTTATTAAGATTAGAATATATGCGGCAGGAGAGATGTCTTAGTGGTTAAGAGTGATTGCTGCACTTATGGAAGAGACCTGAGTTCAGTTCTTAGTGCTCATAACTAACTCTAACTTAAGCTCCTGAGGATCATATCCCTCCTTTTCTCCTCTCTACACATATGTGGTCATGTGCCTATTTCCCTACCGCAGCAAACATTCACAAACAATATAAATAATTTGTTTGTTTCAAGACAGGATGCCTCTGTGGTAACTCTGGGTGTCCTTAAACTCACCCTGTAGACCAGGCTAGCCTCGGACTCTGAGTGCTAGAATTAAAGGCATGCACCACTATTACCTGGCTAAAAACTTTTTAAAAAAATACAGCATACACAATAATTCACCTATGTATGAAGATGAAGTATTAAAGAATCAAACATCAGAAAGATGAGGAAAATGAAAATAACATGTCTTAAGATACACCTTTATTTGTTAGATATTTTATGGACTATCTTTTAAGAAACACTCTTTTTATATCTTTCTTTTTGTGTTGTGAACAATTTATGTAAGGTATAAGAATTGTGATTGGACTTGTTTCAAACATATTTCATTCTTATTTCCAAGTGAGTTTGGTCAGACTAAAGATATACATAAGAAAACTGTCAAATCAATCATAGATTATTAGAAATCATGGAGAGTGTGCCAAACGTTCAGGATGATTGAAGATTCCTGGAACTTTTATGTAAAAGCTGCAAGGCTCAGTCAGTGTTCACAAAATATTAAAATGTCAAGATACTTCACACATTGGTTGCCTCGTGTTCAGAATGGACTTATGTTATCCTTAGGAAAGAAGCCAGTGCAAGTGTTTCCCGAAGGAAAAAAATTCCCCATTGTAAAGACAGAGAGGCTATTTTGCTTGTAGTCACTGGCACTGATCATGTGCTATAAATGAGTGGTTACCCCCAACCGGCTTGGGTTGAAAGAGTCCTGCTTTCCCTACTCCTATGAAGCCTCCTGCTTGGACCTTTCACTCATCAACCTTTGACCCTTTGGTTCACACTTGATGGGAAGAATGATAGAGCTAACTCTGGCAAATGGAAAGAAGGAGAGAACAACTTAGCGTCCTGGGGTCAACAGTGAAAATTCAATCTGACATGTGAGAGAATAAATTAAAAGGGTCTTGGAAAAAGAAAATAGCAACATATTCCTAAGCATAGAGAGAGAGAGAGAGAGAGAGAGAGAGAGAGAGAGAGAGAGAGAGAGACAGAGAGAGACAGACAGAGACAGACAGAGACAGACAGAGACAGACAGAGAGAGAAGAAGAAGTAGAAGGAGGAGGAGGAGAAAGAGGATGAGGAGGAGGAGGAGGAGGAGGAAGAGGAGGAGGAGGAGGAGGAGGAAGAGGATGAGGAGGAGGAAGAGGAGGAGGAGGAGGAGGAAGAGGATGAGGAGGAGGATGAGGAGGAGGAGGAGGAGGAAGAGGAGGAGGAGGAGGAAGAGGAGGAGGAGGAGGAGGAGGAGGAGGAGGAGGAGGAGGAAGAGGATGAGGAGGAGGAGGAGGAAGAGGAGGAGGAGGAGGAGGAGGAAGAGGAGGAGGAGGAGGAGGAGGAAGAGGAGGAGGAGGAGGAGGAGGAGGAAGAGGAGGAGGAAGAGGAGGAGGAGGAGGATGAGGAGGAAGAGGAGGAGGAGGAGGAGGAAGAGGAGGAGGAGGAGGAAGAGGAGGAGGAGGAGGAGGAGGAGGAAGAGGAGGATGAGGAGGAAGAAGAGGAGGAGGAGGAAGAGGAGGAGGAAGAGGAGGAGGAGGAAGAGGAGGATGAGGAGGAAGAAGAGGAGGAGGAGGAAGAGGAGGAGGAAGAGGAGGAGGAGGAAGAGGAGGAGGAGGAAGAGGAGGAGGAGGAGGAAAAGGAGGAGGAGGAGGAAGAGGATGAGGAGGAAGAGGAGGAGGAGGAAGAGGAGGAGGAGGAAGAGGAGGAGGAGGAGGAACAGGAGGAGGAGGAAGAGGAGGAAGAGGGTGAGGAGGAGGAGGAGGAGGAAGAGGAGGAGGAGGAGGAGAAGGAGGAGGAGGAGGAGGAGGAGGAGGAGGAGGAGGAAGAAAAGCAAAACCAGAAAAAAAATGTGGTTCTGAATCTAGAATTCTATTTAGAGCAGAGAATGATCTAAGAGGCAGAAAGGAAGCTCGCACTACCATGTTATTGTTTTCTGAGCTGACCTATTGAACTTGCCACATTGTGACAGATTTTTATTATAGAGTGGACAATAATTCTGTCAATAAGAGGAGAGAAGAAAAAAATTAGAGCTGAAGAAAGTCGGCTGTTTCTGCTTGCTAATATCTTTCACTGGAGTAGCAGTTTGTTTACAAAGTGCTTTGACTTAGAACTTTATAGTGCTTACCCTGCTAGGAGCCTTCTATAGCATCTCTTGTGCCCAAACATAAATGTGAGCGTGCTCTAAAAGCTACAGCTCTGAGGATCTGCTTATGCCTGCTACTTTGTTAAGATAATTTTTTCAATTCCTACTTTCTATTCTTTCTGCTGAATTATTTTGTCAGAAGTAAGACTATGTGGAGATGGGAAAGCATTATGAGATTTTTAGTAAGGAAGCAACACAATATGATTGAGAGAGCCCACAGCATGCAGGATGTTATTAATGGTATGAGATGGGGAGAATCCAAAAAGGAATTGCTGGGATCCGTTGAACAGTATCTGGTACATGATGGGTGAAGTGAAGGAGTGGATGTATAAATAGATTGACATTCTTACTTTCACTCCGTGCTCTAATCTCTACTACGTGTCTTTGACTTCCTAGAATATTAGGGGAATCCTTCATAGGTCAAGGTACTGCCTCAATTTCAGCTTAGAATAGCTCTGCTTTCTCCCTGATGCTTTCTATTGTCTAAGATCCTTTGCTGTCAAGCTCAGCTCAGCTCTTCCTATATGATTACCTAACACAGAAGCAGACTCTTGCTTCTACTTTCTGGAAGAATTAACCTCTTTATCTTTTTTTCTAGAAAAGAGAAGATAAAATAAAGGACCATGCTGGAGGAATGACAAGATGAAACCTTATGTCTCTGAACACACTGGACAGGAGACTATAGTATGGAATGAGCTATGGCAGTTTCTGGGGACATAGGGCATGAAAAATGTACAGTTTTATTTGAGATAAGGATAAGCTGTAGTATGAGCTAAGCCCATACAGGTCATGGGCTGAACCACAGAGTACTAGAAGAGACCTACTACCAATAAGTTGGTTTTGGGTAGAAGAAAGGATATTTGGCATGAAAGGTAGCCAAGAAAAGCCAGAACATCACCATACAAGAGTGTGGCTGATTATTATGATCAGTCAGCATCTTCTGAACAGAGATTGAGAGCATATTGTTATTCCCCATTCCCTAGTTCCTCGCTGAAGTTGGTTTAGTTTCTGCCATCTATTCAAAGAGCATGTCAGCAATTATAAAGCTGTAGAAGTCAGTTTACACCTGAAGTATCAAGTCCTGGGACAGAGGTTGGGGCAGGAGAATTGTAGTCAATTTCAGGACAACCTTGCTATATTGTGAGTCCCAGAGTAACAGAATGAGACTCTCTCTCAATATAAATAAATAAACAAAAATCTATTTAAAGTATCACATAGAGTGGACTAACTGCTATTTAGCTTATAAAAATTAAGTAATAATTGTGCCTTTTCCCCTTTTCTTCTCCTCCCTCCAACCACTTCTATATGCCCAACCCCATAACTCTCTCTCATATTCATGAATAATAGCCTGACTCTTATTTTTAGTTGTCTTTATACCTATCCACCTATCCATCTATCTATCATCTATCTGCCTGCCTGTCTGTCTATCCATTCACCTATATCTATCTATCTATCTATCTATCTATCTATCTATCTATCTATCTATCTATCTATCTACTTATCTATCATCTATGTTTAAAATTTCTGCAGTCCTTAAATATTATTTGTATTTATATGATTTCATAGGGATTTTATCTGGAGAAGACTACTTTTTCCTTGGCTCAGCATTCCTTAGTTACCTCTAATTCTTTTTCTAGGGTTAGGGCACCTGTGATATTTCACATATTCTTCTTAGAAGCAATAAGAATAGTACAACCATATCTGTAACAGGTTTTCACTGCAAAAATGTGTTAGACAACCCTAGAGCCTTTAATATTACACAGTGATATTGTTACTTAGGAAAGTGAAAAAAAGTCCTATATAGGGAATTTTCTAATTCTATGAAAATCTATTCTACAAGATTCACTGAAAAGGTCTACCTGGAGACATTACCAGAATAACCTAAGGAAGTCTCGCCTCTCTGTTTCTTGGGCAGCTTCTCCAGTGCTTTTGGATATGTCATGGAAACAGTGAGTCATAATAACTTTTTCTCTTGATTCTCCTCTTGTCAAAACTCCCTTCCTGATGAGAGAGTTTCCTGTTCTTTCCTTATTGACTGTCACTGTTTCAATTATTATGCCATTACTCAGTGTTCTACTAATCTAGAATAGCGGATGTAATTTACCAGTGAGGTGTGTATATGGTGCCAACAATGAACTTACTCCATAACTCTATTCTAGGCCATCTTTAGAAAAGGTCTACCTGGAGACATTACCAGAATAACCTAAGGAAGTCTTGCCTCTCTGTTTCTTGGGCAGCTTCTCCAGTGCTTTTGGATATGTCATGGAAACAATGAGTCATAATAACTTTTTCTCTTGATTCTCCTCTTGTCAAAACTCCCTTCCTGATGAGAGAGTTTCCTGTTCTTTCCTTATTGACTGTCACTGTTTCAATTATTATGCCATTACTCAGTGTTCTACTAATCTAGAATAGCGGATGTAATTTACCAGTGAGGTGTGTATATGGTGCCAACAATGAACTTACTCCATAACTCTATTCTAGGCCATCTTTAGAACTGCAAGTGATAAGGAAAGCAAAACTGGTTTGGGAATGCAAATTACCTCGGATCTAGACCCCATTGATCTGTTTGAGAGCTTGCAACTCATTTTTGAATGACATAAAGAGGAAAAAAAATCAGGGCTCTATGACCCCCAGAAGGTGGCTGTCCATTTATTGCCTTATAGGAACCAGTAACAGCTACTCAGCTTAAAGGGCTACCATTAAGTTTCAGGACATCAAACATTTACTACTGAAACACTTGAATATCAAATTGGAGGTCAATATTATCGGTTTATCCTCACAACCTTAGAACAAATGCAATCTGAAGCATGTTAGTTCTTGGATAGTTAGTAGTAAAACAGAATTCAAACTGTGCTTTTAATAAAATCTGTAAAACATTGGGCTTTTAAATGGATTAACTATTCTAAAAACCATAACCTCAGAGAACACTGCCATGTTGTCTAAGGATCCATTCAGATCATGAGGGGGATTTTTAGTATTGCTTTAGAAGGCTACAGTCAAATAACCCATGTGATCCCACCAGCTAATTTTGATTTACTCACCCAGGTTGCATATGTTTATATCATTACACAGCATGTGTGAAATTATAAGCCATAGGACATAATCTTTATGTACCACTTACTTTTACTAACTGCAACCAAGGTATTGTAGAATATGCTTGGCTCAGTTCATAATTGTAACCTAAAATGAATATATTAATTAAGCAGGAATCATGGCATAATCATTAATAATTGGTTCACTTTGTAGATTCCAATGTCAGACAGTCAGTGATCATAATTGTTTTGCTATTATCTATACCAATAACTGTGATTACACAACTCATCTTGGCTTCACATTTTCTGATTCCAAACAGAATAGTACCTTTGGATAGGATCAGCATAGTATTTAAACAGTGTTACAAGGTAAATGCCTGGTAATCATTACATGCTATTTTTGTCAATTATAGTAGAACTTAGAGTTGTGTGATTCTATTTTACTTAAATACCAGTGAGACGTTATGACAATGTAAATGGTTATTTGTAAATATAAAATAGGTCTTGACCCTCCAATTCCCAGAAATACTAAGACTTTTGCATTTCTCACTTGACAACAAAAATGTAATATTGATAAAAGAGGTTAAGTTCTGTGCACGCATGAATATGTGCTTCTGCTCTACATATTGGAAAACAGCATTGCTTAACTCTGCCCAATAAAACGATTTAGAAAAAAAATTTCTATTCGGTAATAGTGAATAGCCCTAGTGTACATACCATGGTCTCTAAATATTATACTATTTAAAGGAGCCAGGCTTCTTTGTAGGTAAAGAAGAAGAAATATACAAGAACTCAGATTATTTTGTAAAGACTATACTGAAAACAGACAATGATAGGTGGTTATGACTGTAATTAAAAGATTTATTAGATGGCTGTGAGGGAGCACAGTTGGGAGAATGCTTTCCCAGGAAGTAAGAAGATAAGGGTTCAATCCCAAGCACTGTACAAACTCAGCATGGTGACACACAGGTGAGATTCCAGCACATGGGAAGTGGAAACAACAGGATCGGAAGTTCAACATCAGTATTAGCTACCCGGTGACTCTGAAGCCAGACTAGGGTACATGTTGCATTCCTGACTCAAAATACAAGTAACAACACTGAAAGGCTGTATTAGGTCATATGTTACATAAAATTTCCCATCTATGGACTTGCTTAATACATCCTTGTGGTTGTTCATTGATGAACATAAGTTTCTTTATTCTATGCATATATTTTTTTAAGGATGTGACTCAAAATGAGAAGAAAGTTCACTATGTGCTATCAGTGGGCTCAGGCCCTTCATATATAATCTTTTAGTTCCCAAAGCAACTGAAGTGGAATTTATATAGTGAGACTGAGATGAGCCTAACAGAATTATTAAGCTCAGCTCAGATGTAGGGAGGTTGGATCCTCACTGTTTTCCTGACTCTGGAGCCCTGCATGCTCCTGCCATCATAGTGAACTACCCCTCAGACTGAGGTTTGTATTCGATTTCAGGGGCAAGCTCACAGAACCTGTTGACACAATTCTTCATGATAACTTATAAATACATGCATGGCAGGAGAACCCTGCGGCTTGTGTTTCGAAGAAAAAGTTCCCCAGATGTGAAAATAGTTCTTTATTCAGGTAACTTCCAACCAGGTAAACCGTGACATCGTGTTTTTTAACGGATATTTTACAAGTCATAGATGCAGAGCAAAGAAGAAAAACAAACATATGCTAAGCCTTTTGTGAAGACAAGAAAGGAGGGCATACCGATTTTTAATGAAATGAGGTGAAAATATGATTTTAAAAAGAAGCATATTTGAGGCTAGGGATATAGCTCAGGGAGCAAGACCACTGTTGAGCAAGTGGAGGAGGGCTGGGATTGAAGCCCCAGCACACATATAATCAGTCACCAGGTGCTGCATGTGTCTGTACCCCCAGCATTAGCAGAGGAGAGCAGAGCTGAGCATAACAGAGACAAACAGAACCTGGAAACTGAGACAATCTAACTTAGATATGGATGTCCAGTTCAGTCAGAGACCTTGTATCTAACAATAAGGCAAAGAGATGAAGTAAGACCCTGAATATGTTCCTATGGCCTCCAAGTGTGTGCTTATGTGCAGATTCACATGCATGGATCGTATACCAACAACATACTCTACACACAGCAATACAATATACTGAAAACAACAAAAAAGAAAAAAATTGAATACTTGAATTTTTCTAACAAATACATGGCCTATTCAAAGGGTAACAAGTGTTTGACTAACACCCTCATCATTTATTAGTTTGATTAACTAACATCTTTACTTACACGGAATTATGAGGAACAGTACATTGCACAGTACCTTCTCCACAACAGAGAAAAATAGCTTCTGTTTAGTCTTCCAAAGGCAATGCTGATTGCTACAAAGATGTCTCTCAAATAAACTCTTTTCATACAGGCTGGTTCTATGGTTTATCTAAAGGTTTTATCTACACTGATATTTGTTCTTTGTTCATTTCTCTGTGGTGTCATTAGGAAACTCGATATGATTGCTGTGTTTTGCCCATTATGTTGTTTCCACGTAAAGAAATATCCAAGATTCTTTTTTAACGTGTCCTTATTGGTAACATTGTTAGCTGCTGAATGTCTCAGCTTGAGCAGAAAAATATATTTCATTGTACAATAAAAGCAATATTCTTAATTTAAATCTGGGGTCCCTAGGCCTGTGTGGTATTGTTCTCAGCTCTGGATATAACTTTAAAGCTATTTTCTTTTTGAAAAAAATACATTGCTCCTTCGGTATATAGATTTGATCTTTCAGAACAAAGCTATGCCACATCATGATTCAAATGCGATAATGCAGGCAGTGGAAACTTTCAGGATGAATAATTTGTAATCTTAGGTGTCTGCTATGTTCATAGAAAAGCCTCTCTATACTTTAACCTGTGAACTGAACTGTGCGGCTTGAGTAGAATTGTAAAAATAGACCACTAGGTTGTCAAAGGAAATGGTATCTAAAAGTGGCAGTAAAACAAGTGAATTCTAATAGTTACTTAATTTATGTAACAGCAAATTAGAAAGAGTTAATTACTTAACGGTGTGGACCTGTTCAGCTTCAATTAAATATGCAGTTATCTGTGTAAATTGGTATCTCATGAAAACAAACACTTTTTTTGCTTAAAGATAATGTCTCACTGCCGTCCTTCAGTGGCTTCCAAAGATCAGAGCTGTGAAGATTCCATATGAAGTACATCAATTTCTGAGTTATTTCTAGAGTGATTCTGGTAATCTCTCTCATGTGAGAGATAAAACTGTTATGTCGATGTCTTTTTTGGTTTTTCCAAGACCTTTGTTACCAGAAGGGTTCTTCATTTTTCATTGTACTATTGGCTTTCACATATGAAAAAAAAAAGCACATCTTTTATTTGAACTGGCTCACAACTGAATTTCTCTGAGGGGATTGAGGGTCTCGGCCAAAATTCCCTTGTTGTTGTGGAAACAGTAATACCCAAAGCTCCTAGTGAAAGAGAATAGCATTAGAAGAGAGTTATAACAACTCTTCGATTCAGTTCACAGGATCTGTGTCGCATGTGCTTGTCGTGTCTTCTGCAGAACCAGGTTTTTCTCAGTCTTTGTGGTTTGTAAACTTAAGACATCTGAAGTGTTAATAGTCTATGGAACATATCTCAACTTGGGAGTGCTCCGTTTCCCTTCAGGGTAAATTCCAGCACTGCAATTTTAGCACCAGTGGAGGAATACAGATAGTATGTCGTTGGTGCATTCTATCAGCATGCAGCATGTGTTGAGATGAGACGTGACCAGTGCTGACTTTTGAAGTAATTTGTACAAGAGTTCCTGTAAGATAATTATATTTTTACTTGTAGTTGTTTATGTACATTAGAAGAGTTATTTGATATTGCCCAAAACATCCTGTTTCACATGATGCATCACCCCAATGAGATCTGAGCAACATTTATGATTCTTGTTGGCAACTATAATAAATAAAGTGCTTGTCTTTGAGGCATTTTGAAGTTATAATGTGAACAAGTGCCTGATATGTTAAATGCAAAGTTTGAATAGCACAAGACGCAAAATGACCATGGTACTTGTATCTTGACAAAAAAAAAAAAAAAAAAAAGAAAAGGAATAAAGAGAATGAAATGACAATTGGACAATAGAGCTAGATTAAGGGTGTTGTATTGTTCTGTTCTGAGTAGAAGCCTGTCCATATTAAATATCACATTACCATTAGTTATCAAGTATCAATGTCAAATAAGTAGCGGGTAAATGAACATAGAGTTCAGGAAGAGAAATGACTGTAGGTATAAGTTTGGAAGCATGGGTATACGGAACACACACTGTTTAGGATTATAAGAATGGGTTCTTATATAAATACGGACAGAGGAGAGTCAGTGATTGAGTCACAGAACAAATCAAGGTAAAGGGGTCAAGAATTTTGGAGTACCAGACAGTCAATTTAAGCAATAGTCACAAGAGCTTAAGAGTCTCTGAAAAAGAGCCAGGCAAGGGAAGTAGAATCCAGGAGAAAGAGGATGGAAGGTATAAGTCAAATCCCATAGTCAGGCAGGTTTATTTGATCTTTTAGCTCTGTAAGAATAATGCATGAATTCTTTGCTGGAGTGTCTATCCACTCCGCCATGTGAATTACATACAAGAAGGAAGAACATGAATTCTGTTAGTTATTCTGCCTGAAAGGAAGGACGGCATAACTGTCAGATTCAACACTGGGAAAATGTCCCAAATACCAGATATTTCCTAGAATTTAAGCCATGGTTTACTTTTTCAATTTAAAAAGACAAAAGTGTAACTCACTCAAAAAACAAAGGACGCTAATTTGCTAAAGACTTGGGGATAGGGGTGTTCTCATCGGTTTGGTATCATTTCAAATTCTCAGAATGAAATGGCAAAGGAGGAGGAGGTCCAGGTATGTTGTTTGCTATAATGCACGACTCCTGCTAGGCTTTGAGGTGTTACAGAAGTGATGAGGTATGGCTGATTATATTATAGTTTGTTGTCATTATTCTAGCATTAACTCAGAGCTTTCCAATTTATAATTCTTACGGGGGAAAAGAAATGACTGTGATTTATACAAGTGAAGCAAATTAATCAATAATCCAACTATTATTCAACTCTAGCAATTACATCATTTTAAACTCAATTTCAGCTTTATTGCTCTAATTCATCTAGAAGACCTTGTTATACTTCAGTTTAGGGAAGATAGACGAACATATATAGGAATAGGGCAAGTTTCTATATTAAATATGCAATATAAAAAATCTTTAGTGCTTGCAGGTCAATAGTCTTTCAGGCAGAGGGATAAATTAAAACTATCCATGGTAATCATAACTTAATCAATAAGAGGTAAAATTATTCCTTTTGATTTATCAAATACTCTAAGCTTAATTCATTTATAATTTCATCTAATTTCCCAAAGGGAGCTTATGGGGATGTTTACAATAGTTTCCAATATTACACAGCTAAAAATAAACACATTGTTTTACTGGTTTGTATTTCTTAATGTATTACATAGGATTCACTATAAATTTAGGATATTGTGCTATTTCTATACATCTAGCATAAATTCTTTTCTACAAACACATTTTAATGCATTCATGCATACATACATTTCCTCCAATTATTAACACTTAAAATTTGCATGTTAGACAAAGTGATAAGAAGAAGGAAACCTCACTTCAAATATTCATTCAAACTTAACTCAACTCTTTTCAGACTCCAGGACTAACTCTTCTAGACATAGAACGCTGGGATGAAGCTGAGCTCTGAACTAATTAGGATGGCCTTCTAAACATCATTCAAAGTGGGAGAAATCAGGGGAAGCACTGCACTCCAGGGCTTGTAGAGTGTAAAGAAGGTCACGTACAGGGTGGTTTGAGGATTTGAATTTTTATCACAGTTCTTTAAAATTAATATTCAGTACTGGTTATATGAAGAACAAGTAATGGCTGATGAATGGGTACATTGATATGTAGAGGCACACACATAAAAATAAAAGGAATGATATATGAAGCTTTTACGGACTTGATGCAAGAGCCTGACCTAAACTTTTAATCAAATCGGCAAAGATGGTGGAGACTACTTCAAGGGCTGTGGTGATATTTGTGGTTTATTTTCTTGGAGGGTGCCTATTGGTGCCATACTTGCTTCAGGGAAGAGTTTTCATGTACTTAAGCTACATTGTTTTTCTATGTTTACCCCTTCTCTTGGTATGCTAAATAACGTCAGCACAGATATTTTGAAAGAAGATTATGATATAATTATGATATAAGAAATATTAATTCTATAAGAATAGAGCAGAAAAACATTGATGCATAAGTAATGTCAATTAAAAACTATCCTCCATTAAGTAAGTCTGAGAATGGTGGCACTGGATACCCTCCTCTGCATGCTCACTCGCAGTCTCACACAGGTGCACATATGCCTTGTCCACATTCATATACAGGCCCATAGAAATTTCAACTTTTATACTTGTTTAAAAGTTTTATTATAAAACTATATGAAATTATTCAGGCTTACATAAAAGTCACAAAAGTGGTGTCCAGAATGCCTATATATCCACCAATTAGATTATCCACATATTTGATCAAAATTATTTTTCTTTCTCTTTTGTGTATATATAATGCTTCCACTGTACGTATATACAGTATATTTATCCGGATCAAAAGACAATGGGGACATTGACAATGATGGAGGCTATCGTCACAGACTTCCTTTAAATTTTACCATTGATTCTGCCGGTATCTTTGTGATTTTCCTTTTCTAGCCACAAGCAGATCCATATCAGACTTAATGCCTATGTGTCTTCAGTCTTCCTCAACTAAGATTGTGGTTGAAATTTAAAATTTGATTGACTGTACATTTAAAAAAATATAATTAGTTACTTGATAGAATGTCCTTTAATTTCTTATAAAATTTTTTCTTAAGGATTAGATTGACATTTACATTTTGAGCATAAAATCCAAGAAAAGATGTTATATTTGTCGCATCACACAAAAAGATGTAGATTATTGTCTTATCACTTGCTATGTGCAAAATGACAGGATGATAATATATTACCAGTGTGATGATGTTATTTATTTGATATACAGCTAATATATTTTGTTTCTATTGCGTTGCCTTTTGGATGTCTACCTATGTTTATGACACATTTTATATACTCTTTTCATCATACTTCCTAAGTGAAAGAATTCTTGAGGAATTCTATCCCTTCCACTTCCATCTAGCTAGCTACTGTCCAGATACAATGACAAGGCATTCAATGGGACATTCTCTCCTCACCTACAACTGGTGAGATGGTTCAAATTACAGAGACAGAACTCAAGTTTTCAAGTTCCTAAGTATTTGTCTGGTAAAATCAGCAGTGGGTCCAAGTAGATTAGACAAAGTGTTGAGAAGGCAGACTTGAGGCAAAGATTCTTGTGATTCCTTTTTCTGAAAGCAAACCCAATTGGCAAGATGAATAAAACAAAGATAGAACAAGGAAGAACAAAGCTTAGCAGGGATATGGCCCCAGTGGGGTAGTATTTTCAGTGCAATCTCATGGGAACTCTGCAGTCCTAAGTTCCTCCATGCAGCCGATTCTGTAAGGGAGGAAGTGGTGAAAGTTTCCATCTTCTTATGTCAATCATTGCCTATAGGCTGTCCTTAGAGATAAAGAGGAGTACCCTGGGAAGACTGTTCTTTTCTGGGAAGAAGCAGGGTTGGGGAGTTTCTGAATGGAAATGGTGGGTAGATCTGAGGGAGAGGTGAGGTGGGGAGAACTGGGGAGTTGAGGGAGGGGAAGATTGAGTTCTGCATGTATTATATTAGTTGTATGAGAGATGAAATATAAGTAAATAATTTCCACAGTAAGGTGATTTCTGTTTTGGACTGAGGACAAGTCTAAAGACAAGGAGCAATGGCTAGCAATGAATAATGATAGCAATGTGGCAAGGCTGCAGTGAATCTATAAGGTACACATCTGGACTCCATTACTATGTATCTAATTTCATGGTAACTGGAAGGAAGGGTAAAATACTTTGAGGAAAAAAATACTTTGAGGGGCTAGAGATATAGCTTCGATGGGCGAAGTGCTTCCTACATAAGCCTGAAGTCCAAAATTTACCTTTTACAATATATCACTTAAAGAGAAGTTCATTAAGGGAGCTCCATATACAGCAGTGTCTTTCTCAGGGTGTGAGTAGGGACAACAGTGGAAGATCACACGTTTGAATACCTCCATGTCTCACAAGTTTTTAAGACAGCACAAAGGCAGTGTTATTTGTCTTTTGCTCAGGACTATTTTCTCAGCTTTGCTCAGTAAAGCAGTTACACATCTGGTCTGCATTCCCTGACCTCCTTGATCTTGCTATTTGTCCAGTGAAGCCTGCTTGACATTGCTCATATGGCCTTTAATCAGAAATGGTTTTAACCAATGATAGCCTACAACATGCCACTAAACCTTCAGATCCACCTGCTATCCATTCATCCAATTCTACACATATATAGTAAATGTCAGCTGTGTTCAAAGCACTGTCAAAATATTATGAAAACTTAGAGTTGACACAAGAGCTTACTGGTTGTTCTTTGAATGCAGATCCAGGTTTGCCCTTTTGGTTGACTTTCTCTTGACTAGGCTATTTTTCAGTTTAGAAAGGGCAGCCATTAACTTATGGATTTACATCTAGTGTAGACATAAATAATCTATCTTTCATAGAATAGATAAAACACAAAGGTTATGGTTAGTTAACCTTGAGGCATTGACTGGTTCTGTCTGTTACTTGGCAATCCTGTTCAAAATCCACTTATTAAATTTTCTCTAGGGAACAATACCCTTTACTTCTCATTTAAGCCACTTTAATATTGTTTTAGTAATCACTAAATATGATGTGGCCCATAACATGTGTTCATTTTTTATTCTTTATGAGAAGTAGAACTATGCTAATGACTACCTTTATTAACATTGAAGAAAATCTATAGTGGTGAGTGACAGTGAAGAGAGGTTTTTGTTATACTTAGATTATAACAGCACTGATAGGGGAAGAAAGAGAGGAACCAATAGTTAAAGCTCTGAAGAAAATATTCCAATCTGGATAGAGCAGTGCATGGCTCTCATTTAAGAAATTAATGGTTATTAATTATAGTGTATATATTTGAGCAGCATTTCACAGTTATTATGGAACACTTACCAATTCTACCACCTGTTTATTCTCCTCAATTTTCTTCAATGGTGCATCCTTCAAGAATACTAAGAGATGTAGAAAGAAGGTAATTATATGTCCATGTGTATAAGCCAAGGCATGCATTGGTCTAAGATGTTTCCTACTCTCACAAAGTAAAAGCCTTCAAAATAGAAGGCTGTCTTTCCACACACACAAGTCATGCTTATGGAAAAAGTCTGAAGACTTATATCACTCAGAGGGAAGTTACCAAATTACTGAGTATTTTTAAGCCAATAAAACTTAATTTCTATATCCATAGAAACCAACTCTGGTCCTCTATCTACTAATGCAAAATAACAGAAAAAAATGAGTCAAATCAAATGATACCTAACCTCCCACTAGGGACAATAGACTGAATTTAACACAAGACTCCAGTGCATCACCAGCATATTCACCTTACCAAGTGTTTAATGTCAGAGACATTTCCATATGGTCATTCCAGAAGTGTGCAGATATATATTTCTCTTTCTGAATATTTAGCGATAAATATTTATTTTCATTCGATGATTTGCTATTATCTGGGAATTGTATTTTTCCTTTACCCGAATGCCTATGCTATGTAGTTTCATCTTTTCCATTTTAATAATTCAGCACAATAGTATTCTTTTTGTAAATATTTTCCTCATAGTAATGTGCTTGTTTAAATTATTTTAAAATTATTTTTTTCTGTACAGGGTCTTTGCAATTTTGATGCCTCTTACTATTGGACAATTTTCAGTGGCAAACTTACACTTCAAAAGCTTCAAATTTGATATGATCAGCCAGGATGATTTTATATAAATGTTTAGCAATTTTCATCCATGTCAATACACCTCAGGTTCTAAAGATTCAATAGGAGACAAATCTCCCAGATCTCAGTTATGGGAGTTCAGGAGGATGTTGCTACATTGTGAGACTTTTCTCTCTTATCTATCATTTCAGACATTTGGTGAAGGTAGTTGTTAACTGGATGGCAATGAAAAGAGTGGAAAGAAAATGCCATTGATGAAAAGCATGGGGGCTTCAAGAAACTCAAGGGTGAACAGAAGACACTAGAAGACAATGGTTAGCAGTTGCTTTTCTGAATGCTTTTCTAGTTATGAGAGAAAAAAAAAAGCCAGTACAGGAAAAATTCCGTTTTTCATTTTTAAATTTGAGAACAATTGAGAGATAATTTTTGCCCTTTGCCAAACATTTTGATTTACATCATTCTCCATTATGGTTGCACTAAGCAATTCACCTTGAGAAATTAGCAAGGAGTGTTAAGTGACTGAGATCTCCTGTGCTTGTTTATTTTTAAATTGTCACTTGAATTATAAGAGATAACATGAGCACTTAATCTTGCAGTAAAGTTAAAATATAGCTCAATCGTTTGAGCATTCAAAATAACATGAAATACTTAAAAGTCAAAAACCAACTGTTATCTCAAATGGTACCACTTTTTGCTATGCTTGGCTCTTATGTAAGATATTCTTAACAACACTTTGTTCAGGTCCTCCTTCTTTTGAACCAAGATCTAGTTCCTTCTAAGTTCCCTTACCAGATTTTATGTCTTCAAATATTTCTATACTTCATACCTAATGTCTACAGTTATTCTATCTACTAAAAACAGGTTGATATTCATTGAAATGGGCCCTTATTGTACTGTCTGATAATACTAATGAAAGCATTGCAACAATCTTAATGATACAATCCATTTTATATAATAATGTACCTATCTCTTTTTGTTCTTGAAGAGCAACTCCATTCTTGCAATTTTAGGCACAAAAACAAAAAGAAAATAACACTCATAACATAGAAAATAAAATTAATTTGAAGGTATGGGAATGATAAGGCAAATTACAAACTAGAGCAAGAAACCGTAGTTGTCAATCAAACCAGAAAGCATGTGAGTATCATTACCTACATATTTGCCAAGACAGACTTATGGAAAGGATGATGTCCTCCAATCTCTAATAATAAAATGAATATGAGACACTGGTTAGCAAAGGATACTGGGTATCTCCAGACAACAATAACCGATGAGAAGAAATCAACATGATAAGTTGTAAATTTGCCCTAGGTGACTTCATGGAATTTCCAAGTAATATCACAGAGAAGTAACATATGCAGTATGTTCTAGCTTCTTCAGTGAGGAAGGTGACAAGGGCAAAGTCAAAGAACAATATGTTAACAATGAGAGAGGGGGAGGGTGGATTCTATAAAAATGCTTGCTTGTGAAACAAAGAACATTCAAGATTTATTATCCACATAGAAGAACAGAGAACAATTCTTAGCAGCAGTTTTAGCATCAACCAGAGTGAAAATAATCTTATTAATTCAGAGGCATTGGGTAGAATACTTTGAAGAATCTTATCTCTGTTGTGAAGTAAAACTAGTCCTATTCTTAATTTTCCTTCCTGTGTTATCAATTTAAAACGTTTAAGAGCAAACTAAGGAATAATCAAATCGATTCCATGTCATTTAACTATGTATGAGAACAAAGCTAAGGTTATATATAGGAGTAAAATGTCCTCCAACAGACAAAGAAGTAAAAGTTAGAGTCTCTCATCTGGACATAAACTTGCAAACATACAAACAACAATGAACATATATTGCATATGATGGAAATTCAAACAGCAGCAACAGATATAAGAATAGAGGAGACTTCAGAGTCAATAGGAAATTTTTCAGTAGTTATAAGTCTCAAACTGAATGCTCTAAGAGATGCAAGAAAACTGACTTTGCTAGAGACACAGATGATTTTTTTTTTGTCAAAATATGGGGTTGTGGTTAAGAGCACTTGCTTCTCTCCAGAGGATTCATGTTTGATTCTCAGGACCCACATTGGAACTCACAATCATGAGTGCCTCTAATTCCAGGAGATTCAACACATTCTTCTGGTCTCTATCAGCCCCAGTCATGCACATGGTGTGCAGACTGTGTGCAGGCAAAACACCATAGACAGAAGATAAAATTTAAATATAGCACACCAAATTAAGCCTTAATATATATATTAAATATATTTATTTAAATATTTATATATTTAAAATTTATATATTTTAAAATTTATATATATTAAAATTTATTTAAATATATATATATATATTATGAATATATGAAATGAAGGAGAAAATTCATCAGAAATAGAGGATACTGTAAATTAAAGATTTTGTAGAGAACTCAGTAACTGTCCCCCTAGGTAACATTTTTCTGCGGTATAATAATCGACTTTTAAAGATATTTGAACTGAAGCATACATTTTTTAAAAAACACAAAATTAATAGACAGAATACATGAAAAATTATCAACTATTTAGGAACTACATAACATTTATAAATAACCCATGAGACAAAACAAAATTAAGGAAAGACTGTTGAACAAGCTGAATGAAAATTAGGACGACAAATCCTGGCAAAATTTGTATATTGCAGACAATGTACTATATAGAGCAAAATTTGTTACACTAAATCCTGGTATAACAACATATTAAAAGGAAAAAAATGGAAGAATTAACATGGACTGGGCTTCCATTACAAGAAATCAGAAACTGAGTGACAAAGTAAAAAAAAAAAAAAAAAGAAAGAAATTTAAATATACATTAAAGCATTAAAAATAGAAACTTAAATGTAAATTAAAATGAAGAAATAACAGTAGGTGAAAGTAATGAAATTGATAATGATGTCTTGTTGTTTAATAAAATATATAAACTCATGTTCAAATGGATTAAGAAAAGTGAGAGAAAACACAGGCAATCAATTATCAGGAAGGAGTGGTGTTATCTCATCAAGTCTCTAGATATATTATAAGAATCTCAGGTCAAGATGAGGACTTTTTGTTATTAAATTTGAGAACTTATATGAAATAGGGAAAGTCCTGAAAAGAATACAAATCCTCAGAGATTAATTTGAAAAAAAAAAAGAACTAATGATTTGAACATGTGTTTAAAATTAGTACACAAGTTGAATTCCCCAACACTGAGATTTTAGTAGAGAATTCTCCCAAACATTTCAGAAATAATTACAATGTCATACAAGATTTGTATAAAGGTGAGTATTTATAACCACTTTTATGAGCCCAACCTTGTAGTCATACTGACAACAGAAAACACTATTATTCATTTTATGAACAAATGTTCAGACCTTGAAAAACATTCATTAGCACAGAAAACACTGAATATAGGTAAATACGATTCTAAATAGGATGTGACCTATAGATTTAAATGATAAAGCGTTATGGAGAAAAGTTAAAGTGCTAAATAAACAATATATAATTTAGAGAATACAATAACTTATATTTTCTGTTCTCCTTAAAATTGATCTATACAAATTAAGTGTGGCAACTCATACCTCTCCTTCCAGTACTTGGGCGGCTGAGGCAGGAATATGGCCAACCCTACAATTCTGAATAGGCTACATGTTGAGTTCAAGTCCATCCTGAAATGGATATATCCTTAGCACTGAAAACAAATTTTAAGAACATTACCATAAGTATACTAGTTGAAACCGTAAAATTTTATAGATAAAAGTATAGAAGAAAATCTTGGAATTGTCAAAGATTTATTAAAAATTTAATTATAAAAAGACAACTTTAGCAAAATTTTAAACTTATTTTTAAAGTCAGTGTAAGTAACACATGTTTTTAGAAAGATTATCAGTCAAGAACTTATGTGCCTGTATATATCAAAAATGTGTAAAAGTCAATAATTTGTCAAAAATGTAATTAAAAGACGTACAAATTATTTGAGTAGATACTTCATCATGCGTATATGCCATACAGAGATTGTAAATACATGTCAATAGATAGGATAATTACCCTTAGCCAGCAGGAAAGTGTTTAAACCCAGTTGCCATGCTTCTATATATGAATCAGAATGGCCATATTCATCAATATTAACCATACAAGGGCTTGGTAGTCCTGGAACAACTGAGGCTCTGAGACATTAATAGTGAGATTGTGAAATGGTACAACCACCTTCAAAATCCATTTGGAAATTTATTTTAAAATTAAACATTCACCCACCATAATAACTAAGCCTTATATTCCTAGGTAAATGTCAAGAGAAATGAAATCACATGTCCATTAAAAGGGCTGTACGTGAATGTTTATAGAATCTGCATTTTTAATATCACTAATCTTGAAGGAATATAGATGCTCATCAAATATTCAATGTAGAAACAAACTGTCATGTATCTGGATTGTAAATTCCTACTCAGCAATAAGAATAGAATGGATGATTGATAAATGCAAGAACATGGATTCTGCTTACAATTTTTTTTTTTGTGAATGAAGGATAGATATATGCAGTAGTATAGTTAGGCTTTTTGTTTCACTTTTTGTTAAATTTTTGAAAATGCACAATAATCTATTGTGGTAGAATGCAGACCAATTACTGCCTCAGTAGAAAACCTGGGAGACACAGAGAGAAGGATTATAAAGCATACAAGGAAACTTTGGAAGTGAGGAATGCATTCATTATCTTGATTGCAGTGTGGGTTTCACGGAGGAAGACATATGTCAAAACTTCTCACATTGTACTCCTTAAATATATTCTTGCTTGCTCTTCTTCTTATACGTTAATGAAGCTGCAAAGAAGAATCAGCTCTTTCTAAAAATAGTGTATAAAGTTAAATATTAGTTTCAGTTAATTAATTTTACTCTGGGGACACAATCGAATACTACATTTCATTTCCTTTGGAGGTTTCTCCACATTCCTCCCCTTACCTTATAAAACCTTACATTTGTCCACATATTAAAAAATTCAACAACTACCACATAATCTGTGCTTAGAATTCAATATGTATTTGTTGAATGGATGGGGGATGGATGAATGACTATTTAACTGAATAGAAACCAGTATGTTCCAATGATGTGTCTTTATTTCTGGTTCACACATACTGGCTTTTACACTATAAGGATTTTGAGATACTGCATTTTGCCTTGATCTATCTAATTACTGAGAACAGACACTTCTGTTGTAGAAGCCACGCCTTAGAGCCAGAAAGCTGCTTAGTTAAACTGAACAATTTATTTTTCCTGCAAAACTGTTTATAAAAGATCCTGATAAGATGATGTATCTTATGAGAACTCTATCCCATGGGGGATCCCTTCCTGCAAAGTGACCAGTTACTTTTTTAAGAAAACCAGACTCTATCTTGAAGCTCAGAAAGCGTTTCCTCAGGGTCATCACCAAGAAGCTTCCAGAACTGGCCTATGCTGTATCTCATGCTGGTAACTGAATTTGGTGCTGTAAGAGTCACCAAGGTGTTACTAGTTTCAAAACCATGAACAGGTCTTTGGAGAGAAGCTGAGGATTGGCACTAAGAAAGTCTAGGAGAGGCTATTAGTGAAGGTGCAGCCTCTGTGGCAGTTGAAGGCCCAGATTAAAGGTGTCATGCAGAGAAACTGAGGCTTGGCATCAAGAAAAGAACCAAGATGAGTCTATTGGTGAATGTGCAGCCAAGTTGCAGCAAGGGACACCAGCAATTTGTGAGATCCAATACCATGGACCAGCCACCAAGAACAGCAGCAGCAGTGGAGTAGAGCCAGCCAGAGCCTGGAGGACAAGCTGTGTGTGCTGCAGAGGGCAGAGCCAGAGAAGTATTCCAGGCCCTTTGGAAGATCCCAGAAGATCATGAATGAATTCTAGATACTTGGACATTGATAATGTTTTTCTGCTGTCCAAAGACTTTGTAAAAAACTTGATAAATGTTTGTTATCATTTGGCCACATGCATTAGAAGCCTCACAATTGTCTCTCTTGTATAGGTTTGTTGGTGTAGTGTTAAATTGTGCTGTAGAGATAAAGCAATTTTTTGATTGGCTTAAACAGAAAAGAGAAACTGTTGTGGAAGTTTAGTTATGTATAAAATGTTTTATACACTGTTAGGTGAGGGGTTAGCCTAGGTCTTGGAGTTCTGTATTGTGTGCAGGTTTTGGATTTATGTGGGGTTGTTTAATTGCTTATGATCTGCATGTGGTATCAGTAGAACACCTCAGGAGTTCTGAATCAATAAAACACCTGAGCACAGATGTTCAGGGTTCCACTGTAAGTATGATACTGGCCATGAAGGTAGTTCTGTCTGCTGAGGTCTGGCAGGGCTGCCATGTATGAAAATGCCTCCTTGTCTTCTTGGCTGAGCCACCACAGCAGTGTATTGCGACGGGAATGGACTTTGCTAGTAAGGGCTAGAACAAGCAGAAAAGGAGAGGCTTCTTTCTACCATGGCCCTTTATATAGGCTTCTAGCAAAAGGTTGGCCCAGATTAGAGGTGGGTTTTCCCACCTCGAAGGTCTGATTAGAAGTAGCTCTTCCCACTTCAAGTGATTTAAGTGAGCATAAATCCCTCACAGGTGTACCCAGCCATTTTTGGGCTTTAGTTAATTACAGATGTAGTGAAGTTGACAACTAAGAATATCCATCACAACTTCCTTTCCCACCTTCACTATTCCTCTCAATAGAATTTCAGGTTCTTATTCCATACCATATTTTCCAATGTGCCAATTCACCGGCAGATCTCCATGGCTTGCTTTTATGTAACAAGTGTTCTTTCCCATCAGTTTCAAGTTACATGGAAAGCTTGCATGGCTGGTACACTTTTGTGTTTCAGCTTCTAGAGGGAAGCAAATGTCCACTTGGTTTTTGACAATTAATCTTGTGTGACTCTCATCATAAAATCTCTAGAGATCCAAAGAAAAATTAAAAATTATTTTCTTGCTTTACAACTTATTTCCCTTGTGGCTCTGGTTTAGAAATGTGGCTTTTAGAAGCTCCAGTCTTCCATAAATGGTAGACATGGATTTTTGATAAAGTGGGAAATGTATTTGAGATATGGCAGGGTGACAAGACATGATTGTAGTTTCGATCTTAGAAGAAGTTCTTTATCGAACAAAAAGGCTAGAGTGGGCATTTCAATTCAACAAGCATTTATTGAGCAATTGCATGTGTAGAACACTCTACTGTGTTGCTTGGAAAGACAAAGCCTGATGAAGATGCTCTCACTGGCCATGTGAGGGACTGGCAATTGAGGCTGCACCTTGGTCCAGGTTGCTAAGTGAGAAACTGTGTGTCTAAGGCCCGACTCCAGGACACAAACATGGTTTTCTAATGGCAGATGTGGATTTCAGGAAAAACAATACTCCAGTCTTCTCTGAAGCAATGCATGTTGCAAAGCTCTCATCTCTCCTTTCTAGGGAGAAACTAGAATACAGGGTTAGAGCCCAGAACACTGACATGGCAGAGACACTCAGAGCTAAAGTAAAACTAATAGTAGAAGCTCTTTGGGAATTTATTGTGTGCATACTTCTGATAATTTTGTTGTGACAGAACGAAGCCAACTTGCAGCAGCTTCATGTTTGTGGATGGGGCCTGTGGTTTGTTTTTTTTTAATAGAGGGATGTGGGATGAGAAAAGCAGAAGAGACAAGGCTACACATACCTGTTATATCTTACTTATGGAAATGAGAGTAATAAATCATTCTGTTAAAGCTAAATTATTAACTCATTATCCATTCTAAGCAGGAACATATTTTCACAAATAGTGAAATTCTAACACATAAGCTTGAGACTATGCCTGGCTTTTGTCATCTTTCTCAGAAGATGGTACACCCACAAGTTGGACAGCACATATATACGTCCATGTTTGTCTCCCCCAGGGACTGTGAAACTCTTTGAGTTCAATAAATCCATAATATTGATATATGGATGAAGAATGTGTGACACAAGGGCCGAGTCAGTGCAACTGGTAAATTGCCTGAACAAACATGGCTGCCCAAGTGGAATCCTCAGAACTCAGAAGCCAAACCAAGCTGAGCTGAGCTGAACCAAACCGAATTGAACCAAGAGAAAAATTAATAAAATAATACTGGCCAAAAGATGGTGGCTTATAATCCTGGTACTGGAGTGAGAAAAGCAAGTAGAAAATCTTTCTCATCCTCATGTGTACCTACATGATTGCATGTGCACATGCACACATGCACACACACACACACACACACACACACACACACACGATATGAGGTGATGTATTATGACACAGTACCATGCTAATATTATAAACTGCCTGAGATAGGGGGTTAGGACATAGGGGAGTACCTGTGTGAAACTGATAAAGCCTTGGGATCAACCCCTGGACTCACTCATCCCCCAAAGAAGGGACACCAACATTATCAGATGTACTATAAGGAGTTCAGTATTTCTAAATTAGAAATGAGATATTTTGGTTGATTTTTTTAATATAGAAAGAATTTTGATGGTCATAAAACATATGGCATAAAGAAAAGTCCAATTATGTAACCAAAATCATAGCAAATGGAAGGAAATATGATATTTTTCTTCATGAAAAATAAAAATAGAAGAAATTTAATGCCACTGTAGACTTACTCCCAGAAATATCAAATTGCAAACTTGATTCTTAGTCCTTACCGTCTCAAATTCGTGTTCATTACTGAAGCCTGGAGGGAAGCATATTTACTGTCAGGTTAGAATTTATTTTTTCAAAGCAAGTTGTATACACTGTCAGAATGTGAAGTTGGGGGTTGTGGAGGTGACTCACTGGTTAAAGCGCTTGTGATACAAACAATAAACTCCGAGGAAGTATGGATCCACAGAGTCCACGTGAATGCTGGTGACAAGGGAGTCTCATTTGTAATTTCAACCTCGAGAAGTAGAGACAGGGGTATGAAGGCATGGAGCAAGCTGGGTAGCTAGATTAGCCTCATCATATCTTCAAGCTTGGATTTTATAGGGACTCTGAGGACAAGAATTATCAAGGAAGATTCCTGAATCAACCTCAGGCTTCCCTATGCAACCACACATGTGTACAGGTGTGCCCACATCCAAACATGCACCTGCACATGCATGAACACTACACACACACACACACACAGAAGAGTGAAACATTAAAAATTCAAATTATTTTAGAAGACATTTAGCTTACCACATCTTCTAACCCACATTCTACAGCTTTAACTCCTGAAAACAATTGTTAAAACATTGTTTTTACTGATTTTGTTCTTTATTCATCTTCACCTTAATAATGTTCTTATACGGCAAGCTCCTATCAGTTTCAGGAGTTATGAATTTGATATCAGCCAGAAATTGCACTGTTGTTGGTGAAAGGCAGAGGCTTATCTCCTATACTTACTTCCAGTCTAAAATTTCCATTGCTATTTTTCTGCTGCATGTGCATGCATGTGTGTGTGCTCCTGTGTGTGTGCACCAAACTCAGTGACTGTATTATTTCTACTGTTGTTTATCTGTTGACATAAAAATATGCTATCGTCAAGTTTCCTGTCTTAGATAAAATTTCTTATATCGTTTCTTTTCCCTACATGCTGTGTTTTGAGTATGTTTGCTCTTATTTTTCTCTTTCTTGACTCCGATGCTTTGTGCATCAGTATCATCTTTTCACTCCACCCATTCCTTAGTAGTTTGTCTGGAGGAAGGTTCCTTCTTAGTGACCTCCTGGCATCTGATTCAACCCAAAGCATGTATTCTCTAGGGCTGTTTGTGTAAATTCCCTTTCTTATCCTCCTTTTGTGGAGCACTGTTATCTATAAATTTGTATCTTTACAGATTAAGCAATCATATCCCTGGTCTTTATAAAAACATAAAGCTGGGCAGTGGTAGTGCATGCTTTAATCCCAGCACTTGGGAGACAGAGACAAGTAGATCTCTGTGAGCTCAAAGCTAGTCTGGAAAGCTAGGCTGTTCCAAAACAGCCAGAGTTACAACACAGAAACTTTGTCTTGAAAAAATAAAACAAAAAAAGCATAAAACAAACAAAACATATATATATATATATATACATATATATATATATATATATATATATATATATATATATGATGCAACAAACATAAAAACAAATCTATCTTTTTCAAAGTTTTCATTTTACTGATGACGAACCCAGGAGGCATACGATGTCAAAATGACTTCCCCGTGGTCTCCAAATGGGCTTGTCAGAGCAGCCAGTTCCACATATTTGTCTGTGATTAAATTTTTACAACAATTTCTGAAAATAGGAGATGGAAACGTTGTTGAGTTCAGAGCACGGGAATTCCAATTTTTTTCTATAGATCTCATTGTTTTTTCTCCTGTATCATCAATTACACTTATTTTGAAGGGAGGGATAGCCCCAGAGATACCTTTTTAAAAGGTACACAGGCCTTTCTCCAGTACTTCCATGGTTAGCTATTTTCTCACTGTCCTGTGATTGGCTTTCCTTTGTAGCAGGTTGATTATACATTTCAGGTAACAATCTGTCAATATTTCTGAAGTCAAACATGCCCAGACTGATGAATTAGGTTGTTTTAGCTACTTCGTTCTTTTTCTAATGCTTTTGATTTGTGTATGATACTAAGCCAGGAAATGAACTGTGTGACTTCCTGAATCAATAATCACCGATCCTCACGAATTGGCCTTTCTGGAGAGACTGCAATAAGCATCATTGCAGCCATGATTAACATAGCTAGAACTGTTTCAAACAGCTGTGCAACTATTACAAACACCAATTAAAGTTCAGCTCCAGATGTTCCATACTCAGAACTACAGTCCCACAAGGTGGCTGGTGCATGGAATTGGGTCCATAAAAGCTGTCAGGTTTAGCATATCTTACAAGTGTTAATCTGAGGCAATTATTCTTGCCCTCATACATACATTGTTGATGCCCAGGATATCTGCAAGCATCACTCACATATCCCAGAGAGGAGAAAAATTAGGCACTCATAAAGGGATCCTGCTTTCATTGGGACTGTGATTTCCAAGATAGATAGTGATGCAGCTTTTCAGTATCTTTTATGTATTTCCTCCACACTGGAGCCTGCTTCCTGCCAGTGTGATGTCATGATTTCAGGAAGTAGGAAAATGATTTACTGAACACTCACAGTTGAGTTGGTGCCATGGAACTAATTCACTCACAAAATTTGAGAGATTGTGTGCTACAGTTTCCTATACTCCAATGAGAGTTGGGTTGTTAACTAGGGATATGCACAGTTTGTGAAGACAAGAACACTGATTTGAAAATAGTTCCCTGATTGTTGTGTACCATGGGATATACTTTTTAATTCTGGTAAGACTACAAGCCAAGCTTCAAAAATCAGAAAATTCATGGGGATGCTTGTGCCCTTTGGAGTTAGAAGGGCAACAAATTGATCTTGTAGATAAAAATGTGATTTTTTTAATCTTCAAAGGAAGCAGAGCATTTCCACAGCATTTAATAAAACCATTATTTAATAGCCTGGATTGTATTGAAAATAGTACTTGTTGTATGCAAAGTTATTTCATTTAATAATTTTTCCTCTATTAAATGAACAGAAGAAATCTTTACCCTTTACCTCTAAGGTGTGAGCAGAACAGCTCGGGGAAGACATTAGAAAAGCAAACAAAAGCATATTATTACATATGCAAACATGAGAGATGAAAAAAGTCAAAATTCAAAGTATAGTTTCTATATGAACAGAAGACATCATCTATATCTGTAAAAACACCACAACAAAACTTGGTTTTTTTTTGTATAATCAATACATCCCAATAACGAGTCTCAGATTATAGTCTCTAATTAATGCACGTTGTTCTTCATCATTTTAAATTTAAAAAATGGTAAATTATGCCATCCTAAGTCAGGGAGGGTATGTATGTCTCCACCAAGGAACACAGATTTGCTTCCTATGTCACGAGGCAAGATGTGGGATGGAGGTCTGGCAAGTGGATCAGCTAAAGCAGGGTAGTCATTTATTCTCCATTGTTTTGAAATATCATGTTTTCTTGGAAATAAAAACAAAAAGCAAATAACTGAGATTTGTTGTTAAATGAATTTTTATGAATTCGTTCATTATCTGTGCTTGTGTTTATAACCTTAAAAAATGTGCCTGTGGACATATACACAGGCAGACACACACTCTTAACTATCTCCTTAAGTAATTTCATACCTTGAATAACTTTGTGATGTTGTTGTAGAAAATAAAATGTCTGGGTTATCAGAAAGAAAAATGCCTGTCCTGTGTATCATAGGCTCCTGCTCACTGATGCCCACTTGACCCTAAACAATACACTTTAGTGAGGAAGTTGCATATGATCTGTGAGCAGTATATAGCATTCCCATGGGTTTTGGAAATGCATTTACTTAAATTATGCCATGAACATTCCTCTATGTCTTTTGGTACTCTATACCAACACTGGTGTTCTTTACAAGCTTATTAAGAGTCTAATTAAAATTATTTTGACTATTGGCTATTATTTGGACTATTTTATTTGGACTATTACTTTTTTTTCTTATCGGCATTGACAAATGTGGCAATTTTCAGCAAATTAGTTAATACTTCTTTACCTGTAAAATGGGGCGAGGGGTAGTGCTCATTTTTTAGGCTGTTGTGAAGGTCCAATAAGTTAACATTACTCAGTCACTTGAAATTATGCATCCTGCTCAAAATAACCACACATTTTAGCTTAGCATCATAGTCATAACCTTGCCATGTTTATACTTTTATTATAAATATTTCTGAACATGCATAGGTGAGTATCTTCCACAAAGCACCTCTAATTCACACTCTGCATTCTCATTTCACATGTAGGGTTTAGGAATGTCTTTTTATCTAGTTTGAAGATACACAATGATTATGTACAAGATTAAAGTATACTGCATAATCAGATCCTATTATGTTCTTAATGTCATCACAACTATGTTACTGTCATTATTTATAGGGCTCCTTGGTCCTTTTTTGGCTATCCCAGTTGATGCTTTGCCTGTTATTCGACCATTATTCTGTTGAGTTTTATACTGTTGATGGAGTCACAAATAGTTTTTTACTTTTACCTCTTGCAGGATGGTAGGAAGCCTTTACCATTGTAAAATAAAAGTCAATGAATTTTCAAATTTATAGTTCAATAAGAATAATGACCAGAACACAGTATGGAAATTTTTGTGAAGGAGTTTGAAACCTTATAATATTTTTTTCTATAACCATAGACGTTCTATTATTGATAGAATGTTCTGTAATATTTGGAATATTAAAATAGTGATTAGTGTAGATTTTCTTGGCTGACAATCTCAACACTCATTTTCAGTCTTCTTTTCTTAGCTGTATTTTCTCAGGTCCCTTTCCTGCTACAGGTAGTCACAGGGCACATTTCTGGCTCATGGAATGTGAGAGATATGATTAGTGAAGGGACTAACTGGGAAGCGGCTTTTATTTTCTTTTATTAATAAAAGAGCTGTTGAAAGTGGCATTCAGTTTCCCTTTTCCTTTGTTTGCATGTCTCATTGGTAATGATGACTAGATTTGCAGCAATATTCTAGTGAGCATGAGAGAATAAAATCCAAAAGAATTAGAGACTTCGAACTCACATTTGGAGACACTGAACCGGAGACCAGCTGTCTGTTTCTGGTCTTACTATTTAGGACAGAAGAAAAAGCTTTTTTAATACCGTATGTATCTGGATTCTTCTATTAAGTATACTTTATAACTCAAACAGAGCATATCAAGAGGGACAAGGCTGGGCTTGAGTCCCTACATCAAGGCTGGATGAGTGAGCCCAGCAGAAGGAAAAGTGTACCAAGAGACGATAAAAGGGTCAGAGGTTCCTCAACACTCCTACTTTTAGGTGTTCTACAAGAACACCAAGCCAGATAACAATAAGGTATATGTAGGGGACCCTGCAGGCTCCATGTCTCCCACTGCAGTCTCTGTGAGCCCCTAAGAGTCCTGGTCAGTTGACTCTGTGGGGCTTGCTCTCCTAGTGTCCTCCACCTCTCTGGTCCCTGCAGTCCCTCATCCAGCTCTTCATTGCAGTTGTCCGGCTCTGCCCGATGTTTGGCCCTCGGCTTCTGTATCTGTTCCTCTTAGCTGTCAGAGAGAGTTTCTCTGATGAAGGTTGGACTAAGCACTGGTCTATGAGCATAGCAGAATATTATTAGGAATTGTCTTCGGACTATCGAGTCCCCAGTTCCTGGTCAGCTCTGCAGTGACAAGCATGGGCTCCCTCCCTTGCTGTGGAGTTCTGCCCTTCCATTGCCCCAGCATATCATGTGGGCAGGTTAGGTTATAAGTTGAAGGATTTATGGCTGGGTTGGTATCCCACTCTCATCAATGGAAGCATTGCCTGGTTACAGGAGATGGCTTGTTTAGGCTCCCTGTTCCACATTAGTAGGCATCCTTGTTAGGTAGCCATTGTAGATTCTATGGAGTTTCTGCTATACTAGGTCTCCAGATCATCCCCTAGAAGTCCCCCAATTCTAGTTCACCTCTTTCTATATTCTTTCCCTTCATCTATCTCCCCCTGCCCAATTTCTCCTGTTCCCACTCCAGTCTTCCCCCAGCCCTTCATTAACATCTGCTGTGTTCTGAGGGGAAGTAGAGGGGGTCTGGGGAAGAGGGAAGTTGAGGAGAGCTTGTAGGGGTAGAGGGGCGGGAGGATGGGTTGACATGTATTAAACAGAAGAGAGAAAAATAAACGTAATAGATAAATACATAGAAAGGAAAAAAAGCATACCTGATAAAATCCAATAAAAATGTAGCTTTTACCAGGTGGTGGTTGTGCACGATTTTGATCCCAGCACTCAGGAAGCAAAGGCAGGCAGATCTCTGTGAGTTCGAGGCCAGCCTGGTCTACAGAGTGAGTTCCAGGACAGTCAGAGTTACAACAGACAAACCCTGTCTGGAAAAAACAAAATAAATAAAAATGTAGCTTTTACACTCAAGATAACCTTACAGCCGTCAGTTCTTAAACATCAAATGCATCCTTATATGAAGTCATAGACCCTAGAGGAGAAGCTACAATCATCAGATTCCTAAACAAGTTTAATTTCTCACTGTATACTAAATACTTATTTTTATGCCCACAGAAAATGCAGCTTTCACACCTAATCAAAAGAGCTGCTTTTTATAGCAGATGGGGAGGATTACAGAAAACCACAACCAGTCAAAATCCAGAAAACAGCTGACTGTGGTGGGCTCAGCACCAATTCATACATTTACAATACAACTCCTGAACTTAAGGCTGGGGGAACATTGTCAAAGAGAGGACACAAAGAATCTAAGGGAGAGAGGACCATCATGTCAGCTGCAAGATATTGTCTTCTACATATGATTCTGCACTCATGAAACCTCAAAAAATATAATTACCTGAAGAATACTTGCATAGTGGAAACATCAGTTGACACATCCACATGGTTGGGGAAACTCTTACAAGGCCCCACCATAAGTGAAAAGCAACAAGTAATTAATGGTTGCTGAGATAGGGAGGATCAATCTTCTCCAGAGATAAGCCCTCTGACAGGTTATCTGATTCCAATAATTCAGCCCTGAACAAACAAATATTTGAACAATGTTAAATGTGTTGTATATAATCATAATGACTAAAGAAAAGGAGCTAATGAATTCGAGAGGGAATTGAAGGCATAGGAAGAGTTGGAGGAGGGGAAAAGGAACAGAAATGATGTAAATACAGTATCCATGCATGAAATTCTAAAAAAAAAGAATACTTTCCTTTTTTTTTTTTTTTGAGACAGGGTTTCTCTGTTGTAACTCGGTCTGTCCTGGAACTCACTCTGTAGACTAAGCTAGCCTAGAACTCACAGAGATCCTCCTGCCTCTGCCTCCACAAGTGCTAGGATTAAAGGTGTATACCATCACTGCCTGGGAAAAATTAAAATTAAAATAAAATACAAACTTAGATTGTGATTCTGGAAGAGAGTTATTTATAGATTCTTGATGCAAATTCTTCAGCAATTACTATTTCTTACTATCCAAACTATTAAAAGCTCATAATATTGTTTTCCATACCAAGAAATGTGACAGTGAGAAATCAAAGATTTCTGTTTAAATTTAACATAGGAAATTAAAAGAGGAAAATAAACCCATACAATAAAACAACAAAATAACAGGAATCATCAAACATTGCTCATTGATATCTCTCAACACTGATGGTCTCAATTCCCCAAAAAACGAATGGATGTGAAAACAGGATCCATCCTTCTTCTGAGTCCAAAAAAAAAAAAAGACCCAAAAAACAAAAACCAAAAACAAAAATAAAAACCATAACCTACCAACAAGGATAGACATTACCTCAGGATAAAAGGATGGATAAGAATGTTCCAAGTAAACAGACCTAAGAGGAAGCCAGCGTAGCCATTTTAATAACTGACAAAGTAGACTTCAAACCAAAACTATTCAGAAGAGATAGGGGACTACATGCTCATTAAAGGAATATCCTCCAAAAAGACATTGCAATTTTTAATATCTATGCACTAAACACAAAGGCACCCAAGTTCATAAAAGAAATACTACTACAGCTTACATCCCATATTGACCCTTACACAGTAAAAGAGGGTAATTTCAATACCCCACTCTTACAAATAGACAGGTTATTCAGACAAAAATTAAACAGAGAAGTGCCAGATCTAACTGGCATTATAGTGAGGTAGTGCAGATTCTGAAAGACAAATATGGTGGTATATATTTTTATTTTTTGTATTTTTATAATTTATTTGTTTCTTCTCTTATACAATTCATCCAGACCTCAGCCTGCCTTTCCTCCATTCCTCCCAGCAACCCTGCCCATCTCCCCTCTTCCCAATATCAACTACCTCTCTGCTTCCCCTCATAAAAAAGCTGGTCTTCCATGGTTACCAATCAAACAGGGCTTAGCAAGAAGCAACAAAACCTGGCACAAAAACCCACATCCAAGGCTGGAAGAGGCAAGCCAGGAGGAGAGAAAGGATCCCAAAGGTAGGTAAAGAATCAGAGACACTCTTTCACCTTGCACACATACACACCAACATTTAAGAATTCCACAAGAACACCAAGCCAAACAATATATGTGCAGGACCTAGCAGAGACCCATGCAGGCTCTGTGATTGTTGCTTCAGTCTCTGTGAGCTTCTATGAGCCCTGCTCAGTTGACTCCATGGGCCGTGTTCTCCTGGTGTGTTCTACCCCTCTGTTTTTCATAATTCCTTCTCCCCATCTTCCTTGGGGTTTCCCAGGCTCCATCGTGTGCTTGGCTGTGGACCTTTGCATCTGCTCCCATCTGCTGTTGAAAGAAGCCTCTCTGATGATGATTGGGCTAGGTAGGCACCAATTATGTTTGTCTCTGATTATACATGGCTATTAGCTGTTAAGTCAGTGATAAGTAAGCTACTGTCTGTAGAACCACAGCAGTTATGTTGTAGAATAAAGAAAAAGGGGGATGAATAGAATTCCCTAGAAAAGGGAAATAAAATAGATAGTTATAGATGGGTGGGATGCTGGAATAAGAAGATCAAGTTGTGAGGGTGAGAGAAGAGGGGAATGAGAGAGAGAGTATGGAGAAACAGCTAAAATAAAGGGTCATTTGAATGGTAGTATAAAAACCTAAGATAGTAAAATCTCCTCAAAATATATACATATTTGAAGAGGATCTAAATCTAAATGAAATCTACAAATAACAGGTGAGACATAGCTCTAACTGGACAACATGTGCCACCAAATTAATTCCAGGATTGCTTTACATTTAATTGATGTAAACTACAGGATTGGCCACAGAATTTCTATGGGAAGTCCCAAACAACCCATGCTGTTTCCTAAGATATAGGTATCTCTCCTCAAACTGATGCTAAGGCCCTATTACTGAAGATAACATCTATACATCTCATTGGACACGGAGAAATCCTGCTGATGTCTACCTAGATCCTTCATCTCTATGGGTTATCATTCTTGGTTCCAGAAGGTACTGCATCCTACCTTAGGAGAATTGTAAATACCAACTCAGCTACAAATCCCTTGATGTAAAATTGTGTTCTGCCTGTAAGATTTTCTAGCTCAATAGTGGCACAAGGTGTGAGAGAAACCAACCAATGTCTGATATGGCTTAAGATCCACTCCATGATATGGAACCCATACCCATTACTGCTTGGGTGACCAAGAACCTAAGATAGGGTAGCATAAAACCAAATGCTACTGTCTACTAAAGGAAGATAGCAATAAAATGACTTCTAAATTCAGAGATGAGTGTCTTGCTCAGTCATCATCAGAGAAGCTTCCTCCTACAGCAGATGGTAACAAATACTGAGACACAGCCAGACACTATGCAGAGAATGAGAGACCTTTTATCACGTGTTGCCCTAAACTGGATCAAATCCTTCTCTCAGAGCTCAAGGCTTCCTGTGGAAAAGGAAGTAGAAAGGATATAGGAGTCAGAGGGAATGGAGGGACACCAAAGAAACAAGGCCTTCTAAACAGTAGGAATGATGTACACATGAACTTAGAAACTGAGGTGACTTGCACAGATCTCCACTAGATGGGGAAAGAAGTGGACACACTCACTTCCTTAATGAAGAATCCATCTTCAGTGATGACAGCTTGCAGTGAAAATTTAGTTTGCTCAAAGGCAATCTTACCAGGGAAAACTAGCTACTCTTAAGGGAAGGCTGCATGCCCAGCACTAGATGGCCAGTGGTGAACGAACATATTGGCATCTTTGGAGGCTTCTGGTCTCATAATATTGTGTCAGATCATTTCTATTCTTTTCTGTTAAAATTTATCTTTTCCATTTTCATGTTTTCTTTTTTACCTTACAGGTCCATTGTGTATGATTTATGGATTGCCCACCTACAACCCATTTTTCTCCCCAAACTCAACTGATTTACATAAAACTTCTGAGTATGATTATATTACATATACATTCAAATTTCTACAAACCTTTCCAAGTACACTTCAAGTAAAAGGAAAAGTCACTAAAATGGATGCTACCTTGACTCTATGTATTTCATTACATGACACATTTATATTCTAATATAATCTACGTTTTCTCTCCATCACACTTGTGTTATGTCTTCTGCTTTCCTAAAGTCTAAAACAAGATCACTGGGAAGAAGGAATGTCCATCTGTTTATCTAAGTGATATGGTCCAAGGAGAAGTGTTAACAATTAGAAATTCAATAAACATTTGAGAAACAATCAAGCAAATTCTATGGCTCCTGATTGAACTACGTAAGAGGTAAGCTTCAAAAACATTGCATTGTTGGGCATTGCACCTATTGAAGCTTAAAAGCAAATTTTTACTTTTTATTTTATTTTATTTTTAAATAACTATAGAGATAATAAAATTTATGAGAATAAGTTTACTAGAAACCATATATATGCATATATGTATACATATACTGAAGCAGAAGGCAGAAGTCAAAGACTTTTGATTCTGGAGTAACCTAATGGAAAAGTACTAGAGGATACTAGAATGGGAAATTGCAACTATCTAAGATATGTCTCTATTCTTACTCAAAGACTGGGAGAAAGAAGACATTCTAAAGTTGTATATGTTTTTATGCCAAAGAGGCAGAAAGGGTTTATAATTGTAGATTTTGTCAAGTCAATTCACTAAGTAACGAGGCGAGAAGCCTATTGTCTCTCTGGAGCTGAAGAGAATGTTAACCCTGCCTTACTCAAGAGTTGTAGAAGAATGAAGCTAGACAGGATTTGAATTTTTATGAACGTTTCTGTCCATCAGTTCAGTTTCTATATCGGACACATAAGTTCTCTGTATATTTTATTGTATTTATTTTTACAGATGAAGACCAAAACTCCCTATAAGCTGTTTGCATGTGATTTTATTAAAGAATATTTGCGTTTAATCTTTTCTTAAAAACTAAAACCTCAGCTTCACATAATATTGCTATGATCAAAACAGTAAACACACACACTGCTATGATGAAGAATTTAATTGGCCAGGACATTTTACTTGGACGATTACGTGAAATGAAGCTATAAACACAAGAGATAATCATGCACGTGGGGCTTGGGGATATCCCATGGCTGTCTTTCAGTGCAGCATAGCACGCATTTTAATACGAATTGCACAAATTTGTTGGAGTTACTGTGATGTCAGGAATCATTTCAACCATCTCCCTGCCTTATTTGAACCCATTGTGCCAATGGGTCTAAAACCACTCATATTAAATTGGGCTTTGTGGCATACCCTTTGAAATTTGCATCTGTGCTACAATAACTAAATCCTAAGATTGGGGAAATAGCAGCCCATTTAGTGATTTGATTGCTCTTTATAGAGCACATTGAAAATATTTTTAAAATTATTGCGCCACTTTTGACTTCCTTCTCCCTACACAGTACAATTCCTACTCGTTCGGACAGGCTGCAGAGTCATAATGACTTCAACTTTCCTCTTAAGCTGCATTCTCTATCATTTCTCTCAAAGCTGTTTCCATTTCATTCCACACACAAGTTACTTCTATTTCAGCTCTCACCTCTGTTTGGAGGTCCCTGTACCTCACAGATGATTTCTTTTACCCAAAAACTCACCCCTGACTCTTCTCTACCTTGAGAACTTTGTCCATTCCAGGCCTGTGGTACATTCTAAAGTCTTTCAGAATTTCAGGAAGAAGGGATGGTTCTCTCTTGTGTTCCTCAATAGTTTACACTTAATCTGTGCTCTATTATATCATGGAAGAACCTTTTGCTAACTTGTCTGTGTTTGTCTGTAGGCTGGAAAATCCTTGAAAACTAGCTTCATATTTATCCGTGCATACCATATTGCTTTGGTAGGAGTCTCCAAAGGCTGAGGAGAGAATGAATGAACAACCTGGGGTAACCAGTGTCCCTGTGCAGACTTACAACTTTGCCAGGTTCCCTCAGCCATTTTTAGTATCATCACTCTGTAGGTTTTGGATACTAAATCAAATTATATTGCTTAATATGGGAGGTAAACAAGCTAAAACGATATAAAAGACACAGCCCCATTTGTATTTGCCAATCTAGCATTTGGATATTAATCCACTGAGAGCCTATCTGTTGGCACAATATACTGTTCCTGGAAGAAAGAGTCCTATTTCTCTGTCTTGAGAAACGCATAACACTTCCACAAGACACAATGATTGAGTAAAATTTAATTATTATTTATTCTTTCTATTATCTGAATGCTTACTATTCAGCAAATACAATGCTAGGAATGTGGATGTAAATATATACAAATTTCATGGATTGCTGGCAAAAAGACTCCACCTCCAAAAGGGCATGATTCTGGGTGTATGTATACAAACTGTGACAGAAAGAGCCTTTCCACAGAATAATGATTTCAAACAATCAAAATAGTGAATGTGCTACCCAGTAAGAGCGAAGGTCATATATTGGTAGCAGCATGTGTGACAAGAGGAAGCTTGTCACATAGTACTAGCTACAAGAGCTTGTGTGGGTCATTTAACTGTGTACTTCATTTTCTCTGTAAATTGTGACAGTATTCATCTAAAAAGTTGTTAATTAAAAGAGATTTGTGGGGTTGATGAGATTGCACTCACCCACATAAACACAAACAAACATACATATGTACATATGTATGCACATACACATGCACAGTCACACACAGGGAGAAGAGCATGAGACACAAAGAGAGGCCCTGAGAGAGACACACAGATAGAATATTTGTAAGACACCATGAATACTGTCTGTCATATAAAGAACATGTGGATGCTGTGCGAGTTGCAGAATGGCTACCTCAGCTGTCTTAATGTGCTGATTTTGATTTCTTCACACTAAGAACATTTGAGGCAACAGGAATTACAGGGAGGAATTTTTCTAGATATTCTTTATCTACCTAAAATGTGATTCTCCCAAAGGGACTCTAACAAATCCTCTTAGCCAAGAAACATTGTTCTTATAAGAGGGAGAGTGGAAGACAATCCCACACTCAGACTGGGCTTTCCACCTGCCTCTCTAATGATGAACTCATTTTTCTAATAATTGTATACTCTCCTCTAAGTTGATTGTATGGTCTTTCTCTTCTCTCTTCCTATATAAGCCATTAGAGATCACTGGGGTCTTGAGTATTCACTTTTCTTTCTTCTGCTACTCCCATACACACATAATAAATTTATGTATGTCCTCCTTTGCTCATCTGTCTGATATCAATTTATTTCATAGACTCAATCATCAAATCTCGAGTGATCATGAGGAAATCTTTTCTTTTCCTTAAGCCATGATATAGAATTTAATAATTCTAAGACTTGGAAGCATCACTTCCTGGCTGGAGCACTTGTGGCAGTTTCAGACATGGTATAATGTTAGATTAGATAGTTAGAGAGGACTGAATTCTATTAGAACCTGAATCTTAAACATGAAAACAAAAGTAATGTAATAAAAATGTATAAAGCAGATTTTCCCTTTGAGAATATCACCTTAAGTATATGGTAGGTGCTTAATACATTTCTTGTTGAGAAAAGTATAGAAAAAGGAACCAAGGGGTTACAAGCAAATGAAACACCTCCAAGAGCTGTGTGCTAGATTCAGCCCTGAAACTGATGTTAAAGTATTACATGTAAAATTTTTTCAGTGGGAAATTTCAAGTAGAGCTTAGTATTTTCTCATATAATTTCAACTCTTTTGTCAATACAGATGTATTTGTGTATGCATGTGTTTTCTTACACTTACATCAAAGCTTACAGAGTAATAGATGAGTAACTTTTGAGCAAGCTTCTTCAATTTGTACTGTAAAATTGGGATAATACAGCCAGACTTCAGGGTCAAATAATATGCCATATGGGTAACTACTCTGCATTCTTAATCTATCACTATATTTCTGCTGTGTATTTTCACAGTACAAGACAATATTCATGAGCTGTAACTTTTTGGCAAGCTCTTTTGCAGTTCAGAGCAAAGATAGCAATGAAATAATATTTCAGCTGAGATGTAAGAGGGTAAGTAGAGGTTTTGTTGGGGGCTAGTAAAGGGGATTGTTCTCTAAGTAAAGAGATTCTATGGCAAGATGGAGAAATGCTGGATTGTGAATTCAGATATACATGGTTCAATGGAAACTCCATCCCTTAGTGCCAAAGCAACAATGCAAAGTTCTTGATCATCGCCTGCCCCATTTTTTCCTCACCTCAAAATCATGATATTAGGGACTTTCCAGTATTACAATGAGAAATTCTATGCTAATGTCCTCAAAGGAATTGGCCCTCAAAGGAATCCTGTAGGAGTCAGTTAAGATCAAGGATAAGGAAGCTGGCTTTGAGCTACAATTGAAATCACAGCCTAGCTTTTCTTTTCCATCAGCTTCTCATATACTATTTAATTAAAACCTTTTCTACATGTATGGTTATCTCATTTTGCTAAAGGGTAAGTATGATATTTTGCATGACATGCCAAGTTCAGTAATAGGCACTAAAAATAATTGGATCCTCAAAAATAATGGTTGCATATTATATCTATAAAATATACGGAGCTAAAAAAAAAGCACCCACTAGTGTTCTTCTCAATCAGTAATGGAGAATAGTGATGTCCTATAGCAGTTTCTCCCAAATGGAAACATTTTCTCCAGGAGAGAGAAGGAGGCTCATGAGCAACAGGAGGTATACAAAGGGTCACATGACTAGGTGGACAGAACCTTACAAGATTCTTTAGGGCTCTTCATCAGTCATATAAAATGCAGTAAAAGCCTACTGGGGAGGTGATTATTGCATGCAAAACCACAGGGAAGAGAGATATTGAGAGGATGGAGCAGCCTGAAAGCTGTGTAGAGATATAGGGTTAGAGCTTTCTGGAGTCTTCACCAATGTTGAGGTGTTGGGGTGGGATTTTCACTAGTACAGTCATTTTTGTGTCATCTCAGTTCCTGTAAGTAGCATCTCATTCATATTCCAGTTAATAACTCTAATAAAAAACAGAGTGGTTCACTAAATTGAACATGTAATCATTTGTTTGTTCAGTTACAGATTCCCTTGTGGAGGAGTGAGCAGATGTGTGTTTTATATCTCCCCAGAAAAGTTTGTCCCACAGAAAATAGATAATAAAGAAAAGTTTTTTTTTTTTTAAAAAGAAAGTAATGATGTTTTCTGTCCCAAACTAGAATCAGTGAAGAATAAGATTAAAACAAAACAAACACACAAGCAAAAATGTACTCTATTTGGGTACACATATATACAGAAACAGCACATAATAGTTTGGCTCTTCAACATTAAAAAAAAAAGCCATTCATTCAGATTGGAAATATCTCTGATCATCTCATCCAGATCTCCCTGTTGAAATCATGCCTTTCCAATTTGTTTTCTCTGGAGAGGAAATTTTATCAGATTGTATGATCAACCACAATCACTATAAGTGCTAAGTACTGGGACGACATTAAACATGACAGATTCACTTATTTGATGGCTTAAATATTTGATTTTGGATATTTCTCATATGTGAGCATTCCATCCCCACAACTCACATCCCATCAAATCAGCAGGGCAAGATGTCTGCTGATGTCATTCAGTTTAGTGGAAGGAAACCAAAATAGTTTTCAGAAGGCGAGTTTCGTTCAAAGAAAAGAAAGGGACACGTGTGAGATTGAGAATGTAGAGTGTTAGAAGTCTATAGTTATGCTCAAGTCAGTTTGTGTGGTCAGCAAGGAAATGAACTGGCCAAGGAAATGAGAGTGCTGTATCTAAGTGAAGTCTCGCAGGAAACAAAGAGTCCAAAATCTCCCTGACACTAAAGTAGCTGGATGCTGTTTTTGTCCTGTGCATAGGAACAGCAACAGGAATAGTAGGCAGATGCAACTGCATATCATGTTCTTACATAATGGAGTAGTGTACAGTGACTCTAACAAATAAGGTTACTGAGGTATGGACAATGTGTTGTTAAAATGGTATTTATTTTTTTTAAACTTTAGTTCTTTTAAAAATATTATTTTGTCTATATGAGCATTCTGTTTGCATTATATATTTTCTTGGTGCTCACAGAGAATAGAAAAGAGTATGGGATCTCTTGGAACTGGAGTTAGAGATGGTTGTAAACTGCCATATGGGGGCTGGGGACTCAAACCTGGGTCCTCTAGGAAGAGTAGCCAGTGCTCCTAATCACTGAGCCACTCTCTGGTGCATAAAATGTATTTTTTGGTGAACAACAAAGGACATGCAATACTAAGGAAAAGGCAGAGCATGTGTATATTGATATCTCCTAGCTGCTAGTGTTTAAGTGAGAAATATATCCGTAATAGGCTCATGTGTTTAAACTCTTGGACTGTAGCTTATTTTGCCATTTGGGAAGGTTATGAAACTTTTATGAAGTAGAGTTTCACTTCAAAAATAGACTCCCTTGAGATGGGTCTTCAACCTTTATAGATGACCTCATTTTCTATTCAACCTCTGCTTCCAGACTCTTCTTGTGCAAGAATCACAGTAAAGGTTTTGAAGCAGGAAATACACTTTTAGAAATCTCTTATTTTGTCCATGGCTTTTCTTTAGTACACTGCTTACCTGGGAATAGAATCCAGGTCTTTAGAGGCCAAGTGTAGTCTGCTTTTATTATTTTACACCTATGCTAAATCCATTAACACAAGCTTAGGAGTAGGAGAAAATTTATGAATTTGAAATGTAAATAAATGTGTTTTTAGGATGAATTTGGCTGTTGTTGCTCAAAAGGCCTTAGATTAACTGTATGATGCTTTGAGTTTAAATATATGAGTTGAAAATAATACTCATCTCTTGGGCCAGTGAGATGGCACAGTGGAAAAGAAGCATGCTGCTAAACTAAATGAGTTGGGCTTGTTCCCCAGGACCCATAGTGTGGGAGAAGAACTCTAACTTCTTCAAGCTGTCCTCTTGCTTCCACACACATGTGTTGTAGAAGTTTATTTTTAGTTAAGTTTAATTGTTTTCTGCACTGTTGGGTGAGAGTCTACCTAGGTCTTGGTGTTTTGTATTGTCTCCAGGTGTTGGATTTCTGTGCGGGGTGTTTGATTGCTTATGATCTGCCCCTGAGGAGTTCTGAACCAATAAGAATACCTGAGCTCAAGATGCTGGGGGTGGGGAGGGGGGTTCCTACTGTTGAGTAGGTGCTGGCTATGGCTGTGGCTCCCTCTGCTGAGGTCTGGTAGAGTTTACACCTATGAAAATGCCTCCATCTCTTCCTTGCTGAGCCACCACAGCAGCATACTACTAACTACTACACACGTGCCTTGGCAACCTGTAAGAATCAAATATTATCAAATCTGCTCTCACATATTATAATGTAACCATACACTAAATTGCCACTTTGCGCTGATCTATGGGATATGAAATACTTCCATGTATACTATGCAATTCGGTGTTCATGACTCTATGTATTAGCAAAGGTATGGTGTTAGTGTTCTTCTGTTATAAAAGGGGAATTAAAGATGGCTAGAGTCTGGATCAGAAATGTGGATTAACTGTTTTATATTTTAAGATTCTTTACATCAAAAGTGAGAAAGAATTTAGCTTTACCAAAATTTAGCAAAGCTGTATAAAGGCTATGTTTACTTAACACCAAACATGGTCATGGATAGCAAAGCATTTACAAGGATTCAAGTGTTTCCACACATTTATATACTTTTGTATAACATATGGAGAAAATGAAAATTTACTCTTTTCAACAGATTTTTCTGAATAGCTTTAATATCTTTATTCAAGTATGCGATGCAAAGTTAGGAACAAATGTCAATCCATATGGGAATATTCAAAGCTCAGTGCAGGGGGCCTGGCCTTTTGTTCTGCTCTGGGCTCTCTTCTTCTGCCCCAGTAGATAATAAGCACCTGTTCTGTCCTGACCCCTCAGCAGGTGTCAGAAGTCAGTTAAACAAAGACTCTGTAAACAATAAAAGGAACGACCCATCTACCATACGTGTTTATATTGAATGTACTATATGGCTACTTATTTCTTATCTTACCAACTCCTATATCTTGAAATTATTAATTCTTTATTCTTTGTATGTGTAAGGCATGTATGTATATATGTGCTTGTGCGTGTTTCTGTGATTGCTAGTGTACATGTGCGCCTACGACTATGGGGCCACAGGCTAGTGTTGGATGTCGTTGTCAGTCACTCTCCACTTTCTTTTTTCAAGTTGAATTGAATTGAATTGAATTCCATTGAACCTGGAGTTCACCAATTCAGCTAAAATGGCTAGCCAGCAAGCTCCAGGGATCTGCCAGTCTCTGCCCACTGCAATCACTGGAGTTTCAAATGTGTCCCATTGTGCCCGGATTTTACATGGGCATTAGAAATATGAATTTCAGGTCATAAAGCTTGTATAGCAAGCAATTTACTGACTGTCTCCCCAGTTCTAATATTTGTTCTTTAATTTTTCATTCGTTTTATTTTTATTTTTGTGATTTGTATATGTTTTATATTGTGACGTGTGTGTTTACATGCAAGCCATCACATGCATGTGAAGGTGAGAGAGCAACTGGTACGAGTTGGTTCTAGTCTCTCCTTCCATCATCTGGAACCCAGAGATCACACTCAGGAACTCAGGTTGTCAGTTTTCGCAGCAAGTGCCTTTATTTACAAAGTCATCTCATCAGAATTCATTATCTTAATTACTTAGTTGTGCTAAGTAATAAAGTGCTTCTTAGTTGAAAATCAAAATAGTGGAATAGGTAAATATTTCACAATCTAAAAAGTTGATGGGAACTCATTTTTGCTTACTTTTCATAAATAAAATCTTAAAAGGCACACGTAATTGTTTTCATGGGGGATCCTCAATTTTGTATGGACATAAGAGAATAAGCATCATCTGATGAAGGATGAAACACGAAAGAAATAATCATAGTCCTTAAGGGGCTTGGTTTCTTATTAGAGAGATAAGACAATCATGTAAGAAGTTCTTAACAAAATCCTAGTGCTCTTAAGATTAAGAATAAAACCATGTGCATCAGGGAATAGGTACAGTTCTGAGTTTAGAAAAATCAATAGCAGACAACTCTTTTGGAAGCAATTTAGGCATAATGAATTTAGAATTAGCTGCAAAATAATTCGCATGTCTTGTAATAAAAAAAAATCTAAAAAAAAGTAAAACTCATGTTAAGCTTTAAAGGACAAACAAATGTTACTAGGAGAAAACATTTAATGGATAATTTATATAACTCTCTGGCTAAAGTTTTACTACTGGGCATTGTTGGAGACCAAGATCAAACAGGAAAGACGTGGGAAAGAACTTTTTAACCCAGTAAAAATGGTTTAAAATTCAGGGATAAAGAGATGGGTTAGATGGCAAAGTGCCTACTGTGCAAGCAGGACCTGAAGTGAGACCTCCAGTAGGCTCTGTGACAAGACAGGTACAGCAGCAAGTAGCAGTAACCCTGGCACTGGGGTGCCAAAACAGAACACTGGAGGATTGTTGGAGTTCAATGGACAACTTGGCTTGTCAAATGGGTGAGCTCCTGGCTGAGTGAGAAACCATGTATCAAATGATGAGATGGAAAGTGATTGAAGAAGAAAGCTAAGATCAATCCATGGCTAACACACTCACAGAGAGAGAGAGAGAGAGAGAGAGAGAGAGAGAGAGAGAGAGGAGATTAAAAATGTATATGATTTGTCCGAAATCTATAGGGAGTTGAAAACTTTTATTAAGAAATGAGATTCAAGGGCTAGAGCGATGACCCAGAAGTTAACGGTACTGTTGCTTTTGTAGAAGACTCAGTTTGATTTCCAGCACCTACATGGTGGCTTGCAACCACACCTGACTACAGTTGGAAGGACTCACTACCCTCCTCTGGCCTGTATAAGTACTTCAAACACATGGTGCACTGACATACATGCATACAAAACACTCACATATGTACAATTGAAGAAACTTGAAAAAAATCCAAATGGGGTCTATAAGGCAAAGTTCAAAGTCTCCTCTTAAGCATGTTTAATAAAGAATAGTTTTACAACTCCATGATAAAATGAGTCTATTCACAAAAACTGGTCTTTGAATCTGGGCTTAACCATATGACTTGCTATGGTCGAGGTGACACTAACTTGCAAGTTTGGCATTCATGAAGGCTTAAACAGTTCTTGCAAATTTGATCATTTCATCTCCTGCTGTTGGAAATTCTTAGGCCAAAATAGAAAAAGCAAAATAGGAACTAGGCCAATAGAAGATGAGGGGCCAGGTATTCCTTGATGCTTGATCAGTCTTTGCTGGCTGTCTAGATATGAGAATAAAGCATTCCCAGATATTCCAGACCCAGACAAGTTGGCAACTGACTGTAGCAATGAGCCAAAGTATTCACAATCAAAACAGCCACTTGATTCACTCACAGAATCAGGAGCAAAAGAATGGTGGCTACATTCATCAATTTGGTGTGGCATACAAAATTAATGGATCAAAAGAATCATAGGAACGGCAAACAACTTAGAATTGTACTTAAATGAAGGGAGTAGAACAGAAATTATCTGGCTTGACCTTCTCCATTCATAAGAGGAGATACGTATCATACTTCTAAACCTTCCTCCCACATACTATATTATGACTGATGTCTTCTACCAAAGCATAAGCCCTGAATGTCAGTGATCACTCAGTATTTGACTATTGTTGATCATCTGTTACTTATTACAATGTCTGGTATACATCAGACATCCAATAAACATTCTTTACATGAAAGGACTTACCTAATTTTCATCTTATAAGAACATTACAAAAGACAAATAGGTTTCTCAAGACAGACACGATGGCTACATTGAAAGCCAATGGAATCCCTTCTATATGGATGTGCTTCACAGGGCCACGGAGTAGGATATACATTCTATCATAAAACAACTTACCCGATACATGCAATTATCCTGGACTTCCTTGCATTATTTTCAAGTTTGACCTATCAACGAGCTACTAGTTTGCCAAGACATCATGGATAGATACTGGATGTTAACTTTGTTTAGTGCAATCTCATTGACATTTAGTGCTCCTATCTAACAGTTTTGAATTGGGCTTTCTTTTCATAACCTCAGAGTTTTTATTATTTTCAAAATATGTCAATGGCAACAGTTCGAGCTTAATTCTTTTATCCATTGTCATTTACATCTCTTCAAAACAAAAAGGAGAAAACAAAATCTCATTCCACCCAATAGCAACACAGTACCAAGGAGATATATATCTGCCAGTGGTCGTAAATGCTGAGCTATCCCTCCATCGTCAAGTCTACAGTTACACTGGAAGGGAAGAAAGAACAGTGACGTGAAAATTGTGAGGAAAAGCCTGAAAGCAGTGCCTTATTCTCTCTCATTACTACATCTTAAACTGTACCTAAAGAGGGACTTGACTGATATGAGTCTGGAATCTAGACTCATTCCCACATGTCTTCCTGAGTTTTAATTTGCTAATTGTCTTTGAAAGAAGTATTCTCATTATTTTTAACTACATGTGTGCTTGTTTGCATTTATTGATATACATGGGTGTGCTGGTGTGTGAGTGTGTATGTGTGTGTGTGTGTGTTTGTGAATGCAGTACCCTTGAAGTTCAGGAGAGGACATCCAGATTCTCCAGAGCTGATGCTTTGGATGATTGTGAGTAACCTGGCCTGGGTACTGGGAATTCAACACAGGTTCTCTGGAAGAGCTGTCAGTGCCCTAAACCACCACTCCAACCCTATTCTCACATTCCTTTTGGTAAAAAGATAAAATCTTGAGCTAGTCAAGGAGAATGAAAACAGAACTGAAAAATGTGTTTCCTCAATTTTGTGTCCTCAACCATAATCTCTGATCTCAGGCTTCCTGTTGTGCCGAGATGCTATTGACTGTGTCCCAGGTGTAATGGTACTGTGTTGTCCTCAACGCCAGCACCATTCCCTGATGACAACACACATGTCTGGTCTTCATTTGTATGCAGTTTCTGAAAGGCAGCAACTTTACAAGATCCTATCCAAATGCCTTATGGGTTTTTCTTTAATAGCTGCAGTACATTTGATTTACAGCCACTTCGGCAAACTGTTGTACTCATCATCACTGGAGGTTGAAGCACTTAGATCTTTCACTTTTTCATGTACCCTGCATTCCTGCAACTTTTAAAGAACTCAACTGATATACCATTGACAAAATCAGAGCAGCGCTAAATTTTTCAGTCATAATTATTTCTAACTGGATATAGAAGATGTTATGTCTCAAACCTGCCAAGGTACTGAAGCAACGTTGATAGAATTCTTGTGAATTAATTTGAAAAACAGTTAGGTAACTGTTATTCTAACAAGTTTCATGGCAATCACAGATTGTCTAAAATGTTTCATTAGATGAATAAGTCGTGCTGCCTAAAAATTTTAACTTGATCCATGCTTGTCCGTGAACATAATGATATAGTACTGCAAAAAATATGTGTATTCATAAGAGAAATGACCTCATGAATTAGGTGACTGTGTGTTTACATCTCGTTAACTGGAAGAGTCCAAACAAAGCCATTACTGTACTCAAAGATGTACTAATTCACATACTAAATGATCTCTGGATAAATCTTAAAAAAAAAAAACTATGATTATTTTTGGTTGTCTATTTTGAATTATCTCACTTTGCCTTCTCAATTTAAGAGCAAAACCACAAATCCACGTATTAAATGGACTGATTCAGGTAACTAAGTCTTCTCTTATGTGTTCATCCCCACTCCAGCTTGTGTGGGTTTATTGAAAGTATTTCTAACAGTTGCATTGGTAAAGATTCCAATTTTAGATCCTGAACCTTGTGAATTTGATTTGACAGCACACATCAAGTTCTAACTCTATAGCTGCATGGCATTACATTTCAAAGTGAATGTTAAACAGAAGGCCCTGATAGGAGGTAGTGTTATTTGGGGAATGAACTAGTGAATTCTCTGGTGGTATATAATGTTCCCTTAGAGAGCATGTCACTGGGTTGTTTGGTTGCAATGATGGAGCACTTTGGGGTGTTCAAATTGGATTTGGTATATGACATCTTTGAACAGAGACTGACGTGAAAACATCTGTGCACGGGAGGATGGCTACAGGCAGGGTAAAAGGTGGCAGATGATGAACCCAGAAGTTAAAGAAATTGGTAGAAAGCATTCAGAATCTAGAATTTACCAGATGGGGATCTAGTATTGAAATGAGAGGTAGATACGTGCCCCATACCTACCCCAGAAATAATCTCCAATTGATAATCACTTGCAAATGAAAAGTAGTTTCTCCACAGGAGTATCAAACATAGTATGTGGAAACATACTACTCTAGAGGGTAGGCTGCATGCCTGCACTAGATGGCCAGCAGAAAACAAACTCAGTGGCATCTTGGGAGGCTCCTTGTCTCAAAATGTCACATAAGGGCTTTTTACTTCAATAAAAATTTTATCTTTTTTTTCCTACTTTATCCTACAGGTCCTTTGTGTATATATTATGACTTTCAGTTTAGTGATTTTTATAGAATTCCTGAATGTGCTAATGAGTAGGTCTCTGTGTCTATACATCTTTCTTCTTTTCCTTCCTTCCTTCCTTCCTTCCTTCCTTCCTTCCTTCCTTCCTTCCTTCCTTCCTTCCTTCCTTCCCTCTTTTCTTTTTATCTTTTTTTGTTCTGAGACACAGTCTCTCTATTGTAACTCTGACTGTCCTGGAACTCACTCTGTAAAAAACAGACTGGCTTCGAATTTACAGAGATCAACCTGCCTCTGCCTCCTGAGTGCTGGGATTAAAGGTGCATGTCACCACTGCCTGGCTTATACTTATTTCACGTGCCTGTTCTTAGACTCTTCCTTTTGTTTGTTTCGTCCTATTGCAATGTATTGATTGTTGTTTTATCTTATCTTACTTTGTTTTATTATTCCTTACAAGCCTGTTTATTTTCTAATGAGAGACAGAAAGAAGGTGGATACAGATGGGAGAGGAAATGGAGAGGATTGGAGGAGTAGAGAGAAGGGAAACTGTAATCAGGATATGTTATGTGAGAAAAAAGGCTACTTTCAACAAAAGGAAAAACAAATCGTCATGAGAGATGTTGAAGTAAACAGAAAATTTTTGTACATTTCCCATAAGTTAAGGAATAGCAAGAAATTTCAAAATTATAATTGAACATAAAAATAGAGGTGACTCCAGTTAATATACAAATAAAACATGCAGACAAGAGCATTGCTTTAATGAGACACTCTATAGTAGCAGTTCTCAATCTATAAGTTGTGACCCCATTAGAGGTCAAATGACCCTTTCACAGGGGTTGCCTAAGACTGTTTGCTTATCAGATACTGATATTATGATCCATAACAATAGTAAAATTACAGTTATGAAGTAGCAATGAAAATAATTTTATGGTTGGGGGTCACCACAACATGAGGAACTGTATTACAAGGTTGCAGTATTAGGAAGGTTGAGAACCATTGATCTGTAGCAATAGAAATATTAGAGATTATCCCTGGGAGATCTCTATGTTCTGGTAAGAGTGACACAACATTTCTTGAGAAAACATTAATTGTTTGTTCATGCTCCCATCTAATCATTCTTACATTTGTGCAAACATTTGAGTGTTGATGAGTTATCAGACATAGCACAGTACATGAAGAATACAAAGATAATGATTGGTTTTTCTGACCACTATTCCCTTCTCTAATTATTTTTCTTTCAGACAATTCCCATCCCAATAACTTAACTGTTGGCACACATGTATGACCAAAAAGTAAACAATGCTTACTAGATTGCTCTTATCTTAGCAAACATTATTTTAGTGATTTACATATCCCACATGGATTTTAAATTCATAATATAGTAGTCACAGGAAGACATAAAATTATAGTGAATTTTCAGGCACTATTGCTGAAGATATTTAACAGTTAGCATAGCACATAAGAGAGTTATTAATAATTGGTACCAGTAGTATATATATAGCATTTAACACACAGGTTAAATGTTAATTCTGATTTGAAGGTAATGGGTAAAGTCATGCCAAATTTAGCGCTCAGGGTGAAGTCTTATGAGAAAAATATGACTGGTAATATCAGAGGACAAAACACACGGCTTGGGCCTAGAAAATGCTGGGTTATCATAGGCATGGGATGCAGATGAATCAGGGGAGCTCCAATGGTAGAGAACTATCTGGTTAGTGAGGCAGGGTTTTGAGCCCAGACATCAAAATTTCTGGTTAGTGACAGAATGGAAAATAGATATTGAAGTTTGGAGTCAAAAGGTTTTCATAAAACACTTCCAAAATGTTACTTGATAGATCATTTACTATTAATCTTTTTGCAAAGTTCTTACTGGGTGTTCTGATAAGGAAAATAATGTCCACTATCCAATAGTCTATGAATCCCACATGTTGTTATTTAATAATACGATATGCAAGAATTCCCACTGTCCCAAGACAAAACAAACAGAACCAAACCACAAAGCAGTCATCTGTGAATCTAACAAATTTGATTATTAGTGTACAATGAAGTTCGAATTGTATTTTAATGCAGTGTAATGATCAAGTCTGGTTGCTTCTTTGATTCCCAATGCTTCCAGTTCCAATCAACCTTTAACATAATCAAACTAGTCATTCTTCTTAGGGATGAGGCTGAGCCAGGCAGGCAGCTCACTCAGAGGGAGTCCCTGCCCCCAGGAGAGCTGCAGAGGTCTTGGTGACCTTGTACATACTAGGGATCCTGCCTGTGTCTCTATTTCTGCTTTCTCTTGGACACAAGGTGAATCCTGCTGTTATGCCTCATTACCTCATTCTATTTAGTTTCTCATGGGCCCTGAAGAATTAAGGGCAGTTAGCCTTGGAATAACGTCTTTGAAATTAAGAACCAAAAGGAAATCTTTCCTCTCTTTGTGTCATGTTCTCAGATACTTCTGATGATAATTCTGGCCTAACTTACTGTCACCTTACTGTGTAAAAGCGCAATAGAACCACTTGGTCCTGTCACATAGTACCCAATGTTCAGCCTCTTCTCCTACTCTATCCTCCTCTTCCTTACCTCTGAAAGCCATCATTCTACTCTCAACTACTATGACACCAATTTAAAAAATATTCTTGATGATTATATTTCAAGGAGATGGTTTCATGTTCCTGGGAAAGACTTGGCACACTGTAAATCTGGTAAGTAGCTCAAGGAAAACCTGACACTGTCAAAAGGATAGAAGTGTTATTACAAAAAGTAGGTGAAGGTCTCATGGACAGTAAGAGCCTGCCTAAAGGTTAGGTTAGTTCAGACAAGAACCACCTTGGTATCTGGAAACTCCATAGAGTAAGGGGAAGAAAAGTGAATATTCTAGAACTCTTCCCGGTTTTGATTTCTTCTCATTTCAGTCCCTCCAAGCAGCCCTCCCAGGCTTACAGTATTAACTATTGTAACGTTAACCTCAGTACTTTCAAATACTTGTCATATCTAATCATGTCGTGTGATCCTAAACACTGCTGCATCCATAGCACTGGGCAGAATACCTTGTCACCTAGTAACCAAGTCATAAGCACTCTTCAAACAAGCAGATGGTCAGGAAACCAGGCAGGAAAAAATGCAAAGGGAAATGAGGAGGAAATTCTTTGGAATGTAATTGGTGTTCAGCTAGACTTTTAAGATAACTTTTAGCCCCAAGTCATTAGTCCCATCAACCTGCATGCTCTGTTGTCACTGCTGATTGAGGCTTCTATAGAAAGAAGAACTCTGCACATTTCCCATTGGAGTATATGTTTTGTTGTCACTGCTGATTGAGGCTTTTATAGAGGTAAGAACTATGCACATTTCTCATAGGAGTATATGCTCTGTTGTCACTGCTGACTGAGGTTTCTATAGAGGTAAGAAGTATGCACATTTCCCATTGGAGTATAAGTTCATCAGGAGAAAGGGTCTTCTTGATTTTATCAGGCTAAAGTTAGGAAATTTATAAAAATAGATAAGCTTGATAAGCATGTCCCCATGATTTTTTTTTTTATGATGAACAAACATTTTTGATACTGGCAAAATGCACAGAGATCTACATCTGCCCAATTCTCTTTTGAAAATCTTAGTTCTTCATGAAAAATATTTCCCAGCACAAAGGTAATATAGACTAGGATATTTGTGCTATGATTCTTCTTTAAAAACCACTTCTGGAAATCAAAGCTCTGCCCCTCAGAACTCTAAACAGCACATCTCTCTCATGTTTCTTTTGGGTGTAACTTATGATGAAAACATGAATTTTAGTAACAGCTGAAGCCATGAAAAATCTCAGGCTTGAAAGGTAAAAACAATACTTATTTATTGGGTGGCAATCTCAGGCTGAGTGCTGTTGAAGGGATGCTCAGGTAGTAAGATGCAATTGCATTGAGAAGCTCTGCTTTTTGAGTGTTTCCCTGGATATGGAGGACAGGCAAACACATTTAGCACCGTTGCTGTGCCTCTAGCCTGTGGAGTTATATACTTTATGTTTTCAATGTGTGTGTGTGTGTGTGTGTGTGTCTGATGTGTGTTTCTAATCTCACATATTTACCTGAGTCTATACCTAGAGGCCAGAGGTTGATGGTGGACATCCTCTTTATCACTCCACACTTCTTTATGTAGGTAGGGTCTCTTACTGAACCCAGAGCTCACCAATTTGGCTAGTCTACCTAGCTAGCTTACTCATGTGATACCTGGTCTCTGCCTCTCAAGCTTGGATATTTCAAGTAGACCACCACACCAACCTTAGTTTTATGAGGGTGCTAGAGATCTTAACTATGACTCTTGCACTTATAAGATGTGTTCTTTATGTACCAAGCCCTGAGCCCTCTCCTTAGTCCCAGAGTGGTGCTTTGATTTGTGCAGATCAGTGCCCTTTGCCTTTGCTCCATTCCTCTCCCCACACTCATAGCAGTCAGTGATTCACAGTATAAGTGAAGAGTTCAACACCTCTTCATAGCCACAGGACTTTGTTCAGGATTCAGGGATGACATGATCTCTACTAAAATTAACACAGCTAATTAAGTCAAACTTAATGACAAAAATCACTGCAAACTAATCTGCATCTGGCATGTTAGTACTTGTCAGGAATTAGGTAAGGCAAGGGAATTTTCTATCCTTTTTATTTTTTTGCAGGGAATACTTTTTTAGTAAGAAAATGACAATAAAATTTTCAATATTTATCATAGGTCCTTTAAAATATTTCTTTCATTTTATTTTAAAAGTAGCAGTTGTGGAGCTTTCTTCTTACCAGTTCAGACAATAGTTATTTTCAGAAGTCCAGATCATTCCTTTCATTTTACCACAGGTCCAGGATTGATATTTACTGAGATAATCAATAAGTGTAGCTATGAAACATAAAAGAAATGTCTTCAATTTTCAATCCAGGACATTTAAAGTGGAATGCCCTCAGATTCGTTGAGAAAACTAAGATCAATATAGTTTTCTCTTTTTTCTTTACCATTGCAAATTTTCACATTTATTTATTTACTTTTTTTAATGTTTGTGTCTGGTATGTGTGCAAGCTATGTCATGCCTGTAGAGGTCAGAAGAAAACTTGCAATAACTATTTATCTCTTTCCAACATTTAAGTTCAAGAAATTGGACTCAATTCTTCAACCTTGGCCTTTATCCACTGAGAAACCTCACCAGACCTAATACTGTATTTTCAGAAGTGCTACTACAGTGTTAAGAATGTACTTGGTAGGTTTTGTGTTTCTGGTCATAAAATACCCAATTGTCTTTGGCCTTAGATGATGGACATCTATATTTCATGCATAATACTTCTAGCTGAATCTTTTCAGTGCTTATGAATTTATTATCATAATCATGTTAGGGGTATTATTCAGCTTTTCTGTAAGTTCCTTGCTTTTCTTTTCCCTATCCCTTCATGTTAACTATAGTGGAAAACATGGTTGGCTCTATACGACAAAACTAATTGTGAGTGTGATCATGTAACCTTGTTTATTTACCTTTACCAGGAAGGAGGACTAAGACAATTATTCTATATATGTTTCCAGATATATGTTCTTCTTTCATGCACCACAGTTGTCACACATATACATGGATAACATATTTATTGGGGAGGAGAATGGCCATAATAGGTTTAGTTTAGCTGTCATAATTCACTTGCTAGGTTTGCAGAGGGATCTCTTTCCTTGATCATATTGAAATCTACTGCAGTTCTGTACTAAGAAAAGAAAAATAAAATATAATAGCTGTTAGACAAGGAAAAGAGGTCTTGGGAATATCAAACAAGATAACACATGTAGATGTTCATATATGTTAAAATATAGATCTACTTATAAATTATTAATTAAATATGACTTGAACCAATTGACAGATAAAAAGAATTAGTAGGATGATTTGAATGCAAATCACTAAGCACATGAAACTACGATGCTCAGATTTTATGGAATATGAAATATTTTCACATGTGATTTAAATGATTATTTAGAACTGTTGCATAAATTTACAGAGATAAAGAATACCAACAACATATATATTCTAGTAATATATATGCTACACTAAACATCTGGATCATCTTTGTTGCCTTCTGTAACCTCAAAGGTAAAAACATAAATTAACAGACAAGGAACTTGAATATGGTATGTGAGAAACATTCCACTGGTGCAATGGAAAACAATTGAAGAAATAAGTAAAGCAGGAAGAGGTGAAGGTCAAATGCCTACAAGTCACCTATGGAAGTCAACATATGCATAATGGGACTTCTAGTTCTCAAACATGGAATGCTGCAAGTGAGAGAAATATCATAAAGTATTTAGTATTTTGAAATAGGTACTAATAAACTGGATCCCCAAAGTGCAAACTCAAGTGTCAGTTATTATAAAGGATGATCAGGTACCAAATCTTTCCCTTTGAAGGAAACCTGAAAGAAGTATGGATGATTATCCTCTGGCCTTGGTTGACCACAGACACAGAGGGTCTGTCCACAGTAGACAGAGAAGAAGGTACATTTATCGATTGAAAACAAATTAATAGAAAAATCTTAATAGTGAACACTGATACAACTATTTCCCTTCATTCTCTCAAGATCCAAAGATGCTGTCTGTCTTGATGGATTCTCTAAATATACTACATCAAATGGGATAAAAGGCTGCTCCATGGAGTACGAGAAGTTACCAAGAGATACTGACAGCAGACACTCAGGGCAGGTTTACCCTGGTATGCCAACTTCATGTGAAGCAAGTTCATTCAAAAGCATATTGAACTCCATGAAAGCTTTTGTATCTTTTTATGCCTGATTCTGAGTTATAAGAAAGTAAATGATCAGCAGACATTCAAAGGAATACTTTTATCCAGAAAGAAATCTCAGTAAAGTCACTGTCTACTGAGCTGATGATCTAAGTTAGATTCCCAGGGCTCACATGGTGGATGGACAGAACCAACTCCCTCAAGTTATCCTATTATCTACTTATATAGTCTATAGTGTCTCCCAAATAAACAAACAAACAAATATAATGTTTTTCTACAATGTACTAAGGCAAACAAGCAAGATAATCAAAGATGAATTCAGAAGAAACAGGAACTATAATATAACACAAGTAAAAATATGTACTAGTGGAGAGATTCATGACAGCATGAAAGAGGCGTAAAAAAGTGAAAAGCAAATAGTGACTAAAAGTAGAAAAAATTTTTAATAATTTCTCTTCAAGTTCTAATACCTAAATAATATAAATTACAAAAATAATGTCCTAAAAGAAAGAATATGTCCAAAGTATAAGATTAAATATGTCCTTTGCCCTGGATGTCAAGTGTTGCCAGGCAGAAAATATTTTACAAATGCTTAGTATGTTGGAGGAAAGTTGTATCATATAATATGTGTAAAATATCGGAGTTATTGGCATTTTACTGCTGCCTGGAGAGGGAAAGTCAGTGAAGAGACACCAGTGTTTTAGTTACTGTTGTATTGCAGTGAAGAGACATCATGACCAAGGCAACTATTTTTTTAACCATTTAATTGGGGTTTGCATAAAGTTTCAGAAGGTCTATAATCATAGGAGAAAGCAGTCAGAGATTATGCTGGAGCTATAGCCAGGAGCATTAAGTCCTGATCCTTAGGCAGCAGGCAAAGAGAGACAGGAGGGGGAGAAAAAAGGGGAGGGAGGGAGGAGGGAGGGAGGGAAGGAGAGAGGGAGGGAGGAAGAGAGGGAGGGAAGGAGAGAGACAAAGGGAGGGAGAAGAGAAAGTGGGTTTGACGGTTATTGCAAAGCCCACTTCCAGTGACACATCTCCTTCAACTAGGCCACATCTCATAATTCTCAAACAGTTCTACTAACTAGGGACCAAACATTAAAATATATGTGCCTATGGGAGCCATTCTCATTCAAACCACCATACCTGGTATATCCACCCCATTTTAAGGCACGCCCCATGATCAGAAGTAAGAGAGAGAGAGAGAGAGAGAGAGAGAGAGAGGGAGAGAGGGAGAGAGAGAGACAGAGAGAGAGAATATAAGAATATAAGGCTGGGTTGATGGGAAGAAAGATGGATCTCGGAGGAAAATTGGAGTGGTGAATATGATAAAAATACATGAACTTGTCAAAGAATTAAAATATCTGATGAAAGATAATATTCAACATGCTTTTCCTATAAGCAACTTACTCAAATTAAGGAATGAACTAAAAATATAGTCGTGTAACTCCTGACTAAGAATACCCAGGATGAATCCTTTAACTGAAAGCCCTTGGCACTTTTTGTCTACTGAAAAAGGGTAATGAATCAACAGGATACACAGGAGTGCCAAAGAAATGAATTTCTTTCACAGGCTTTGTGGAAAAGGTAGCTAGGATTATACTCAGCACAGCCTGAAAAGCTAGATCAGATGGGAACAATGTGATTCAGAAGTCCAAGAGAGTTCTGTCAAATAAAATAGCATTTTCCAGTGCGTGATGTGTTTGCTAGACTATGAGTTACTCTAAAGTACTTTTGGAGACTTTGGGAAAGGAGTAATGCAAAGTAAAAAGTAAAGTAAAAAATGGAAAACCAATCAAACAATAGAGGTGTGCATTTAAAAAAAATATATATACACACACACACATACTTATTTTATAGGGAACATGAGAAGAAATAATATAATGTAAAAAATGAGGGAGACAGGGATGGTAATCATTTCAGCTAGTTAATTGCATATTACTTGATTTTCTCACTTCTGTGACAAAATGGCTGACAAAAGCTATCGAAGGAAGTGAGGGTTTATTTCTGTTGACAGTCCATTGTGGCACAGAAGGCTTGGTAGCAGTTGCATGAGGATAAAATATTGCTCATGATATAAATGTGTTCAGCAGAGTACCAAGTTACAGATAATACAAAAAGTCATGCATATTTCTTCAGTAATATGCCTGAGAGTCACACATACAGTTTATGTGATATCTTCAACTCAGTTCCATCTCAAGATTCGAGTGAAATAATTACCAATCTAAATTATTATAGCAACAAATAGATTGGTAAATTATTTAAAACTACAGACTCAATTTTAAACTCATAAATTAATTGTACTTACCATCATTTTACTGTTTGAGTTAGACATTGAGTTAGACATAGGGATCTTAAAAAAATAGTTAATTGTGGTATGTTACCTTAATCAAGCTGCTTGTAATCATATTTGCTAACTGAAAGAGGTACAACATCACAGAAAATACCAGTGTTTAAATCAGACATAATAATTTTCAAATTTTTAATTTTCTCTTATTTTAGTTCTATTACTATTAAGAAGCAATATACTTCTTCACATTTAAGATACTTTGTCATATTAATATTTCTCTAAATTTATTTCTCACCCATGCAGATAAATTTATGCTCAATTTTAAAGAATAATTAATAACTGATATTTAGATACATATTTGTTATAGCCACATAAATTGGCCTACTTCAGCAAAAGAAAAAATAATGACACTAATCTTGTTCATTGAAGTTCAGTGGTAAATATAAATGGAGGAAATATAAAGTATTCTTTCAGTTGATTTGTTGCTGTTTGGATCTTGTGAAATGTTCTCCATGAATAAGCAACTTTAATTAGTCTATGGTCATAAACTCAGATTCTAAAAATGTATAATTTTTCTTAATTCAGGCTGACAGATGACCCAATTCCTTTAGATCTATATATCATATGGATTGTAAAGAAGAAATCATTGTTTGTCATGTTGCGTGTAAGAATCTCATATATAGGTATCGCATATAGAGATGCCGAATACGCTTTGTTACCCTTTACTGGGTAACCCCAACATCGAATGGATTCAAATGAAAAATCATAGAAAAGGATGTTTTGTTGGAGTACTTAATAGAGGGCAGAATCTTAACATTAGGCTGTTATCATTTCATCTTTCTTCTTTGTTTCTTCTCCTTTTTAAAATTTTTATTCTTCTAGTAACACAACAAGAGCAGTGATAAATTTGAAAGACTTTTAAGGTTACTCACATACTAAAAAGTGTCCCATTCCTCATAAAAGCACATCTATTGTTATAAGAATTGGCGAGAAAAGAGCAGAGCGAACAGCTATTCTTGAGCATTAGAGGTAATTGCATCAGGTAATGTTGTGTTGTAGACTTTGAAAGAATGTGAGTCATAGCAGCTCTCAATAAATAGACTTATCTGAAATAGAATAAACCACAGGGAGCACAGAATCTCTGTGCATACTCAAGTGGTATGTAAAACAAAAACTCATTACTTTTCTAAGATATGCTTTAGGTTTTGTGCTGTTTCTCACTAGGAGTCCACATGAGCAGACTAAAGAGGGCTTTGGCTGTGAGGAGCACAGAATCCTCCAGACCAATAAACTCAGAAGCAGAAGATGTATGTGGTTCCTTCTTTCTGCCCCCCTCATAGTTAGAGATAGCTTTTGTCTGCTGGCCTTCCCATGATCGTATTTATAAACAAAAATCTATCCAATATATGACTCAGAAAATGCACTTTTTTTTCCTTGTGTTGTTTCTATAATGCAAAGAATTATTCTCAAACATTATAGATACTTATCTGTCATCTTTTTATAAAAATTAATACATGACAGTGATGTTGAGGTTGAAACCTCAAGTGGGTGCTTATTCAGTGCCTTTAAACTCTTCTTACTTTACACAGTTGTGGTTCTTTCAGTCAATGAAGAATCATATTAACTTATCATTAAAGTAGCAGTGCCATGCATCTTCAGCCCAACCAATGAAGGCCTACACGGTTACTAATTGACTCAGCACAGTCAGTCAATAATTAATTGAACTATTGTTAATATCTATTTCATTGATTTTATAATTATTACAGTAATTATAGTTATACAAAAGCCTGGAGGAGTACAAATGCAAGAATGTACAGATAAATATACAGATATATAATATCAGATATATATATATTATATATCTGTAATATAAATATACAGATAAAGCAAGTCCTTCCTGTATATTTTCTTGCTTTGTGGTATTAATCTACAGGATAAGGAAGACTGAAATCAATCTCACAAAAATATTATGACTTATTTCATATACAGAAAGGTAAACTCAAAAGATTTCTCTAAAATATGTGTGCTAAAAAGCTCTGATGGGACTTTTAAAGAGACACAGCTTCTCAAGGAGAATGGCAGGTTGTTGGTATATTCATTGTTCTTCCCATTGTTGTGACCATACATCTGATAAGAAGCAACTTATAGGAAGAAGGGTTTGTTTTGTCTTGCAGTTTTCGAAAAGATGCTGTCCATTGTGGCTGGGAAGGCATGATGGCATGGTTGGTAAGCAGAGAGAGGATAAGAAGCGTAGATAGACTAAGAAGCTTAATGCTCTACGTTGGTGAGTCACTTACTCCAGCTTGATTTCACCTCAAGGATCCCATCCAGCAGGGGATTGGATGTTCAAACCTATGAGCCCCTGTTGAAAGAATAAAAATAAAACATTGTTAGATAATAGAGTAGATTATAAAGGATGTGGAGTGGCATGAAAGGCAGAAGATGTGGTGATACACCAATGCTGATTATTTCCTGCCATCTTCATTTGATGAACTTTCCCTTTTAAATTTAACCTATGAATGGGTATAACTTTAACTCTTTTAGAATTAGATTTACCTTTGTCTCAGTTACTACCCTATTGACATAACAAAATTTCATGAGCAAGGCAACTTATAAAAGACTTATTTAGGGGCTCCTGGTTCCAGAGAGTTAGAGTCCATGACCACCATGGTGAGGGATAGGGCAGCAGGCAGGTATGATACTCAGGAATAAGCTGAGAGCTTAGATCTGATCCACAGACTCATGCAGAGAGAACTAACTGGGGATTGTTACCATGGACAAAATGCCTCATCTTCCCAGAATACCAAGTTCAAATGCACAAAGATGGCATTTATTTTTCTCCCATAGGGCTCTCTGTGAGTTTGAGTATTAAAATCACTAAAATCACATATTTCCTTAAAATTAGATTATATCTTTCCCTAGGAGTGGGTTCATGGACAAAGGAAATAGGTGTCAATACTGTGACTTTTTAGAAAATTTTAAGGAAAATGCTGGCTGAAATTTTTAGATGTGTATTTTGTGTCTTCTAAATTCATTTGGTCGATTTGAGATGACAAAGTTACTCTTTTGATTCTCTAAAATAAGACTCCGCTCCAGTAAAGTGGAGACTTGATGATAAAACCAAGAATCTGTCCATGTGATCTTTGTTCTAAATTCAGTGTCCCCTTAACTCTGAATTCCAGTTCACAGACAATTGTGTGGAGCTGAGAATAAATCACACATATAACTGTGAAGCACAGGTTTTCTCCTAATCATGTCCTTAGGCAACTGACAAGTTCCATGTTATGTACATTTTGGGGCACAGATAACAGTTTTGGGTCTAACCCCAGATTTGTAACTTATTTTTTAATCAATAGATTTTTTTTTTTGAATTAGAGAAACGTGCTAACTCAGTTAACAGTTCCAAATACCCAAGGAGGCAGAAGGGCCTGGTTGCTGGTCAGTCTTTCCTTACAAGTCAACTTGCTACTAGAAAAACACAATGCTTAGTGAGTTTGAGCCAGGAGTATGGTTAACTTTTATCTAAATTATCGTAATCTCTCAGACAAATGTATTTGTGTATTTGAAAGTGGTCCAAATTAGAGTAGCCAAAGAGGAGAAAATTGGGGAAGCAATGTTATTATTTTTAAATCTTTTATGGACTTCTGGGTGATTCTATGTGAGAAAATATCAATGGGATTACATAATCCTATAATCAGAGCACTGGGGAAAACTGACACAGGTGGATCACAAGGTAAAGGTCAGCCTGAGATGCATAGTTCAAGACTAGTTTGTAGACATGAGACCCTGCCTCAAAACACTAAGAGTTGGGAATACACCCCAATTTAGTATTCACTAAGTGCTTGGGTTGCTGCTCAGTACAGAACACTCACTTAACTTGCCTAAAGGTGATAAGGTTGATTCTAGCTTTGTGGGAAAAAAATCTAAGTAGGAAATAGAGACATTTTATGATGTGGCTTCCTCTGTGGAAATCAAATTGGCTGGAAAAGAAAGCAAAAAGGATTTTATCTGTATTGGTTTTGTTTCTATTTTGAGACAGAGTCTTAAGTATTCTTTGCTGACCTTGAACTCACTATATAGCCAAGGATGACCTTGAGTTTCTGACTCTCTGAACTTTGCCTCTTAGGTGCTGGGATTATATGTAGGTAAAACTCAGGACTTCCTGTGTGCCCAGGGAAACTCTCTGCCAAATGAGCTATAATCCCAGACCTACTATTATGTAAATATTTATTTTATGTAAAAATGCGTGTGCTGAAAGCAATTATACTAGACAGTTCCTTAAAGAGTGATAAAGGTTATCTATTTTCTGCGGTCTTTTTAAAATTCTTTTTGAAAGATTCAGTATTCTGCATGTTCCCAACCCACCAATAAACCAGATAAATATGGAAAAGAAACTGTCTGTCTATCTACATCTATGATAGCCATGATTTCAATTTTGTATTATATTAAGTGCATAACAAGTAAAACAAAAGAAATAAATGACACGTAGGAGATCAGGAAGAAAAGACAAATAAGTAAGACATCATCAAAGCAGGAGTTTGCAACATCCAGCAGAGACAGTAAGAGGAGCCTGATTGAAGGAACAGACAAAAGTAACATCAGTAAATTTAAAGGCTTACAACATCCAGCAGAAATTGAGTATAGAAGTTGAAAGAGTCAGCCAAAGTTCTTGATTGAGTTTTCTTTCTGAGCTTCTTTTCCTTACATTTTTATAAGGTGGGACAAACAATAGAAACCTCTGTTGGAGATCCTGTGTGTCTTTTCAAGGATGTTATGTTTTTAGTACTCTTAGCTGCTTCCTCATTTTCCCCCTCCTTGTTATAGGGCCAGGAGACCATTGTGATTCAAAAGAGGATGTTTTTGAGGAAATAGAGGAAAAAGACTTCACTTTCAATGTGTTCAATTTACTAATATAATGTATATTTCATCTATAAATCTATTCATCAATCATCTACCTGCCATTTTCTATCTATCTGCTATCTATCATCTGTCAATCTACCTATATATACATATAATATAGCTGTCTATCATCTGTCATTTATCTACCAATTATCAGCTATCTATCTATTATCTATCTATCTATTTATCATCTATCATGTATCTATTATCTATCCATCTCTATCTATCATCTACCTATCCATCTATTCACCTGTCTATCTATCTATCTATCTAATCTATCAATAATCTATCTACCCATCATTTCTGTTCACATGTACTTTCAGACAGCTTTTATGTGAATACCCTTGGGTTTTAAAGTCTCACCTCCTGTCTCTTTTGAGAGCATAAAGCAGCCCTTCACTCACTTGAAAAAGCAAAACTAATTCAGTTTTCCTGAGGGAGCCAGAGAGGACCAAAGAAGTATTGAAATAGCATCCTCTCCACTTCCCCTCCAGCCCCATGGTAAAGCTAAGGAGCACAGGCTCATTCAACAGTTGCTATTATCACTGGTGGAACTGCTGAAAATTGGTTCTCCGAGTTATCTGTATCAAGAGTAAGTGGGAGGTATTTTTTCTTCTTCATAAAGAACATCTCCAGACAAAACTGAGAGGATCAAGAGATCAGTTGTATCTCAAGATGGCCTTCCACTCCTAATAGGCTACTTGAATGATGTTCTTATGATGGAAAGATCCGTTCATTTAATTTAACAAGCTGTTCCTTAACAAGTAAATGTGTTTAATTGATTTTATAAAGCTCCAAGTTAGCCATGTACACTATAGGATGAATTGTCTAATTCAGATCTCATGTCCTCAATCAGCTAAATGAGATTGGCTGCACTTGCATAGATGAAGATAAACAAAGTATATAAGAGAAACAAGGTAACTTCATTCAAATACTGACGTTTCCTTACTTCAGTAACCTCAAATATTCTAATGATTTATAATGGGAAAAATGATAATGTTGTAAAGTAATTCAAGGAGATTTTTTGAAATCAAGGCTAATTCTCCAAAGTTGGGAGAGTTAAATTGTGTAACAATGCACAAAGTGTGGTCCTTAGGCCAGCAGTATGAACTTCATGAAAAACTGTAAAAATGAAAATTCTTGACCTACTACCTCTGGGATGGGCTAACCACTTAGTTTCAACAGTATGGTTTGCATTGATGTAGAGTGATCTACACTGGGAGGGAAGAACTGAGTCCAAGCACCCAGTGGAACCTGGATAACAAAGTGTGCCCCAAATTTAGGAAAGCAGATATTTTGCACATCAGCAACAAAAGCAAGAGGGCAAAGGAGTGTTAGCTTCCGGCTTGCATTGTGAAGTCCAGCCTGTGATCGGCATCCCCGGTCCTGTGTGGCCCTTCATCTACTGCTTCTGCCATTCTCTCAGGCTTGAAGCCCAATTTCTCACTTTGATTATTGCATGCTCATTATATACTTTGTTCATAAAGCTAAAGATTTAATCACAATTTAAAATTCTTGATTATGACTCTAAAATGTTTGATATAAACAATAAAAGCCATGGCTGTCTTTTGAGGATTTTCCTCTCCCCCTTCACTAACTGGTTTTAGGAATTTTGAGACAAGAACTCACTATATAGTCAAACTTGCCACAGACTTACAATTCACCAGCCTCAGCCTCCTGAATGCTGGGGTTAAACCAATGTACCACATACCTTTACAACATATGTATTTTTATATCCTAACTGACGCTTCCAAACTTTAGAAAGTTGACCAGGTATTAGACTCATAAATTAAAAGCTAGAAACACAATTCAGTTTCCAATTATGAAGTAAAATAAAGAAAACATTTATCTTCTCAAACACATGAAATCTGGACTCATTGGTACCATGCTCTATTTCACAAAAATAATTCGTAAAACTGGGGCTGGAAGTAGATTGATGTATTTTGAGGAAGTGTGACATTAGGAAGCTAGCCATACATGTTCTTTGCTGACCTGCTAGGCAATGCAAATTCATTCATCTGCCAAATTTCTGCCCTTCTTTGACCATGCACAAACAAAACACAAAGGCAAACATGCAGAAGGGAAGAAAGAGGAGTTATTGTGCAATGTATTCTCCTTGGCAAAGAAACTTTTGTAATTTAGAAGACATGAAGATTCATCCAAACTCTCTGAATAGGTTCACAGTTAGTAAGTATTTACAGCTTTTAAAACTAATGTCCATGGACCATTTTACATCACTTCTTTGTAAAAACAGCTGCCAACGATTGTCCAAAACCTAGGTGCCTATGTGTAGGGCTGCTCATATCAATGGGGCTGGTTTTTATCAAAACTTAGTTGTTTGCAGTGTTACGAAGTTTCTTCATGACCAAGACTTCCATTCTGAGTTCTCTGAGTTAAAAAGGAACTGTATTAGCAGGATAGATGATTGGGAATGTAGAAATTTTTAATTTATAATGGTAAAAATATTTCCTATATCAATAAGACTGCACTGTAGTTTTGGAACAGAGTTTATTCTTGTTCATAAGTACTTTATCTTCATTATTTTTAAAGGGTGATGATATTTAAAAAGTTAATCAGTAAAATGTCTGTTATAAATGTATTTAATGTTTTTTTCTGATTAAAATAATTATCCTAATATACTTTTAAATTGGATAAATAATGTTTTAGTTCCAAGAACTGCATATGACTATGTTATCTGTTATCTGAAGGCACTGTATCAAGGCTAATAGTTCTATTTGAAGTACCAAAACATGATTGCTATAATAGCTTATATTATAATGGCCCCTGTGTTCTTAGCCTTCATTCAAATTCACAAAGCCTTTTCCTGCATCACAGTAGCAATCAGAAACAGGGAAAGTCTGTGAATCATGAGAAGGGCTGGTAAATCATGTAGGAGATACATGTTCAATTATCAGAAGGCCACAAAGATGAGTTCAGGTTTCTTTAATGACTTTAATATTTCTCAGCCACCATTATTCTCTGTATAATCCTCAATTTTATTTTTAAACCACAAGAATATTTTCTGCTGATAGATATTTTAAAATCTACCTGCAAGGTCAATACATGTGTTTCCTGGTGCTTGGGTATCTAGTAGTTTTCAAAATTATGCTTCTACCTGGTATAATATTAGAAAGTAATATATTTCATTTTAAGATGTTTGTATTCCATCTTTCCAATCTTATCAAAATGAGATTGATAAAAAATGTAATGTAGAAAACTTGAACATATTAAAGTTGTATAAAGTTGTTTCACAAACTATTGGTTGAAATTAGAGCCAATTCCAACTTATTATATAATTAATCTATCCACAGGGCAAGTAAGTTATTTTTTTGAGACAAAATATTTTATTCCTGCTTACCTCAACACCTTAAGATGTATCATGATCTGTCATTGCCTTGGCTTTTACAATAATTTTAACAAGGTACATTCCATGTCTCCAAGTCAACTATTAACTGGAGGGCAAACCGTCAAATATTTGATGAAAATGTCATCGCGGATTAGAATTTACTGGGTCAATCCTATGCAAATTCTGTTCTGGTGTCATGGAATAGCATTTACATGTTTGCTGGAATCCTGTTTTTATATGGGGCTTTCTGCAGACTCTGGCTATAATTTTGGTCTGTGCTCTTGTGAGTTTTGCACCTTTGCCATGGTCAGAGGAATCTGGAGCAGCCCCAGGTTTCCAAAAGCAGCCTCTGTTCAAAGGGAATGTGCTATTCTAGACCCACTGCTATTAAAATATTTAGCTATATTGCAGACTCTCTGTTGAGCAAAGGCCAGTATAATAAAAGTATCTTGAAAATTGCTCCCAAAAAGGAATGGAAAATAATGCCTTAAAGTAAGCTACAGTGAAGTTTTCCTATCTACCCCTTTTCAGAGTGATAGGTTTGAATGACCAAGCTGGAAAAGCCTTTTGTTAGCTTGAAGGCTGTTAAAGCAACCTTCCAAAAGAAAACAAACAAACAAACAAACAAACAAACCCAAAAAACAACGCACACACACACACACACACACACACACACACACACACACACAACACTTCAGTGAGACAAGCTCCCCATTCAAAAGAAGATGAAGAGAGAGATTGGTGTTTGTCTAGAAACAAATGAATTAAAAAGTTCACACCATCGGAAGGAAAAAAAGCCCTAATGTGACAGAGGCTGTAGAGATAGAGTCATGCAGCTCCGGCACTTTCTTAGCAATGTCATACTTTTAAAGTCCTTTGAACCAGCGACAGCTAGTTGGAATGTGGAAGCCATGGACAGCAAGATACATAGGTATAGTATTTGATCATTTTAGTATAAACTGAAGCCACTGTTTGTTGTCTTTGGGGCAGGTATGCCTTGTGTTGTGCTGTCTGATCCAACAGATTTGCATCTAGATAACGAATTAAATTTGTAACTCAGTCCTCAGCCTCCATATAGAAATTCTTGAATTCTTCTCATGCCCCTATCTCTGAATCCTTATTCTCACTGATCTACTTTAGTTTTGTCTTGTCAGGTAGATTAGATATACATAGAGAGGTTTTTTTTTTAAAGTCTTTTAAATTTATTTTATGGCTACGGATGTTTTATGTGCATGTGTGTATGTGCGCCAGGTACTTACATGGTGCCTTCAGAAAACAGAGGAGGGCAATGGATCCTCTGGAACTGGAGTTCCAGATGGTTGTGAGTTACCATGGAGGTCCAGGGAATCAAACCTAGGTCCTGTGGAACAGCAGCCAGTACTTTTAACTGCTAAAGCCATCTCTCCAGACCCCAAGTGAGGCATTTTAATGCTACATGGCAGAATCATATATAAGTGATAGTTGATGAAAAATCCTTTCTGGAAATGGATCTCATAGAATCATTCCATCAGACCCCTCCAACACTTGTTAAAAAACTGCAACTTTATACTGAAATAAAATTGATATGTCAGAGTGGTAGGAGGTCTCAGCCTTTTCTTTAGTCCTTTAGATTGGCAGTATTTCTGTTGAGACCAGGATCATTTCATTTTCTACAAAATGCTTGTGACAATAAAGCAGTTTTTCAGTGCTATATTAAACTAAAAAAATTCTTGACTGTCTTTTGTTACTTTTTGAAGCTAATCTAAAGGCAGTGTAAAATGTTCCACAAATCATGTAGGTCTTGAGATTATTCTTAAAGCTTATTATATATTTCAAGATTCTCAGGGTCTGTAGATACTGATTTTTAGCAATCATAACTCTAACTTCCCACTGTTTTATTTATTTACTTAATTCTCTTTGAATTAACTCTACCCAATTAAACAATAGAACCTAATAGTACATTGGAATGATTAGAAAGAAATAAAAGTAGAGAAACTATCAGAGCTATTCCGTCTATAAAATATATGGGTTCGGAGAGCTATCTGCAGATTGTTGTACCAGTATTCAAGAAAGGAACTCTTCCATGCAAATCAAGATAAACAACACAGGATATTTAAAAGAATACACAGCAATACGTTCTGCAGCTACTTCTATGTGTGTTGCATGTGTTTTTGCTGTTATATACGAGAGAGAGAGAAAGACAACATCATTTGTGACTTGAGAATCACTGGCAATCAATATATCTCACCCAGAAAGAAGAAATAAAACAACAAACAGACAAGATCAGCACTGATTCCGTGTATATCCTTGAAAGACAAGAAAGATGATTTCATGTTGTAGAGTCAAAGGACAAAAATCCCCCAATGCCATTCCCATGTTAGTCATTTTCCCCTCCAAGACAAAATGTTCCATTACTCTGGATTTAGTAAAATTCAGTTAGTAAAAAAAAAAAAAATTACATGTATATGTTCGTGAGATTTTGTTCCACACAAATGAGGAAGGTCTGCTTTAACAGGAGTTTAAAGTGGACAATAAGATATGTGGTATTCAGATAATCAGAAGAAAATACCTTGTGTCTTGGGGCTACAGGTTCCTGGAAGGGGTGCTCAGCATTAAAGGTTATTAGGCAGCTTTAATTCATATAATGAATACTATATTCAAGATTCATTTAGACTTCCTTTGGGTCTGTGGACAGAAGTTGCTGTTGAAGTTTCTGTGTAACATTATGCCCTTAAAGTCACAAATTACCTTTACTGTGTGGGATGGTGTGATGAAAGGTCACAGGGAGTTTGAACATTGTCCTGTTCTCTGACAGTGGCAATTACGTGTTCTCTGAGAATTACAAAACATACTTTCTTGAACTCTAGTACTCCACCCAACTGTGTATGATAGGTTGAAAGTAGCCCTGGGTAAAGATAAATTCACTTGCTAGTCCTGTGTCATAGTGACTATCACTTTGTTATTCAAAATGTGACTAAGAATATAGAACTAGGCCTGGTGGTGGTGGCTCATGCCTTTAATCCCAGCACTTGGAAGGAAGAGGCAGGTGGATTTCTGTGAGTTCAAGGCCAACCTGGTTTGCAGAATGAGTTCCAGAACAGCCAGAGTTAACAACAGAGAAACCCTGTCTCCAAAACAAAACAAAACCAAACAAAAAAGAAAAACCAAACCAAACCAAACAAACAAGCAAAAAAGAATCTAGAGAAAAATTTTGGAGATTTCCTGGCTTATTTGAATGAGACAAAAATACTATCACATCTATTTTTACAAGTGAGACAAAGTCATTTTGAGAAGAAAGAGAAGGAAAGAAAGTATTTTGAGAGAGAAAAGGAGGTAACTTGATCAAGAAGGCTACGACTAAGAACATGCCAACCAACGCTCGATGCCACCAGAAGCTGGAAGAAACAAGGTGAGTATATCATTCTCTGTGGCTATGAGAGGAAGCATGGATTTTCTGACATTTGGATTTTTAAACTTCTGATCCACAGAACTGGTAGAAAATAACTTTGTTGCTTTTGTCTACCTATTTTACAGTAATTTGTTATAGCAATATAAAAACGGAGTAAACTAAGGGCTACCTGTGCTTTACCAGAGATTAACAAAGAGAAAGTAAAAGTGAAGCTTCTTCCTTAACTTCATCAGATCTGATTTCCCAATAATTGGTGAATTTTTATATCTCTCGTTTGGGAGCAGGTTTTGGTTGGTGCAGCAGAGTTTGGTGGCTTTAAACTTCCAGGGCAAAAGTTTAATGTGTTGCAATATCTTTAAAATCTGCTTCTCTAACTTTCCATACTCTTGCGGCTCATTTTTTTTCCTTGCCTGTTTTTATCCCTATTCTCTAGTTACCACACTTACTCACATTCTGAATCAGAGGCAGCAAAGACAATTCTTAGATCATGAATCGCAGTGTAGCATAACATTGTAATTCGCAATGGTGGGTTGGGGTGGTGGAAGGCAACTTTCATCTGAAGAAATGGACTCCTCAACTGCCAAGGGAAGTAGTTTTATTTCTCCTCAACCCATCCACCACCACCAGTTCAATTTCTGGTAGATTTGAAGTTAACGGGACAGAAAACGTGGATTTTATTTATAACATATTTATGTTCTTAAATAAATTAAACCTCAGAAGAATGACTTTTTAAAAAAAAAATCCCAGACATTGTGAAGAGCTGTAATGAGGGGCTGGGAATAAGTCGGGAGCGATCTATCCTCATAGGCTGTCATAGTTGATATTCACTCTCAGCTTGCAAGGCTTTGGAGTCACCTAGAAAACACAGCTCTGCAAGTTCCCAGGAGACTATTTTCAGAGAGGTTTAGCTGAGGAGGAAGACTCATTCTGAGTGTGGATAGCACCATCCCTTAGCTGGGATTTGGGATAAAAAGGACCAAAAGGAGGAGGCATGAATATTGCCACCATTGTCTCTCTGCATTCCAACAGAAGACTCCGTTGTACCTTCTTCCCTACACTCCTCTAACTATGCCTTCTCTACCATCATGGTCTAATTCCCCTCATATAGTGAACCCAAACCAACCTGTCCCTGCTTAAGTGGCTTTTGTCAGGAATCTTTTCTTTTTCATAACAGATGTCTATATAATAAGAGCTTCTATAGTCTACCAGAATAGTGCCATCCTTTCAATTCACTCGTATAAATAAAGTTAGTATAGTTAGTAAAGTAGTTAATATAAAAAGAATGATGAAACCAGAGGGCTTTTTCAAAGAAAGGAGTACTTACAATGAGATTTGATTTTGGATCAAATGCGTCAACCATTTGTAGAACCATATAATTGTAGTTGGTCCTTTCTATATGCTAGTTTGATTTAATGATTTTTCAATTTTATGATATGTGAAAGTTATACGCTTCTAGTAGAAATTATGCTTTGAACTTTGAACTTTTTGATCTTTTCCTCGACTAACAAAACACTCTATATTTTTTTTCAGGAAGGTGGGCTGTAGCAGTGAGACATAGCTCCCAATCAGTCACATACTAACTGGAGGAAAAAAACAAACCATTTTCTAGAGTGTATAATGCTACAAAATTACATTGTTCAGTATGTGTATTAAAGGTATCTTCAACTTATCATGAGTTCATTGAGGAGTATGTCTACCATATTTGAAGCAGTAGCTGATATGTGTTGATTAGTATTTTACCGTTGGTCTTGCCAGGTAGGTTATAAACCTCTCTCGTTTTCTTTTAATTACTAGAGCTAAGCATAATATCTAGCACCTAACAGAGATATAAATATACATCTTCTGAGTTAATGAAAATAACAAGAGCCTTGGGTAAAGAGGAAAAGAACATGAGAGAAAAAGGAATTAATTAGAAGTTATTTATATGAGTGAATTGAAAGGAAGGTACTATTCTGGTAGACTCCAGAAGCTCTGATTATTCAGATGTCTGTTATGAAAAAGATAAGTATCATAGATGACTATAAAGATTGTAATTATCAGCATTTAGTAATCTTTATATTTGTTTATTGCATTTCCAATGTAAACTCTTCATGAATTGTACTATTTTAAACCTCTATTATAGCAAGCTTATCAGCAGATATGTGTAGCTCATTTTACTTTCACAAATGATTGAACACAGAAAGTTGACTTTACTTACTTGCATACAATTGACTGAATGAGGAAAGGCACCTGTAGTGCAGTTGAGTTTCAGAATAATGTGAAATCCTGAGCAATGGAGAAAATGGTTATTTCACTAACTTTCATTTTCCACCCTCTATAGATGTTTCAAAATACTTATATTTAGTGATTTTATTGCATAATCATAATATCTGTGCAAACATATCAGAGAACTGAAGGCAAAGTGGATGCTTAAGAGAAGACAAGTGATGGATTTTCCAGTGTCATGGACTTCATTCCTTTGTAGTTTAACCTGCAGGGCTTCCCCAAACTCACTTTCATTTAACACAATATAGGGAATAGATGTCTACTCAAATTTGCCTAGATGGTCAAATGAGATACTTTTTCACAAATCTACTTTTATTTTCATTATTATTAGGTATACAGTTAGATTCCCATGTGAATTTTCTGTATTCCAAGAGTCCAGTAGCAGCTCCACACTCTCTGTGACTTAGGTAGAAACCTGCAGAAAGTGCTGGGGACTTTGTGTGGTTCTGGTTGCCAAGGCAACACTTTTTTTTTTTGGGTTTCCATTAAAAGAAGCAGCTTTTATTTTTGAAGCCCAGTTCACAGGTACAGAAGAAGCAGTTACAAAAAAAGGTAAGAAAGCAGATAGACTTCAAGAAAATATTTTTTAAAACCATTAAAAACTAATCTTAAAATAATCTTTCAAAATTTTAAGTTTCTTCACAAGTTCTTCTGAGGTTTTTGTTCCCTGGAAATACATTTAACTATAAAGACCTGAAAACTTTCTCAAGTATTATATGCAAGTCTTTGTTTATTGACAATACTGAACAATTTCAACCATAAACTTCAGAAAAGCATTTGAATCTGGAATATATCATGGTATTTCCAATTTGTAAAAATGAGGTTTAATGATATAATGGATTATGAAACCCCAAAAGACAAATTGACAGCCGGTAATTAACAAGAACATATACTAGAAAGACTACAGGCAAGCTAGTTAAAAAGTTGAATTCTGTGTATGGGGCACACAAACACGAGGTAACAAAATTATCAAGCAATGCTCTGAGCAACATCCTTTGCTGTATCTATCAATCTGTGACTATAGTTATTGGGGAAAGTAAAAAAAAATGTTCTTCATAATTTAGATAAAGCATTATAGAACCATGAAATCTGAATATATCAGAAGATAAGAGAATTAACAATGTACAAGGATATAATTTTCATGGGCTTTTAGAGTGTTACAAGAGAAATTCTGTGTTCGTGCACAGCAGGATTCAGAGCATAAGATTGATCAAAATAAATTCCCTGAATGTACTTTGTGATGGGTTCTGTAACTTTCTTCCTCCATGCCCCCTTTTTCATCAAGGGTGCTTGGAATACTCTATCTATACTTTGAGTAAAATCTTCCATTTTCCCTTCATTCTTAGATTTAAAACATAAGAATGGCCATCTGCATTTGTGTTATGTGATGCCAAGCAGCAGAATTCTAGAGCCTGTAACAAATGAGTAAACAATATGAGTTTCTATAAGGGGAGTTTATTATACAGCCTGCCTCTATTCCATTACACGCTCTTCTACAGAATGGCTCTGGAAATATTTTCCCAAGAATATAATTGGGGAAGAATGGTTGCCTATCTAACAATCCTTAAAAATCTCAACAAAATAAAGCTTAAAACACTTTACTAGTTGGTACAGACTATCATAACAGCTACCATAGACCTGTACCTTCATCAGTAGAAATCTACTTCTCACAGTCTGGAGGCTTGACATCTCAGCTTAGGTTTGTCAGGGTTAGGTTTGTCACTAAGCATCTCTCAATATCACAAGGACAGTGTATTGTATAGAATCTGAATGATAGCGTAAGTGGTGGTGACGTAGCTTGTGTTCACATGGCTTCATTCACCAAGAATTCCTGTCAACGGTTTTTCTGTTTCACAGATACAAAATAAATGCATATTTTTCATTGTGCTTTTAAAAGAAACATGCTATGCTTAATTGTTATCCACCAAAGTATAATATAACAAAATGAAATTGTAATTATTGATACAAATACATCGCTTCTGTGAAAATAATCATGCTAAGAAAATAGTGAGAAAGAGGTCACCACTTCTAATGTTCTAAATGGTCTGTGTTCTTTCTATCTCTGCATCCATTCATACATACATATATTTGAACATATGTACATGCTCTGTAAAAAATGTTTTAATATTTTAGTTAAAATATATGTTGCATTTCCTGAAAAAAAGCACAAATCTAGCTAATGCCTGTAATCCTAGACCTGGTGTAGGTAGGCATTATGAAGTGAAGGCAGGCAGGATCAGAAGTTCAAAGTCATTCTGGTCTATCCATTGATGTGGAAGTCAGCCTTGATTGCATGAGATGCTGTCTCAAAAATACAACACAACACAGCAAAACTCAGTAGAATGTAACCATGCATCAGAGTTAGAGAGAGGTACATGTATTGTGCGTGTTGGTCCCAATCTACCAATTCTCTGTGTGAGTCTGGATGATGTGTTTCAGACTTTATCAGGATTGTTTCTTCTCCTCTTAAATCAGCCATAAAAATGTGACCTTTAAGTTTTGAAAGACATTAACTTTGGGGACATATGTAAGAAAATAACACTCATGGTCAAGTAAATTTTCAAAATGACACCTGAAATATTCTGTAATGTTTATGTTAGTTATATTTTTACATATATATGAACTCCTTTGAATTATGATAAGTATATATTGTTTGGGTAAACATAATTATAGTGTTTGTAAAATGAAACACACAGAGGAGTCCATAGTTGAAGTTTGTAAAACATCTAATAAGCCAAACCAGACCAAACTTACTCATTGTTGCTCAAGAGTCCTCTCAGGTTGATGTAAAACTTGCCAGGACACTGAATCAAAGAGCTCAGGGTTCAATGAGAGACCTTATCTCAAAGAATAAGGGAGTGAGTTAGCCTCTACATCCACCTACATACGAATGTATCCACGCACATATGAGCATGTATATATGCATTTATAACACAAACATACACATACCCAAACCACAATTTAGAAAATAATTTTAAGTATTTCAATTTTGTGAATAAGGTATGGTTTTCTTACCACAAAATTAATTACATTTGTTATCTAAAATTTGTTCAGACCATGTTATCTACTTATTAATGCTTTTCATTAATGCCTGCCTTCTACATTGTGCCTACTACGACTTCATGCAGGGCTGGAAAAAGGTAATTTTGGTGTTTCCAAGATGCACCTTTAAGACAACCTCAGTGTTATTCATCTCTCCATCTGTAACATTCTTCCGCCTTCCAAGTTAGATTACCTCCTCATTATTCCCATAGCTCTGGTCTTCTATATCTGTGTAGACATGACAGAAAAAAAATGCACCCATGGAATTTCAACATGTTTGCCTGAAGAGTGTACTGCTGCTAACCTGATTATAAAGGTCCCTGGGCACAATGTAAGGACAATACATAGGAAAGTTTGAAATATGTTGTGACAATGCCACCAAAAAGATTTAAGGTATTATAATAAAAAAAAGGAAATCATATCACAATTATTTGTTAAAAGAGTGCTGGTAAGTCCCTTGACTTTGATTAAAATGGCTTCTTTTCTTAACTGGAAGCCTAGTGAAATAGAGAACTTTATAATCGTCTGCCTGATTCTGTGTCTTGCCTTTCTGTGCCTCATTTATACTGTCTGCTCCTCAATTTCTTCACAGTCACCACCACTTAGATCTCAGAACATTATGTGAAGAGAATCTACACAGCAATGTTTGTCGACAAAATACATCCTCATCATCCTAGTCATTTCTCTTTTAAGAAGACATATCTGGGGTTGCTGAGTTAGGGAAGACATGTAAGCTTAAACTATGAGATATAATTGCTTTGTGGAGAACAATCCTATCATACAATTATTTTAAAATATTGACAAAATCAGGTTTATCTCTCACACCAAGGCTGTTTTAGTTATTTCTTTTTTATCTGGTTTAGAGGTGGTTGCTAAAGTTTAAGGATACCAACAGGCAGGACTTAAATTTTCTGGTTCTGTGTTTATAGTCACAATATTTTCTGTTTATTTCACATCAAATAAAAATAATGAATAATATTTAATTTTGTCTAATAATACTAGTCATGCTATTATTCCATTTCCATAGGTAAATTTGAATTTCTTTGAAATCAAGGAACAGTTTTGAAGTTCTATAATTTTGAGATTCTGTAGAGCCACATTTTCTGTTTGTGGAACAGAGTCAAGTGCTTTAGGAACAAACCGGCCGTTCTTTCAAGGTTGGAGGTGAACCTTATATGATATGACTCATTCATTGCTTGTTTATCACAAAAGTTTATGCATGAATATGAGATCAAACCATAGCTTTCATAATTTGTTTGCCATATGTTTGATGATAACATCCAATTTGAAATTCATAGCTAATGGTGCTGTGAAGCAAGGGTTTCAACTCTCAAAATACACTTGCAAATAAAGACAACATAAAATTTATGACTGTAATATAAATATAGTCAAAGCATGGCTAGGGAATTTGTTGGCCTTCGGAGAGAACATATTGATGTTTTTTCTAACTTATCATGTTCTCTATTTGTCTTATAAATATTTATTCTTATATCCATATTAGTCATACTGGTCAGAAAAACCCATTGCTAATGAATAGAGATGCCTAACTGTCTAAAATGCTGAGAGTAAATGGTGGAGGTCTCAAAGTAAGGACATCCATAAGAATCCTGCCCCCACCCCATTCTGAGGAAGATAACCAAAGAGGGAACAGAAAGGATATAAATGATGCTAAAGAATTTACTGGTCTCTGGACATGATGTAGATTTTTTTATAAATGAACTCATAGCCACAGCAATACCTGAACAAAGTAAAGCAAGTTAAAAATATCAGCATGTATAGGATTGGACTCTTAATACCCAACTCCTAGCTCAGAAACTATTAGCAGTTGATGGCTGCTGAGGGACGGAGAACACTTTGATTTGGAGGGATGTCCATTGGTAATAGATTTCCCATTATGTAGTAGACTACTCTAGTCCATGTGCATATGGGCAGCCCTTATTGGACTTAAGAGGTTCATTTAATAATAAAAGAAGACATGGAGTTGAGAAAGATATGATTTGGCAGCAGAGTAGGGGAGTTGGAAGGTGGAGTGAGGAAGTAGATTTGACCAAGGCACATCATATGCATATATGATATATTCAAATAATTTTTAAAAGAAAGTATAAAACTCATAGAAAGAGACTTTGTTGAAGAGAGGGTTTTCTCTCTTTCTCAAAAATATCTTATTTTTGGAAATGGATATGTAGATCTTGTTACACTTTATTAACTTGAGAAGAAAAATGAATTGTGTCATTTTGATATAGGAATGTCCAAAAACATTGGTTTGTTTGAAGACTAAAACCAAAAGCATGTTAGATGCAGATTATGAGAGAAACTTGCAAAATCAAGGTAGCTCACCCAACCCTGAACTCAGTTGTTTGAATGAGAAAGCCAATCAGTGTGGGACTGAGTTTTCAGGAAAAATGAGAAAAAATTAATAATCCTAAAGCATTTGGCCTTTCATCCATGAATAGCAATCTGCTTTGTGGTAACAATGATAATTTCTTAATAATTTCTTTAAAAATTCATGTTAAGAACCAGTTCTAGCAGATGGCTCCTAGATACCACCATTGGAATGGTGACGAAGTCTGGAGTTAAGGAGACTGAAGAACATTTTCTTTCAAAATACGTGGTAAGTATGCTTCGTCTGACTGTTGCTGTGAAAACACATTTGAGAAAACAGTTCTTGGTCCAAAGTTTCTATCTTTGTCCTTTACAAGGCTTTCTAGACATCAAATTCATCAGAGCTTTTTTGGTTGACATTTTTTACCGACTGACTCATTAAGTTCATCATCATTTTAAGGCAGTCAATCTTTAAATGAAAATTAATATTGGTTTTCTTATTAAGAGTCAATTAACTTTATTCTAAGATATTTGGATCTTGATTTAATTGATTCAGACCCATCAGTCTTCCTCTTTCATGAATTTGCATTCGTATCATAGTGAGGGCATGCATGTCTGATGGGATATTAGGCAATGCATATGGGGAAGAGTATTTTTATAAGTTATTATATTCTAATAATGCTCTCCTTCAAGTTGGCTTAAATCATAAACTTATAAACCAGTGAAACTTATAACTTTAGGAATGATCCTGGGAAAAGTAGAGTTTTGCTTAATAAACTTGAATAAATTATTGTCTTCCTTAGAATACCCTTATTGTAAGTTTTACAGTACTGCTCCAAACTCCAAAAACAGTAGTTTGTATTAATGGCTAAAGCTATAGTGGTATACAGAGCATAGTGAGTCATTTATTTTATACTGATGAGCAATATAGGAAAAGCCATTATAAAAACACCACCTCTGTGTTATGTATAAATTAAGATCATATCAGTAAATGAGCTCTCAATCTGGTAAGAGAATTGTTACAGCACAAGAGTGGAAGAATTTACAATAGAACAGTGGCCATATGGGTATGGCCCTCTAATTAAATAAGTGTTCTGTCACCTTTAATTTTGAAAACTGTAAATCTCTATTTAAACTTGGTTCCATATTGGGGTCTGTTGTTGTTTTTTTTTTTTTTTTTTTTTTTTTTTTTTTTTTTAATAACGGGAGCCTGGTAACTATTTGGCACAGCTTCTCTCTCTTTCTTTTAAAATTTTTACAATCTTGGCCTATTGCTTATTTTTCTCCATGTTCTTAGTGTTTCCCATATTCTTCTCTTACCTGATTTTCCTCAGTCATGTCAAACCTATGTGCTTCACAATGTTGTTTTGATATCTTTCCTGGCCTCATTTCTTCATTTCCTTCCTTCCTTGTATTATTCTGTCAATCACTGGCATCTTTTGGTTTCATGGTCACCCTTAATGATCTACGTCTCAACTGTCCATGTTGGTTTTCTCTGTTTAAGCACATGTTTCCTTGTTGCTGTATGAGTTTCATTATAATACAAGTGGAACGGACGATTTAGAAATATAAATATAAATTATTTGACAGAACTGCTCATACCATATCAAATACACTATTTTGAAATATATGTGCATATTAAAATATAACTACTTGTTTCTATTAAAATATATAAATAACTATAGTCATAAAGTACAAAGTAAAGAAATTATTTACTTATGTGAATAACTAGGCATTGAGGAAGGAGGGAAGGAGTGGGAAATTACAGGATTGCTAAAATGAGCTGTTTAACAGAGGTTTCCTTGCACTTTACGTGTCATGGAAGGAATAAAATTATCCCATCAATTTTCAAAAACAAATTCCTAGAGTGGTCATGTCTGTGTTACTGTAAGTAAATGCCTGACAGTAACAATTTAAGGGAAGGCGGGGCTTGTTTTATCTTGGTCAGGGTTTTGAGGTTTAGTCCCTCATGAAGTTTAGGTAGATGGCAGTGAGTAAGCACGCAGCACCTCCACATTTGTTCTGTTTTCCCTTCATCTTGTTTGAGCTCCTTATAGTCTCAGTGTTGTGTAATAGATATCTTAAAGTCCTTTCGTATCTGAAATTTTGAATTCTTTGACTCTGTTTCCTTCATCCAAGTTTTAAATTATTGTACAAAAAAAGCAAAAGGAAAAAGTTGCATATATATCTTAATCAATAACATCCTTAAAGCTTTTGGTGCAATAAATTACTTTTTAACATTTATTTAATATTTTATTTTCATCCTCTACTGGTAAAGTGACTGGCCAGGCATAGTTTTTCTTTAGTTTCTTTTAATGGGTATGAAGGACATCTTGTATATTCTACATCCTCATTGGGTTTATTTATTAATGTTTAAGATAAGTTTATGAAACATTAATACAGTATTAAGAATGAGAATACTATACAAACATATAAACAACAATGCTTTATTCCTTTCTCATTTGGATGAGAATTTCTAATCCAGTTCTCTATTCTTTCACAAGCTTAACTGCTCTAATAGGTAAATAATAGTGTCAGTTTGCTATTTATCTGGACTGTATTTAATTTTAAAGAAATAAGCAATTATATTAGCACCTTTTCACCTCTTCTTTTTCTTTACATGAAAAGCACACGGAATAGATACTCCCTTGTGTCTTGCTTTCTCTCTTTCCAGTACATGCTGAAAATTATGTGGATCTTATCCTTGTTATTTACACAGCTGCATAGTTCTTGTGTGGATATCATGCTTTATTTAACAACGCTTTTTTCCATAAGCATTTAAGGTGTTTCCATATGTTTTCATTCACGAGAAATGCTGGAATAAAAGCTTCTGTTTATGCATTGTCATATGTTGAGGTACAGCTTCAGGACTGATTCTGAGAAGTGAAACTTCTGGATCAAAATACTAAGACATGAATACATTTATTTGGTGTTGCCATGTTTCCCACAGAAGGATTGTGCAGTTCGGAACCTCACAAACATTTTTTGTCTTTCCTCACAGCCTTGCCTACAGAATGTACTGTGATAGTCTTTTTTTAAATTGTTGGTGAGTATCATGCATAATAAATGATGCCGCTCCAGTATTCTAATTTGCATTTCTTTAAATATGAGTGATTATGAACATATTGTTGTATGTCTAAATATTACCTCTGTGCTTATTTCAAATATAGATGTTCTGGGTATATCTTTCTCCTTTTACCAGTTCTTCATTCTGTTTTCGCAATTCTAAAGAATTTTTAAAAAACTAACACATAATTATATCATCCCCCTTTTCTCTTTCCTCCTTCTAATACAATTTCTTTTGTGTCCCCCTCACACCCTCACAAATTTATGGCTTCCTTTTCCTCTAATTGTTGTTACATGTGCATATACATGCATAGATATATAAACTGAGTGTGTTTAGTGTTGTATTATGTATATGACTTAAGGGCTGAGATTGGATAAACATTTGGGTTCATCTTGGCAACATTAATTCTTTCTCTCTCAGCAATCTTCTGTTCCTTATAGTTATTTGTCAAGGCAAGGGGCTCTGTGATATTTCCCACTTCCCAGATAGCATGTCTATTGGTATGGTCACTGTTCAGGTCCTGTTTAGGCAGATATATTGTTGATGTATCATAGGTGTAGCTGCCCTATCATATGGAGAAGTCAAAATCTCCCAGAAAAGTTTTGATTCTCTGGCTCTTAAAAATTTTCTGCGATGTCTTCTGAGTTGTTTTCTGTGTGTTTGGTATAGAAGTTGTGTTGTAGATTTGTTCATTACACCCTGTGGTTAGTTGTTCTCTGTATTGTTACCAGCTGTAATTTTGTAATCCTTTCTGTTTGCTGCAAAGAAAAAGCTTTGATGTGTGGTGAGAGCTACAAGTACCTGTGGATATAAGGATAAATATTTACAACACAGTTAGAAGTTATGCTGGTTTAGTAAAGTAGCAGTAGCAGGTTCTCTAAGGTCAATGACTTCACTTGTCCTGGAAAATGGTAGGTTTCCAGAACGAGGAATGACTTTTGTCCTATTGAGAGGAACCGAAGTTCGTTTAGATAGATGGTGGTTACCACCAAGACAGTATTAATGGAACATGTATGACCAGCTGGAGATGTAGCAGAGTGAAAGCAAGGCTGTGACAGATACATAATTTTTAAAAGTCTCCCTCTCTCTGTCTCTCTGTCTCTCTCTCTCTGTCTCTGTCTCTCTGTCTCTCTCTCTGTCTCTCTGTCTCTCTCTCTGTCTCCCTCTCTCTCTCTCTCTCTCTCTCTCTCTATATATATATATATATATATATATATATATACCTCCCCCTCCTCTCTCCCTTTCTCTCTCTCTCTCTCTCTGTGGGTTTTCTATTGTCTCTCCTGGGAGCTTTTTCTTTGTTTCTCTTTTTCTCTTTCTTTCTTTCCTTCCTTCCTTTCTTTTCTTTCTCTCTCTCTCTCTTTCATTTTTTCTTTTTCTTTCTTTCTTTCTTTCTTTCTTTCTTTCTTTCTTTCTTTCTTTCTTTCTTTCTTTCTTTCTTTCTTTCTCTCTCTCTTTCTTTCTCTCTTTCCATGTAGACTGTTTCTGTTGAAATTTATTTTCCTTAATGGCTGAGTATATTGATAAAGACTGGGTCAATGGGGTATTCTTTCAGAATACCCTGATAATAGACATGCAGCTCATAGATGATATAGGATTCTATCTCTCTTGGTGTCTTTGATGCAATAATTCTCAGGCAACACTATCAAATCTCTCCATGTTCTCTATAGCAGTTAAATTTATGTTGCCTTTTCTAACTTTCTCATATTAGAATTATATGGCATTACTCTTTTCATAATTAATTAAATTCCATTTCTAGGCAGTTTTGGACATGTACACAATGCATATTCTCAACTCTGAGCTCCACTTCCCCCCACCTCATCAATTCTCAAATCCTCCCCACAAAATATCTCTCTTATAGTCTTACAATCATGACTATTTGTTTTGTTTTACATGTAACTGGAATTAACAAGGGCTCTCCTTGTGACCAAGAACTTAGATCTGTCTGCTAGAGTCTGATGAGCTCACTGGTGGGTTTACAACTGAAGACAGTGGTTCTCCCCTTCCTCAGATTCCATCAGTAGTTCAGAGAGAAAGAGCTCGGCACTTCCTCTTTCTTTGCTTACTGTTGATAGGCCCAGCCTTTTGAAAGCCCAACACAGGTAAAGAGTCATTGTCAGATAATAATTGCAATATGTGTGTCTAGCCTAGAAAATAATGTTTGTTACCCTTTCACCATATCTTCCAACATGCTCACCTTCCCAAATATTTAACATCTGAGTAAAAAAATAAAAATCAAATAAGAAGAAGTAGCATGCAATGGTCACCCTTCTAGAACTTAGAGAAACTTTATCATGTTCCCTTGGAAAGGGAACCTTTTGCAAATCATGGGGTAATAAGAAGGTTTCTGGGGATAATAACAGTACATATCACCTTTAACATCACCTTCCTGAGATTTCCCTTAAGCCAGTGCAGCCACCCTGTATTCTGCCTCCTACACTGGCAACACCCACCAACATATTCAGGCGCGTCTCCTAGAACAGTATTCTCTAGCTCATGGAAATATTACAAATCACAGAAAAGTTTGAGGGGACTATCCAGAGTGTACCCTATACACACATACTCTTGGAATGTGGGTAATAGGGATGAGTTACAAATATTTTAGCATTTTAAAATTTTAATAAATTTACATAGCCACAGGCAGTTAGTAGCTCACCTTGGATAATGCTTATTCAGAGCAAACTTTACAGATTTATCAACCCAGTCCTTTTGAAGTGTGGAGAAAAGTCAGGAGACTGTCTTTTTCTTGCTGGAGGAAAATCAGTCACATGCCCTCCTTTTGCAGCCTTAATGTATATTCTGGTTGTCAAACTCTCTCAAATCCAACAGAAATATGAGGTGATTTAATTGTAGGTGCTTTAGTTACTGATGGTGAATCACAGAGCATAACTGTGGGCTCTTACTCTTTTCCCACATTCCTTATTCTTTAAGGTAATCATGACTAGTGACTCTGCTTATATCCTTAAGATTTTGGCATAAGAGCTTTTGTCTTTGTAGAGGAACACTTAATCTTTTAATCCAGCAGTATGGCTGCTCTAGGGTAGAAAAAGTGTCAGTATATATGCCTTCAATCCCAATTCAGAAGGCAGTGGTGGCACACACCTTTAATCCCAGCACTTGGGAGGCAGAGGCAGAGCTCAGAGGGAGAAAGCAGAGAGTAGAGGCAGAGTTCAGAGTTCAGAGCAGGAAACAAGGTAGAAGCAGAATATGGAAGGAGAACTCAGACACAGAAGTGAGGTAGAAGCAAGGTGGAAGTAGACAAGAAGCAGAAAGGAGGTTTAGTACAATCAGGCAGTTTGAAGCCAGTCAGCTCACAGATAGTTCAGTTCAGAAGAAGCCAAGAAGAGCAGAGCCAGTCCAGAATAAGCTAAGAAAGAAAACATAGTCACACGTAGATTATTTAAAATTTATAGTTTGGAGTTCACAATAGACCTTAGAGGAAAAAGAGATAGTTCAGAAGACTAGTCATAGAGTAAGTAGTAAGTAAGTAGTAAGTCAGTAGTAAGTCTTGGAGGCTGAAACGTTATAGGTTTAGATTATATGAAGGTAAGATTGTATAGAGGCTGAAAACCTCTAAGACCTAGGATTGAATTAGCAAAGAATAAACTGTCCTCCATAATGAACTCATGAGATTAAATAAATAAATCAACATCTACATGTCTTGGCTTCTGCTTCTGTTATGGTTTTAGTTGGAAGACAAGCTGTTATCATCTCTCTCTGGCCAGGTTACATCCAAATCCATCAGGGAAGGTTACAGTGAAACAGCATTTCCACCCTGTGCTGGTCAGATATATGTCAACTTGACAAAAGCTAGAGTCATTTTATAAAAGGGGAACCTCAATTGAGAAAGTGTTCCCACCAGAATGGCCCATGGACAAATCTGTGGTGCATTTTCTTGATTGATGGTTGATGTTGAGGGCCTAGCTTAGCCTGGATAGTGCCAACCCTGAGCTGCTCCTGGGTGCTATAAGAAAACAGGCAGAGCAAGCTCTAAGGAGAGAGCCAGGAATAAGCATTCCTCTGTGGCCCCTGTATCAGTTTCTGCTTCCAGATTTAAATTCATGCCCTGACTTCTCTGGATGATGACTACAATGATGACTATAAGTTGAAAGGTGAAATACACCCTTTCATTCCTGAGTTGCTTTTGGTCATGCTGTTCCATCACAACAATAGAAAATCTAAGACACTCCACCTGGCAGGAAATAATTAGTCAATATCTGCTTAGGTTCTGCCTGAATAATTCTTCTGTCTTCCTTGGTATTTATAGATCTGAGTAGATCCACTTGGAATATAGGAGATAAGTTTGCATATGCAACTTAGTAGGTATATGTTTTCTTAACATTGATTGGTTGAGATCAGAAACTACAGCCTGAGAACACACAGGGGTGGATTTCTTTTTCTCTGTGTAGTGCTAACTTAGACTCTCCCATGTTTACACATCAAGAGAGTCTAGTATCTGACATTTTATTTCTACCAAATCTTCTAAAGCTTTAGCTATAATGGGCTCAATAAATCAGTCCTTGAAATAACAGGTGTCTTAATAACAACTCTACAGTCTTTTAGCTTATCCAGGAAAAATAAACCTCTTAAAATACTTCTTTTTTTAGGTAGCCAATTTTATGCTAGCTAAGACATTGTGTAGTTGAATTGAAGAAAAGACTCTAACTGCCCTAGACACATTTAAGATCTACTGTTTCATATATGAGTGAAGCTCCTCAAAGCCAGGTATTCTTGGACCATGGGCTGAATGCTGTAAGGACCTCATCTGAATATTTTATTTCTATTTTTCCCTCCATAACATCTTCATTCGCTTAAATCAGTTTTCTCAACAAGCTTGTCAGTTCACACAGATTCATGTTTTTCAACTCTGTTGCTATAGAGAAAACATTCTTTTTATGTAATTTGAAAATTCCTTATAAAGTATTCTTCTTGACCAGTATTGAACCTCATCCTACACAAATCTTCTGTGATTCCAAAGAGGGCAGATCTACCTGCAGCTATTTATTTTTAGTGGGAAAATGAATGCCACCTTTTTAAAAATGTACTTAAATGACTAACCCCAAAGAGACATTTCCACTGCAACCACATACTCAGAGTGTTCTGTGGTTTTACACTTCTTCTAGTTTAAAATGATTTAGGATATGATGCAATTTGAGTCTCTTATTCACTTAAAACATTCCTACTGGTTTTTTTCTCAGAAGTCCTGAGGAGATATTTTAAAAATATTTCTTCAAAGATAAGTAAGTTTATAGAAATGTGTCTTACTCAAAATTGGGCATATAGGGTTACTGAATTTATTCCATGAAATAGCAGCTAAAAGTGAAGGCTGGGACTTCAGCCTTACTTTACCCCCTATGCACTGGTCTCCCGACTCACAGTTGTCTTAGCCAGTGTTCTATTGCTGTGAAAAGACAACATGACCATGACAATGCTTATAAACAACATTAAGCATTTTGTTGGGATTTGCTTACAGTTCAGAGGTTTAGTTCATTATCACCAAGGTGAGATGCATGGTGGCACCCCAGGCAGATATAGTGCTGGTGAGGAAGTTGTGAGTTCTACATCTAGATTGGCAGGCAGCAGAAAGAGGAAAAGTCACTGGTACTAGCTTGAGCTTCTGAAACCCAATAGCCCACCTCCAGTGACACAATTCCTCCAACAAAGTCATGCCAACTCCAAAAAGGTCACATGTTCTAATCCTTTCAAATAGAGGCAATCCCTATGAAACTGTGGGGGCCATTTTCATTCAATCCACCATAACATTATTCTTGCTTATTCCTCATACATACTTGCCTTGAATTTCTTGATTTTACTTTATTTGATAAGTAGAATTTGCATATACTGTGTCTCTGCTTTTTTTTTTTTTTTTCAGCTAGTGTGGGCTGTGGGATGTTTCTGTTCTTGCATTTAGAAACTGGCTCTCCCCACAGCCTGGTTTCAACGCTCAGATTGTCTTTGTAATCACTCGACTTTCTTAATTTATTATCTGTTTTCTTACCCTGTGGCATCTTCTCCATGTTTATTAGGCATGACACAGATATTTCACCTAACCAGGCTATTCTCTTCTGCCCCTGATAGTTGGATGTCTACACTCATGGATCCAAGTCATTAGAATCCACTCTCTACTTTTGATTTCTGTTCACACCAACCCATTCACTATGGAAATCATTGGTTCCTACATAATATCCCATTCACTGTTCAGATCTCTTATGGTAATATCTGCCCTCTCTGAAGAACATTTTCCAGTTGGCTCTGTTTTCCTTTTTATTTATTGGATTCCTGAGATCCCACAGGATCTGTTTGGTGTTCCTCTCATCTTACCATCTACTCCTTTGAAATCTCTTTTGTCAGTACTGACTGTCTTCAAAATGTACTGGCGAGAAGAGGCAATGTTAGATTCTCTTCTCCTCCATGCTCCCTTGTGCTGTGTAATCTCTTTATTCTTATGGTCTAAGTCAGAACAAACACTTACACATTGATGAACTCCACATTTACATATATGTTCTACATTCAACTGCCTATTTTATGCCCCTCCAAGACTACCTTTAAAATTTTGTTTCCCACAGAATATCTGTGAATACTTTTGAGGTACAATGTGATGCTTGATTCAGTTATGAATTGCAAAGTACTTAACTTAAAGCAATTATACCATATACCACTTATATCATTTCTTAAATGGAATATATCCAAATTCCTATATTTTAACAGCTAAAAGAATAAAATGCATGGGTGTTGATCATTTTCATTCCTATGCCACAGAACACCAGAATTTATGAGGCTGTCAAACAGTAGCAGTGTCTGTTGGATGACCTCTTTTCTTAATCTTCCTGGTCTCTGGTAATCTCTGTTCTCTTATTTTAAGATTAACCTTGCTGTTTTCTATACATTTGTAGAGATCAAGCCTAGAGCTCTGTGTATAATAAACAAGTAATCTACCTTAGCTTTGAAAAGTGTTTGCTCATGAATGAGATCACCTGATATTGTCTTTCTGTGCTTAATGCATTTTACTTAGCATAATGTTCTCCAGGCCCATCTATGATTTTACAAATCGTAAGATTTAATACTTTCTACCGTTGTATAGTATTCCATCATGTGTCTGTATCATGCTGTCTTTGTCTATTTGCATGACAATGCACATTTAGTCTTCTTGTGGTCATTATGATAATAAACCTGTTCAATAATGTCATCTAACACCAAAATTCCTTTCATCTCTCCCCCAAGTCTCGATTACTAAAGGTCATTGCTCATTACTCAGTTTTTCAGAACCATCACTTCCCACCTAACACTTTAAGCTTTTCCTTTCTCTTATTCCATCTGGACTAATACATGAGTTGCCTGGCTGAACTCTTGGCTTTTACTTCTGATCCCTTAAACACAATCTTTACTCAAAAGGCGTATTAATCATTGAAAACTAAAAGATTATGTTCATGACTAGTTCCCAACTTTCTAAGTGTCATATTGCACACAAATGAACTCCACCCACTATCCCCACCCCCACGCCCAGGCTGGATGGTAAGGGCCCTCCCATCTTTCAGATGTCACCTCTGTCCCCTGCATCCTCCCAGTACTCCCAGCCTTCTTCCTTAGCTGAACAACTCATTCTTTTCTCAGAAAAGTTTCCTTACAAACACTCTTTCTTTGTTTGAAGCAATTATTGCTTAGCTTGTTGTTGTTGCTTGTTTTTTGTTTGTTTTTATATTTTTTCTGTTTATCTGAGGATTTGATCTCTTCACTGAAGTATCTGTTAAGATGTTATGGTTTCAGAGAGTTTATATGTTTAGATGTCAACACCCAATCTCTTCTATTACTCCAGACTTTTACTCTAGATTTTTCCATTAGATGTGCCACAAATTGATTTCCCTCTGCCTTTGGCATAAACACTTGAGACCTGTGTAGACACTCCTCTTGTCTTCTTTCTATCTTAGATTCCCTCTTACCCAGAACAGCCTTCCCCTGCTTAATTCGGAAAGTTTTTTTTAAATATTAACTGTTATTATTAATTGATTGTCATTATGTGAATAAGCTTGACAAACATACTGTTCCATTTTCCTATATTTCTTTCTTATTGGATTCACTTGTATCAATTCTTCATCCAAATCAAACCATATCAGTTTGTCAAATAAAGTGAAGCTATCTTAGATGCTTATGTGTTTGCTTGCAAAAAATTAGCTTTTTCTTTTAGAACTTTTATTCCAAATTAACAGGAATCATATCTGGCTTGGATAGCTCTGTAGATTAGAATTTCTTTCTGTTTTATTGTGTTCTTTTTGAGTGATAATTTGCATAAAATAATATTCTCATTTCTGAAGTTCAGTGGTACAAGTTTTTATCAATACACACATTTATGTATAAGCACCACAGTTAGCCATAAACAAAAGAGATTGTAGTCTACTCATTCCAAATTGTTATAAAAAAAATTTAGAATTTTTTTATTGTACTGCAAGTTTTTACTTTCTAATTTTCTATTGCTACTTATACATAATTGATTTTGCTATAACAATCTCATATAGTGCAACCTTGATACATTTTTGGTAGTTCCAATAGCTTTTCATTGGATTTTTGTCATATTTTACTGAGACAATCATATTGTCTGCAACAATTTCTTTCTCACACTTTTTTATTTGTGTACACACTTCTTCTTGCCCTACTGTTTTAGCAAAATCTGCCATGTGATTTTGAGTAGTAAGCATGTTACTCTAACCTTTAAATCTTGTGAGGAAAAAAAAAAAAGTACATCATTCAGGATAGAGTATGATGATGCCTGTAATGTATTCTACACATCATTTGACAAGTAATGGAAATTCTCTTTGAGTCCTAGTTTGCAAAGGTGTTTCTCTTTGGGAAGATGTTGTATTTGTTGTGTTTATTTTTCATCTAGTAATACAAACTTATTAGTATTTTTTACAATTACAGTCCTCTACATACTCTCTGTTGTTCTATTTCTCTTTAGTCAGTCATATGATGATTCTCTTGAGTGCTTTTCAGATATCAATGTATACGCATGTTACACAAGATTTGCTATTGATTTTTTCCACTTCTCTTTATTTTTAAATTAAATTTCTTATAAACTTTTTTTTAATCAATACCCATGATCTAGTTAGCTACTGTTCTAATGTGTATTGTTCTGATACCAGCCCAAGTGGTTTTGTACAAATGGTGTTATATTATTATGATTATTTGCTAGATATTGTCAACAATATATACAATTTCTTACAGTTTCTGGAAAGTGAATTCAATTTCTTCAATGGATATGGAATTACTCAAGTAATCTGTATTTTTCCCATTGAATTTCAATAATTTGTATTTTTGAGGAACTTACTAGTTTTATATCTACTGTTACATTTTTTAAGCATGTACAACTTCTCTGTATTTCTTTAATACATGTGCATGCTCAATACCGAGAGATGCCAGATAATAGCATCCAGTCATCTGGAACTGGAGGTACAGACAGGTATAAAGCATCATTTAAGGGCTGGGAATCAAACCTGAGTCTTCTAGAAGAGCAGCAAGCACCCTTAAACTGCTAAATCTTCTCTCCATCTCTTCTCTAATTTTATATAAGATCCATTTGTAAGGTTTTCAACCTCTCCTGACTGATTTTGTAATATTTATTCGCTCTAAGTTTTTTTAGTTATTTTTATTAAATTGTGTTAATTTATTTAGTTAATTTTTCTCAACATAATACTTTTCCTAATTACTTGATAATTTCATATAATGTATCTCCATCTCACCCTCTTCCTATTTCCCATTCCTCCCAGGTCCACCTACCCAGCCCTCTGTTCTAAAACAAAAACAAAAACATCCTACAACAAACAAACAAAACAACTATAAACATAAACAAGACATAAGCAAAAACAAGAAAAAAAAAACAGACAGAAAGAAACAGAAAAAAATGAAAAACACACACAATCAACAAATCTAGTCTGGGGGAGGGGAGCACCAATCACGGGGAACACCATGATTTTTGGTGGCAGCAGGCAGCACAGATCACTGACACTCACATGCCTTTGGGTCATAAACATCAACAAGTATCCCGGCAGGAACAGGGATCTTGGTCATCTGAACAGCTGGAAACCAAGTTGACGGCCATGATCCCTGCTGGCTATGAAAGTCACACGAGTGTCTATGATCTGTGCTTCCTCTGGAATCCATGGGGATTTCTGTGAGTCTTTATGATGCTGGAGGCTATGTTGATGTCCATGATCTGTGCTGTACCTGGGGTCCATACTTATGTCCAAGATCTGTTCTACCACTAGAAACCTCATCGATGTCTGAAATCTGTGCTCCAGCCAGAATACATGGTGTGTGTGTGTGTGTGTGTGTGTGTGTGTGTGTGTGTGTGTGTTTTACCTTCGTGATCAGTCTTGTGTGACTTTCCTGGGGAGATATAAAGAAATGTCTATTAACCTCAGATAAAGAAAACACTAACAGACCAAAGAAACAATTCTGCTCACATCCATCTTGGCAAACTAATGAATTTATTAAGGTTACTTATATGACTATGGGTGACTCTGATTAGCAATGCTATTAGGATGTCCTGTGGGATATTTATGGGCAGCTACAACACTGAAGAATTTGTTTTATTATTATATTTTATGTTTTCTTATTACTGTTTTAAATTTTGATAAATCTTTTCAAATCAATGATTTTTTTTTATTTCATCTATTTCTTCCTTATTCTTTGCTTTGTTTTTATTGGGAAAGACTGTGAAAGCAGTGCCCTACTACAGTAGATTTTCTTGCATTTAGGGGAAACACAGGAATTGGATATCTGGAGGCAACGGTTGAACTTCACCTTCAAAAAGCCACCTTCTCCTATGCCAGTGAAGTATGTTCTTATGTTAGTTTTATTCTCAATCATGTATGCATCCTTTCAAACTGTCTACTTAGCAGCAGTCTGTTATCAGAGGGAGGTTGCATGAGTTAAGTTGTAGTTTGACAGTGTTATTGCTATGGTTATCTGGACAGACCTCCTGTTTAACTCTCCTAGCCTTTTCCTGTATTTTGTGATAGCCAGTATATGACTATGCCGTTACGCCAGAGGATGCCCAAATAGCTGATATGATAGGAATTCTGAGTATTTTCACAAGTCATTAACAATTGAATTGGTAAACTGGGCAAAAATGATCACCATTACCAGTGAGATTGGACATCAGTCCATCTGTTAAGAACCTGGACAAAAGAAAAAATATGGATAAAGGGTGAATTTTCTGTTTGAGCAGAGACATTGATTTTCTCTGTCATATGGACATTTGTACTTTTGTAATTATAAATGTTGAGTGAAATTAGGATTTACGCATGTGACAGTTAATTTTGATTGTCAATTTGATGTAATGTAGTATAAATTGTGGAAATATTTCTGGACAGATCTGTGAAAGCATTTCTAGGAATAATTAACTGAAGAGAGAAAACCACCCAAAGTGGTTTTTGGGTGGGAGCACAGTTATAGATGAGGAAAAAGCAGTTCTGCTTGCTTGCATGCCTTCTTTTCTCCATGGTGAGTATGTTTATCTTTGTTTCTACTGCCAATATTAGCTGCCATCAGAATCCAACTTCTTTGGCTTTCCAAATGGAATAAGGGTCTTGACCCTTCAGGAAACTCTCAGGCCTTTAGCTCTATATTAGGGCAGTTAATTCTTCCTACTTCACAAACTGTGTAATTACTAGATACTTAGCCTTTCCAGTATGCTGACAGCTATTATTGAATTATCCAGCCATCCTAGTGAAACAGATACACAAACATACACACACACACACACACACACACACGCACACACATATACACATACATACACATGCACACACATACACAGCACATACACATGCATATATATAAACACAGGTACACACACACACACAGGCACATGAACACATACATACACATGTACACACACACATATACACAAATAAACACACACATGCATGCATACACATGCATAAACATACACACGCACATACATATACATACATACACAGGCAAACACACATACACATATACACGCACATGTACACACACATATGCACACATATACACACATACACAAGCACATAAACCCACACACATATACACACATATACACACACACAAACACACACATGCACACATATACACACATACACACACATATGGGGTTAACCTAGAACTAAGAGGGTTGAATCATGCTTTGAACCCTGGAATTCTCACCCTGAGAGCAGTAGTTTAAGCTGCCCCCCTTTTTTCTTACTCTAACAGCTAGCCAAGCTCCCTCAGGTACCAACATGCCTTAGACCACTGATAAGATCCTACTCTCCAAGGTATGTGGCCTGGTTAATGTTTATCTGACTACTGCTGCTGAAGTGCCTTCAGCTGGACTTTTCCTCTCCTTATAAGGTCTCTTCCTATAGCGCCAGTGAGACCTCTGCCTATGCAAAGGAGGATTCCTCAGGATTTGGCCCACATGCAAATGGAGCTACCCTAGTATGACTGCCTTAACAAATGACTCCTCCCTCTCTACCCTATAAATGTGATTCCCCTTGCCTCAATAAATGGAGCTGTAAACACTGACAGTGTCTCCTGGGAAGTCTGTTTCTTTTTGGCTCTCAGCCTCAGCTCAAGATCTCTAAACCCAGGAACTCAGAACAGGCTGCTGTCTGCACTTTCTTCCTGGAGGCTGAGCTGGTGTGCAACAGCTTGACTAATACTTTGTTTCTCTCTCTTTCTGGCCCTTCTGTTTCTCTGTATGTGAGTGAGTGTGTGTGTGTGTGAGTGAGTGTGTGTGTGTGTGTGTGTGTGTGTGTCCCAAGATCTTGCTCTATTGCCCTGGCTGTCCTCAAACTTGCTAAGTTGTCCAGACTGTTCTAAAAACAATGAGAATTCTCCTGCCCCAAGCTCCTGCTCAAGTTCTAGAAATATAGCTATGAAGTCATGAGCCATGCTGTCAGCTCTTGTATTCTGAGGATCTGCTCTTCTGATGTACTTATGTCCTAAGCATAAGCCTGACTGATAGAAGGGTGACAATCAAATAACTTTGCTATTGCTTCAAGACATTGGTTCAAGAAATGAGAACTAATGCAGAGACAAAACTGAAATGTGGTTAGAATTTCATGAAACCGAGGTCTCTTTCTTTTGCATCTCTTTTGTCCATCCAATCCCTTTGACTCTTTTTCCTTTAATATCTTTTACTAATTGTGTGCATATCTATTTCAGTCTTACTCCTTTCTGTCTAGTTCCATTCCAGACTTCCTCTTCAATTAAAGCATATAATTGAGGGCTTATTGCATTTATAATATAAAGTATCCTATCACATTTTGTAAATGTTCAAAGAAGGAAAATTAAACACCTTATTTATATAAGTTTAATGCTTGTACGATTTATGTATGCTCTAGCTCTCAGTGAACATTTATCTTGATAGGTTCAAGTCTTTGCTTGGAGAAAAAAATAGAGTGTGAAATGTCTCTCATGGGATTGTATGTTGAAACACGTGGTCTCCAGCTGGGACAGTTTTTCTTCTTTTAAGATTTATTTCATTTTTTTATTTATATGCATATATATGTGTGTGTACATATGTGCACATTCATACTGCTACTGGATGCATAGGCAGTAGTGAGCTGCCCGATATGTGTTCTGGGAACCAAAACCCTGATTCTCTGAAAGAGCAGAGAGAGTTCTTAATTTCTGAGAAATCTTTCTGATCCCTGAAAACGTTGTTTTGGGAAGTTGTGGAACTTGGAAACTGTGGTCTATTTGACAGAAACAGGTAGATGGGTGGGTCTTAAAAATGATGTTGACCCCAGGTTCCTAGGGAGCTCTTTTTGTTTCCTGATCCTCCCCGTTGTGGAAAGCTGCACCAAGTGATCCTACTGCAATTGATTGACCTACTATAGTCACCCAGCCTTCTCCATCTTAATAAACTGGCGTCCCCTGCAACAGTGAGTCAATATAAAACTTTCCTGTTAGGAAGGTGCATTGTCACAACTTTCAGAATATAGCAGTACAACAACAAAAAAAAATATTTTAAATGTACTTATGTGACCAGTCTAATTTCAACAAGGACATTTTTTTTTTTTTTGCATTTAACACAGTCCATTTTATCAGGTCTGGCTGTATTTCTGTAATGTATACAAAACCATATATAAATACAGACTGGGATTAGTAGCAAATTTAAATTTAAGAGTACAAAAACCATTAGGTAAATTTGTCCTGTGAAGGATTAAAATAGAAAACCAACTCTTTCCAGCTTTTCCCAATTACTTAAATTACCCTGGTTGTTTTCTAATAAGTTTGTAATGGCTTCGACTTTTATAACATCATTTCTGGCATTCTGTAAAAAAGAGTGACTTTGAAGTATTCTTCTCTCTGTGAATTTTTCCTACCTAAGCAGGAAGCACCAGGTAGAAATCATCCACAGACTCTATAGCTGTCATTTGCTTTTCAATAATGGATGTTTTGTTAAACACTAGACTTCTTGTGAATCCCATTTTGCCTCATAAAAAGAGTTACCCTTCCCTTCATCTACAGGAATGGCTAAAATGCAGGCTTTGGATATGGACTGCCTTAGTTTTATTCTTCACATCACTTCTTTAAAGCACTGTATCTGGGACAAATTATTTGGATCTGTTCTGTCTTGTTGTTTTTTTTTCCTCATGTACTTTATCAAATATAAATTTGGGGTTTGACAAAAAGGATTAGGTTTCTAACATGTGTAGAGCATGTTTGATGTTTAATAAGTATTAAATAAATGCTAATACTTGTAATGTTTAGCATTGACTGTCAATTTGACACTACCCAGAGCAGCGGTTCTCAACCTGTGGTTTGTGACCCCTTTGGGGGTTGAACAATCCTTTCACAAGTGTCGTCTAAGACCATCTGTATATAAGATATTTACATTAGAATTCGTAATAGTACAAAATTAGTTATGAAGTACCAAGGAAAATGATTTTTTAGTTGAGGGGTCACCATAACATAAGGAACTGTATGAAAGATCTCAGCATTGGGAAGGTTAAGAATCTCTGAGTCTGGAATCATATAGGAGGCAAGCACCCAGGCACACCTGTCAGGGATCATCTTGATTAGCTTAGCCCCTGGCCAGGCCTGTGAAGGATTATCTTGAATGGCTTAATTGAAGTAAGAAGACTTGCCTTAAAAGTAGAACCATTCATTGGGTTTGAATCCTGCATTGATAAGAGTGAGAAATTTAGTTGATTTGGAATATTTTTCTCCCCCTGTTTCCTGACTGTGGATTCCATGTGACCAGCTTCCTTAAGCTCTTGCCACCATACCCTGATACCAAAGTAAATTCTTTTTTCCTTAAGTTGCTGTGATCAAGATATTTTGTTACAGCTGCCAGGGAATTACCTAATTCAATATCCCATCTGTTTTCTCTTTGTTTTATTATTCCACTCATCCCTAAAGCCTCACCAAGTATCATTTCCTCTTGAAGAAGAGACAGTAAGGATACAAGATGTTAAAATCATTTTAACTACAACTTCATTGTTGAGTTTAGATTTGAGTGTGTCTCTATTATTTTTCTGCTAAGACTGCTGTCTTCTCAATGTTAATGGAAAGCTAGATAGTTTGAATGATTAAACAACTTCTTCCTTCGAATAGATTTGAGAAAAAGATCTGAAAAGGGCCCCATTAGTACTCAGAGGACAATAGGTGCGGCTTCTAACCTGCAAGAAGCAGCTAGGGTCCAGTTCTCTGAGTCTCAACTCCTTTGGCACAGGCTCATAACCGCAGGTGGAGGGAGCACAGAGCAGCTGGTTTGACAGCCTGGTGAGGGAGTCTGCCGCATATGCCAGGACTTGGGGTATAACACAGCCTCTCTGGTTGCCTGTATTCGTATCCATCTGTTTCAAGTGGCATTTTGCCCAATGATAATGAAGAAATCAAAAAAGAGAATTTCATGAAAAACAACTTTTTTTTCTCTCTCTTCAGAGTGTGTGACCATCTGCCTGGGACATGGAAATACCTTGGACTTATAGAGCATGCTTAAAAAGTCACACTGTACTCTTAATTCAGAAAGATAAATGTATGATTGATTGGATATTTCTGGAGCATTCGTGGCTTCAATTAATTTTAACATGTCAAAATATTGCCCGTGAAAAGAGAATGGTGAGGAATGAACATATCCAAGGCCTACTAAGTACTGAAGCTATTTGCATATATTATCTTTCCTAATTTTCACAATGACTTTTAAAGTCTCAAACTAATATCTCCTTTTACAGATAGACATGTCCAACTCAAAGAAATCCATTAACTTGACTAGTGTCACCACACTCTTGATGACTGGTGGGAACTGGGATTGGAAGACAGACTTCTGTGACCCTTGCAAATGCCTTATTTCCATAATCGCGATGGTGCACACAATGAATCTTAGTGTATGTGTGTGTGTGTGTGTGTATGTGTGTGCACATATATGTGTATGTGTGTGCATTTCCAAACCTTGTTTCTCACTTTTTCTTCAGTAGCTCTCCTCACATGCTCAATTTCTCATATGGCTTACTAGTATTTATAACTACTTCAAAAAACAAGGTTGAATAAAAGTTAGTCCTCACTGTAATAGGTTTGGTCACAATGAATATAAGGGAAACTTTAGGGGCCTAGATAATGTGAGATGTCTTTTGAAATTTATGAGTCTTTTCATTATTAAATCTTAAAGCTCTGAATTTTTGTACACTGGGAAATAAGGTGTGTGTGTGTGTGTGTGAGAGAGAGAGAGAGAGAGAGAGAGAGAGAGAGAGAGAGAGGGAGAGAAGGGGTGGAGGAGGGAGAGAGAAGTGGATACTTTTCAAATGAAAATAAGAGGAAATGGAAATACAATCACATAATGTCTTACTTTAAATTTGTTTTATCAGCTGGGACAGTAATGGACTCCTAAGTTGGTCAGAATAATTTACAGATCTCTACTAAGAAGTAAGATAAAAGATGTTGACATTGTGGAACTGTCCCTGTCCCATGTGGGAGCCAGTACTCCCTATTGTCTATTTACTTTTAATTTAGCTGAAGTTGAAGTTTTAAAGCCATTTTCTCAGATGCACTGATTTTATTTCATTTGCTGAATGGCTGTGTATTTTATAGCACAGAGAGAAAGTGTCCCCACGTTGCAGAAAGTTCTATTGAGACCATCTTCCTGTGAGATGTTGAGGTATGCCTTGTACAGCAGCACATCAATTTCTTGGTTGTAGTTTCAAGAGGCTGTTGGGATAGTGATCCATCTCCTGCAGTGCAAGAGTAGAGATGCAGCTTCAAAATTGTGGTGCCTTAAGCCATTTTCAGGGGACATTCTGTTCCACTTTTGATGTACCAAAGGGAAAATAAACATAGAGGGATTTTAAATGTTGCTCTCCTCCTGTAGCCAATACATCAAACAAGATGATTAGAATGTGCTATATGTCAACATGGATTGATTTATCTATTTCATAGCATATCCTTTTCTATAATAGCAATAAGCCAACATTAAACATATGAAAGCCAATAGATTACCATACAAGATGTCCTGAAAATCTTTTTCTTTGTTTATTTGTTTTGAGGCAGGCTTTTATGTATCATAGGTTCACCTTGACTTACTATACAGTGAAGGCTGTCTTGAACTCCAGATTCTCCTACCTTTACTTCCCAAGTGCTGGCGTTACATGCTTGTGTCTCCATTTCTGTTTTGTGTAACGCTGGAGATCTCATCCAGGTCTCTGTATGTACTAGGTAAGAACTATATTGACTAAACTACATCCCAAGCTCTCCATCTAAATGAGAAGTGTTGATTATAATTCTGAAGTTATTTCAAATGAGTTTCTATATTCTGACATGGCTAACCTGTTCCTAAAAATTCTTAATACCTGGGTCCTATGTATTAAACCCTATCTTAACCCACCTATTTGTTTTGGCAAGGGGACTTGCCTTTTAATAATTAATGTTTGAAAAAGTTAATGAGTCTGGAATCAATTTTTCCTGTAGTTTCCTTGGCACAGAAGATGAGCAAATGGTATAATCTAATGTTTGCAGCTACTGAGCAATGAGGAGCACATAGAAATAGGACTACCTGTGGGGACAAAAATCAGTAGCAACTTTTAAAGAAGATGCTGCTGACAGGGTTGTCAACACAGCTAATACTTTTCTGAAGTCCTTTTCTTGTGATTTACCCCCAGAAAGCTCCTTTCTGACACATGTCTCTTTATGCTGTTGTTGAAAATTAGCTAACAAGCCTCTTTAGGCACCAAGGAAGGAGGTGCTGAAGTCTGTTAGCCTGACTCAGAATGGTACATTAGCATCGTAACTGTGCAAAACTCAGCAGAAAAGAGTATGAGATGCACAGTCAAATTTTAGGTTGATATTTTCAAGGATGATTTCTCTTAACTTTATTCCGGGGATTGGTTGAGCACTTGAAATATAAATTTTCTCGGGAGGACCGTATCTAATAAAGAAGCTGAAATTCAAAATAGTCTGCTTCGGAGAGTGTAAGGTACGAAGGCTTCAAATGAAATGGCTGCTTTATCTATTACTGTTAAGTAAAGTTTCTCACATCTAAATAAGCATCAGCTGAAAAGCCCAAGGACAACATGTGGCCCTGTTAGATGTCTGAACTGTATTCCTAAGTGGTCCTTTTGGGTCTCTACCACAAGCTGCACACTTTTATTGGGTACCTGGGCTTAAATAACATCTGGCCTAATATGCCTTCACAACTCTGGAAGACTGCTTCAAACACCCCTCTTTCCCTCATAAAAAGCAAACCACTGACTATGGTTCTATAAGTTATTTTAAAGTCCTTTTTCTACCTGTTTAGTTGTAGAGAACAGAGGGTAATAAGACCCAGCTTATGTTTAGATATCATAGCTCTGGTGTGGGTATGCTGTGTAGGCCTCTGGGCTAAAGAGTAAGTGGAAGCGGCAGGAGAGGTCCTCATCCTCCACAGGGCTTGCAGGATGCTCTGCCAGCTCCTTCTCTTAAGCCCTGGAGGCTGGATACTCACAGTAAACAGATTGGCAAGCTTTCTGCCTGCCCTGTGGCGAATTATGCACCTTTGTCTCCGCAAAGACCAAGAGGCTAGGTGCGCCCCGCCCTGCCACGCTAATTAAGGCTTCCCCGCTGGAGGGAGATATCCCGCCTTGCCCGAGAAGATATTTATTGGGGGGAGCCCTTTGAATAAAGAGTTTCGTGTCCCCTGGGCCTTCTTCACGGCTCGTCACATTTCTCAGGTCTGCAAGTGGACAGCTTTGCAAAAGGTCCCCAAACCGCGGATTCCGGGGCCGCGCCTTCATGCCGCTTGGGTCTAGGTCCGCTAGCCCGGCCAGTGAGACGGATCCTAGACTGCTGCAGCCACCGACTGGCAGGACTGCAGGACCAGAACACGGTGAACACACACACACTGAAACAACAATGTTGCATGGGACAATATGGCTAACACTGTCCATGGGAAAGAAATACTATGAGTCATCACAAGATGGCTGACCCTGAATGTCCAAGGAATCCAAAACATACACTGTTGTAATCTGTTATATACCTATTCTTGGCTGACTGCCACTCCTGTGTGATTTACAAAAGCATCCTTGAGGTCAGGGAAAAGGGTCATTACTTTCACCACCCTGTCTGTGTGTATGCACATAGGTCTGTGTTGAATAGGCAATGGAAAAGCCAAGGGAATGTTAGTCTTCTTGATCAATTCCCTTATGGTGACTGTCATTTATTTTGGGGAAAAAAGTACCATTTTTAATTCAGTCAATATAGTCAGATAGATAATAGCTAGTTGTGAATAGTGCATAATTAAATGAGTCTATTACCATAAAGACACATTTTAATGATATTTGAAACACACACTTTGATTTCAAACTATCTTTAAACATAAATTCAGTCTCTAGTCATGTGAGACAAGCCTGGAAGGGGGAGTACCTTCATATTCTTTTATACTTGAAAACTTTTTACAGTTTTGAATAAAAACTCATTATTGCCACGGCCTTGTGCTCACTCTAAGTTGAGTAGGAATGATTAGCCACCAATGAGACAATACCTGCTTTTGTAAGGAGTGCTGTGGAGCTACATGAATAGCTCACAAGCGGGGCAAAGTAAGCATCGCAATCAGTTGCAAGGGTGATTTACTATTTCTGCAAAATGCTCTAACAGCATTCATCTTTACTTGGAACTAAGTCACTGCAGAAAGTGACACAAGATATAAGTAGCTTCAGTCAGACACTGAAATAGAATTCTGTCAGACAACTTCCAGAGGCTACAATGAATCACCCTGCTACTTATTTTGAGGAGCCCCACAAATACAGCTGGAAGATAAGAGGCAATTCTGTGGCTTCATGGTAAGACTTGAGATGATTTAATTGTGACTTTTCTGTCCTTCCTTCCTCCTTCCTTCCTTCCTTCCTTCCTTCCTTCCTTCCTTTCATCCTGTTCCTAAAAGTGTCAGCCTAAAATAAGGTCAAAGAAAGGTCAAAGGAGAAAATAAGATAGGAATGAAGAGTTTCATCTAAGGGCTCTGCTAAGATGTCCACATTAATATAGTATGGCCCATTGATGGAGCATCCTGGTACCCAACTAAATTATGTTTTTGAATTTAAATTCTTATCCTGCCAATTAGACTCACTTAAACTTTACAAACTTCTATATCTTTGCCATATAATTTTAGCCATTATAGGTATGCATGCCTGTGTGACGTGGCAGAGAACGAGGCTGAATAAAGCTTACATCATTGCATTTTTTCTTTCAATAGCAGTCTTGCTCAGTCGTTTCCTTATGACTAGAGATCAGGAAGTGCTACCCAAGTTCTCAGAATTAATCCCATCCCTATATACAGGATATATTGTGAAGCTAATTGTATTAGAAATAAAAGGAAATCTAATATGCAGAGACAGTAAGACATAGACACATATAATTCTTAACCTGTCTTTCTGTAATTCCGAGAAGATCTATGATAGTCTTGGAAGCTGCTAAACCAAGAAGAAGTTCTGCTCTGTTTGGAGACTTCCCATCTTCCATGCTATGAATTCTTCTTTTTCTAGGGGTAGACATGAAATTGTGACCTTGGCACTGGAAAAGTACTGAAATCATTTGGCACTGAGCAGTGTGGACATATGGAACTTCCTATTTATAGTATTCACTGGAATAGCCAGTTGGCTTGATCTGTGTGAGACACTGTCAAAGACATTGGGCTCAGTCCAGGAAATTTTAAACTTGAAGGCTACCCTTCACTTGGTTGATAGGTAATATCCCATGTCCTTCAAAGGATGGATGCTGCCTAAACTACCTAGAAAATTGTTTGGACAATTACCCCAGGAACAATACTCTCTGAGACACAGAAAATATATATCTAAATATTGAATGTGAGAAACAGAAGTAGTAGTAGTGATTTTAACATTATTATAGTCTGATTTTTCTTTGCCATGGCAAGAAAGATTATCTCTTCAAAGGCCCATTTTTAAGACTGTATATCTTATGTCAGACTTATTAGTTATCTATTGATATATAGAAAATAACATCAAATGTTAGTGAATTAAAATGTTTTAGTAGTTTCAGGGTCAGTATCCCTAGTTAGGTTTGTTTGGCATGTAAGTCCCTTCATAGCTTTTCAAGGGGAAAAATTGTAGTCAGGACTGCAGTGACTTCCAGGCTTGGATAGATTCCATTATCAGCTCATCACTCATCTATTGGCTGCTTTTCAGAGGCTTCCCTATAGGACCCTCAAGAAGGTGAAGCATACCTCACTAGAGTGAGCCTATGAAGGAGAAGCTAAGAAGAGGAATGGCCATCTAAATGGACAGCAAAGCCTCTTTATCATTCTGTCTTGGGAATAACATTTTCTATGTCTTTCTTATTCCTTTTTTATTGTAAAATATCTAGGTCCATCTGCATTCAAGGAAAGGGAAATAACACATATTAGATGAATCTCAATGTTTTTTCTAGAGTATGCCAGTATCACTGAGAACTACATCAGAGACTGTCTTCAACAGGAGAACAGTCATTCAGGGCCATGAGCTTGGAAAGTCTCTTTCAGTGCAAGCATCATCCAGAATGTTGATGTTCTTATTTCTATTTTCCTGGGTTAGTCTCAGATGAACATGAATTCAATGTGGATAATAATATTGTTATTTTGTCATTTCCATCTGTCTGTCCTTATCCAAATTAATGAATGTCGTTAGCTTTTAAAACACATTCCCTTTGAAAAGCACAATTGGTTATTCAATACCAAATTATCAGTCCTTAAAACATACAAACAAGTAATAGTATACAGACTGAGCAGGTAGCATTTACGAATTTAGGTGTGTGTGTGTGTGTGTGTGTGTGTGTATGTGTGTGCGTCTGTGTGTCTGTGTGTCTGTCTGTGTGTGCCTGTGTTTATAGCAACAATTGATGAAAAAAGGAAATGAATTTGAAAGATAACAAGGAGGGTTATATGGGTGGGTTTGGGAAAAGGAAAAAGAAGGAGAAACTATATGATTAATAATCTCAAGAAATGAAAGGCACAATTTTTAGAAAGAAACAAAAAAAAATTTCCCTTTAAGAAACTTTTATTAAGTCCCCAGTGGCTACTGTGAGTACATATAACAATGTCTTAGAGAAATTAAGTATCAAAAAGAAAAATAATGATGCCTATTTTCCTCAGTGGAGCCCTTCAATTCTTCATGAGAGTAACCTTTCAGGAAACCCTGCTTCTGCTCCAACAGCTGCTTCATTTGAAGTCCAAGACACTCTTATCCATACATTTCTTTATCAAAATCACTGTCACTTTGAGGATAGCTTTATTCTGTGGAGCCAGTGTACTTATGTCCTGTATCCTACTTACCCAGACAAAGTGGAGTCCTTTATTATAGTGAAAGAGTTTAGACTCTGGGTTTGAGGTCATTGGTCTAATTGGATCCATTGTAGAGAAGGGTACGATGAGGTGGGGAAATAAGTAATATGCAGGATTTATTCATGTGTCACAAACAGAAGACAAAATTTGAATGGGATCATTCTAAATTTTGCTCCCCACACAGTTCTGTTTATCTCATTTGTATCAAGCCTGCAAGGATGTTTTTGGACTTACAATGGACTTTTATGATGAGACGATTCCACAGCACATGGAAACAAAGAAAGTTTCTGGGCCAGTGAGGTAGGTCCACTTGTAAAGTTGCTTGCCACCAAACACGAGAACCTGAATTCATCCCTTAGAACCTACATGGTATAATGGAAGAATCTACTCCCACAAGTTCCTCTGACCTGTCCACTTGTGCGTGTATACACACACATGTGCACACACATGTGCACACACACACACACATACCACTAAATAGTAAAGAAATCTAATTTGTTACTTTATAGGGGAAATAAATCCCCTAGCATGATCTACTTGGGTTATATTTTATTGAAACATGTAAGAGGAACAGAGACAGGAAACTTCCAATATGATACATGCACAGGCTATAAACAAAATCTTGCCCTCTGGATCATATCCTTAATTGCTGGTGGCTAAAAAAAAATGAGAAAATTGATCTCTGGCTGAGAACATTTTTTAGTCAGACCTTGTTCGAATATTGAAAAGAAAGTGTTATTTAATTGTAGGGATAAACATGTTCTCTTGGTTCTTGGATTATTTTATAAAAAGAAACATGTGTACTTCTTGCATAACTGTCAACTACTCTACATGAAGCAAGGAAAGTCACCATCAACGGTACACCTTACAATAGAGGGCACCTTGGAATCTGAGAAAAATGGCAGCAGAAGTTCAAAAGTCTTGAAAGTTCAAAAGGTAGCCTTGGAGGACTAATTAAAATCTTAGAAATACAACCAAAGTAAAACTTCAAGTAGGATGGTTGCTTGAAGGAAGGCTTGAAGGATTAATTAAGTTCTCACAAACTGGGTTAAGCTTGACTTCAATTAAGAATGAACAGCATAGATTAGAAAGATGTAGTAAAAGGCTAGGGTTGTTGCCTAGGGAACACCGAGGAAAGAAGAGAAACAAGGAACGTTTACACAACGACACCAAAGATCAATTTGAGGAAGGGTATATGTTATGAAAAGGGATTGGGTATTATCATCTCATGTTAATCAATAGAAGGCCTATATATTTGGCATAGAGTCTTCATTATATAATATACATAGGCAGATTTGTGACTGAGGAAGGATGTCATAAATCCTGAAAGTGACTAAGGTCAGTGCACCAGTTAGGTATGAGACTGTGATTATCTTTCAAAAGAAATGTTATTGGAGATCTGTTAAGCATTGCCTCTTTCTTCTGAGCACAGGGAAAGTACTCAGTAAGTTTCACATGAAAGTTATGAAAATAGATTTAAGTATCAAATTCTGAAGTGAGGAGAGTATTGGTTAATTTTATGTCCATTTTACTGCCAACAGATACCTAGACATTGTTAAACATTATTCAGGATGTTTCTGTGAGGGTGTTTTTGTGATCCATTAGCATTTAAATGGATTACATACGTGAAAAGAAGAAGACATCCATCTGTCTTCCATGACTATGCAGAAGACTTTCTTTCAGATTGATGTGCAGTTCTACAGCAGAACCTGTCAGCCTCAAACTAGAACTTTACATTGGCTCTCCGGATCTCTGGCTCCATACTCAGGATTTTAGATTTCCTAATCTCCATAAATTTATGAGCCAGTGTCTTAGATGAAACCTATTTCTTTATTTGATTTCTCTGAAGAAGCCTGACTACTTCATGAAATAAGCAAACCAAAATAATTTATGATGTCAAATGTTTGGATAGATCTGATAAGATTAGAAACTTTAGAAGATTTTCTCTTCCTTAGTCCATACATGTTAAAACAGAGTGAAGAACAGTGGTGAAAATGGTCACTTTTTCTATGTAATTGAATCATGATATATTTTAATCCACAGCCCGACAGTATATATTATTTATGCTTTTTAAGATTTTATTGTAAATGTCAAAAAGTATGAGTGAGAATAATAGAGTTTGTCATTGTTTATCATTCAAGTCTGGAAAAGAAGAGAGGAGGGGAAAGGAGGAAGTCTTAAATGGTATTGAAAATTCTTGATTTATTTTACTATTTGTTTACTCATTTGCTTATTTATTTAAATGTTCTTGAGAGGCACTTTCACTGGTCTCCAGCTCTCTGAGTCTTCCTGACTCAGGTTTCAAAACACTGGGGTTGCAGATTTGCAGCACCAAATCTATCTTCGTTGTTTTAAAATAAAAAGAGTTTCAAATAAAACACAAAAACCCATGGAATTCTGTTTAATATGAGGCATAGGTGCCCGAGTAATTGTGACTCTTGTTTCTGTAGTTTCACATGTGATTGCAGTATTTAAAAAATGGAATGAAATTATTAAAGAAAAGGAAGCAGCTAGTATGGGTAGTAGATTTAAGTTTATTTTTTGTCTGTTTCTTGAGGATCAGCTGCAGAGAAGACATTCATTGGCCAGTTTTGAAGAACTCATTGGGGAGAATAAGAGTGACATGAGTCAAAGCAATTTTTATGAATCAAGGTATCAAATATAAATGAGAGTATGACTGTGTCTAAAACAGAGGGGAAAGAAGCTCTCCAAAAAGGAATATCAAAGCATGAATTTTAAGAAGACATGAGAAATTCCTGTGATCGACCATTAAAAATGCTTCTTGGATATCAGAAGCTAATGATAAAAGAATGCACAGTACTCCATAGGGGAAAACACACACCTCATCAAAGCGATAAATGAAGTCAATTTCTCTAAATTTCAAACATTTGGAATTTGTAGAACTTAGTGTGAAACAATTAGTATGAGCACAGCAAATATATTCACACATACACAGAGGGGAGAGAGACAGACAGAGACAACAGACAAATGAATGTGTACTGCTAAAAGGTTACTTCCTTTCTCATTGTCAGAATAGGAGTCACCTATTAACACATGATATATACACAGCTAAGACAAGAGCAGAATAAAGTAAATGTTCTAAGTAATAAAACGACTAATGGAGGAATAAAGGACAATTGGAAAGAATATGTTAAAGCAGGAGTAGGGAAATTTAAAATACAGGTAGACATTAAAGCCTTTAAAGCCAAAACATGGTTAATAAGGAGAAATTGAAAGGTCAAAGAAAAAATGAATTCACTACCAAATGAAGTGTTTAATATTTTTTGACTTATAAATCCTGCTACTTATTAAATTATTCTTTTTAAATTTAGATTTATTAATTTAAATATATATGACTGTTTTGCCTGCTTTTAATATACTTGAATCTAGTATATACCTTGTGCCCACAGAGGTCAGAAGAGAGGGTCAGTTTCCCTGGAACTGGATTTATGAGTGATTGTTAGCCAGCATGTGGTAGATAGAAAGCAAATCTGCATCCTTCACAAGAGCATCAAGTGATCTTAATCACGGGACCATCTTTTCAGCTCTACACACTTCTTAAACTATTATGGAATAATGACTCATGTATCCAAAAAGGCCATAAAATCTTTATCATGAAATAAATGTTCATGATATAACAGTAGAGGATAATTTTATCACTATGAGTATAGCTCATATGAGTATATTGCATAAAACATGTAATATAAATATGCATAATTTAATTATTTACAATTATATAAGCAGAAATGCATATAGAAATGAAGAACTTTGGCACGTGTCTCTTTGTTGGACATTGTCTATGTAAATTATTTTATTGAAACTACTTTATGAAATTCATAGGCCCATTTACATATCAAAATCAAGCTGTTTTAGCTCTGAAATAGTGTGATCAGTATAAGTGTACACATTGTATTTTCTAAGGTGTTCTTCTTTTCCTCCAGGACTAGGAACTGTAGCTTTATGTGCATTTACATTTGTGTCCTTTGTGATAAACACACAAAAATAGTGGACCATTCAGGCTGCTTTTTCCATCCCCTATGATGAGAAAAAGTTAGCAAAATTGTATTTTTAAGATGTGTTTTTAATGTTTATTGTGTGTGTAGGAGTATCTATTCATATGACTGCACATGCCCTTGGAGTACAGAAAAGAGAATCAGATGCTCTGGTGGTAGAGTTACAGATCACTGGGAGCCACCCTAATAAAGTAGATACTAGGATTCTAACATGGTCCTCTGCAAGAACTGTTTGGTTTTTTTCAATATTGAGCTATCTCTCCAGGACAAGTTGCCATTTCTCACATGCTTGATAATGGACCATCAGAGACCAGAGCATTGACTTCATTCTGTGTCAGACACCAATGGACATATCATCATTCAGATGATTTAATTTAAAACTCCACAGAAAAGAAAAGCTATTGTGTCCGGTAGACAGACAGTATATTTATCATGCTGCCTTTTTAAATTTGATGCCCTTTATTAGACCTGAAGTTGACCCTTCTAGAGGAATTCAAAGAGATCCCTGGAGTATCTAGTATACTTCACTAGAAATATGGCAGGCAGAGTGGCTTCCCTCAAATTTCCAAGTTTTCTCTCTTGGATCCATTATTATATTGCCTGGAAAATGGGAACTGACAGATATAATGAAGATTATAGATCATCATTATATCCTGGATTGTCTAGTTGGGTTCCATTAATCATAGGGAGTGCTGAAAATCAAAGACTTTTCCCAGCATTCATGAAATGTGGTAGAAAGAACGGGTTAGGGTTAGGGTTAACAGATGAAGTGTAGGAGGTACTGTCAACTCTGTTGCTGGAAGGAAGTTTTATTAAATGAATGGGAAAGAATGCAGGCAGCTTTGACAAACAGGCACCTGGCAATACGGCAGCAAGTACACAGGGCTGTCATTAGCACAATCACAAACACCTGGAACATGCTACTTGAATAAAGTAAGAAGCTATCATCTGTTCTGGGCTAGATGAAAAAGTCATTTTTCAGCCTTTTGAGACATGATTCAAAGCATCAGCTCACATCATTTAGAAATCAAGCCTACAGAAAAATGACTCTCTACATTTGAGTATTTTTAAGTTTGTTACCATTTGCTATGACAACTCTAGAATACAATCAAGGGTTAAAGATTACTACAAAAGGGTTAGGTCAGAAAGAGCCTTCACAGAGAAAATCTGGAACCACAAGGGTCTATGCAGGTTCCTAGTCTAGGCAGAGCCAATCAGGGGCAGTGTTAGGCTCCAGTGGCCACAAAGCACTGCAGCTTTAGAAAATTTCAAGGAAGTGACTTTATAACCTGGAAGCCTATTGAGCTGAAGCCCATAGAAGAATGCAAAGGCTTTGTTGAGATTCAAATTTTCTTTTTTTTTTTACAGTCCTTGAAGATGGTCAAATGGTTTTACAACCACCTGATGGAGACTAGGGTAGCTTAAAAAATGAAAAAAAAAAAAGCCAAAAAAAGATAGAAAGAAAGAAAAGAACGAAGGAGGAAAAGAAAAGAAGAAAGAAAGATCTGGATAAAAGGAAATTCTCTGTTCTACTTTAATCAAGTATATTTAAAAAAAAAAAGACAAAGATTTGCAAAACCACCTACACTCCAATATTTAACACTTGAATCCCTACTTCAGTGTTTATATCTCTCTAAAATCTAGCATGCAGTGTCAACCAGTAGGAGGATGTGTGAAATTCACCTAGAGGAACACAGTGTGCTCTTGGCTACCAATGTAAATCTGTTTATATTTTGTTGTCTTTTAATTTATTTATATATATATATATATATATATATATATATATATATATATATATATATCCCCCCCCTTGGCAATTCTTTGGCATGCTATATGATGTGATCCACAGAAGACCACTTACCAACATCTCAAACCTAGGTCTTTATATGTGGCATTAATAAAATGATATGTATTATTATGACAGGACTTGAGGAGATGGCTGACTGGGTAATGGGATTGTCAAACAATGATGGAGATCTAAGTTCGGATACTCATAACCTATGAGAAAGTTAAGCATAGCCAAGTGCTCCTACAATCCTAACGCTGACTGGGACAGAGACAGGGCATATGCTGGATCTCACTGATACCCCAGCCCAGTAAAAGGTGTGTGGAGAACAGGCACTCAAGACTGAGTGAGGGACCTTGTCTGAAAGAAATAAGGAGAATAATAGGAAAGAAAAGCTGAGGTCTTGTAGTTCCTGAATATTCTATCCACAAACACCATAACACACACACACATACACACATACACACCATGTAGGCACATATAAGAGAGATTTTATATATTAAAAAGAATTGATTCATTTGTATAGGCTACATTAACTGTTACAAATGCAGCAAATGAGTCAAGAAAAATATATAAATATACTTGTCCTTTGAAAGATTGAATTCTTATGACTGAAGACATAGATCACTTTCTTTCTTTCTTTCTTTCTTTCTTTCTTTCTTTCTTTCTTTCTTTCTTTCTCTCTCTCTCTCTCTCTCTCTCTCTCTTTCTTTCTTTCTTTTTTCTTTCTATCTATCATCCATCCATCTATCCATCTCCATCTATCATCTATCTATCTATCATCTATCTATTTAAAATATTGTGTTAAATTATTTATATTTTATTAAAATATAACATTTGTATATTTATAAAATATACTTACATATTTATAAAATTTGGTATGGAGACTCTGCATTCTGTAGCATGCAAGAACACAAGTATCTGTGTTTGACTTGAAGTTTTTAGAGGTAAAATTTAATGGAAAGAAGGTTTCATAAATAATTATTCCTGCAAAGAAGACATGAATAAGACCATTGATCTTTAAAGGACTGAGCCTTGGAAGCTATTCAAAATAGCCTGACCAGTTTGTTCTCTCACCAACATAAAAATTTCCTAATTTTCTAACAATGGTGACAGGTATAGAATAATAGTTCACAAGACACCTAGTGAATGTCATTTTATATGGACCATTGGTGAGAGAACATGAGGCTGTCAGCACATAAACAAGACCACAGGACAAAGGAAGCTTGCTTGCCATAAGGCCATTGAAATGAAATAATCCCTGACTTCACTCTTCCTCACTTCCTCCCTGCTCAGAAGAGTTGGTTGTATAACAGGGATGACAATAAGTCCAATATGGACTATCAATTTTGGACACACTTCCAAAATCTTATGAGACATTGAGAAACTGCAATTTGTAAAATCATAAATTATAAAATTATTAATTATAAAAATGATTGCATTTACAAACATGAGTGATGCATTTTATAATTTAAAAACTTATTCGTGAAAATACAGATACTGAGAATACTTTACAAATAGGAAATCTCTTGCAATTATCTTGACTGTGAGTCTGTAGACAAAGGCCCATGAGAACTTAGAACATGGATAGTGTGGACAAGGCCTCTGATTAACATGAGAGAGTAATGAAAGGGATATTTGTCTTGGGAAGTCATTACATCTCAGCAAAACAAAATAGTCTAGCATTTCAAACTTGAGTATATTTAGTGGGTGAAGATGCTGGCCATGCAGGTCTAGAAATTCTAGTTCAATCCTTGGAACCCATATTGAAGTGGAAAGAGAGAACTACCATCCAAATTGTAGTCCTCTAACTTATATACACATGAGAGAGAGAGACAGAAAGACAGAGAAAGACAGAGGGACAGAGGCAGAGACAGAGACAGACACAGACAGAGATTTAAATATAGTCTAGAATTTTAAAGTTGGAAAATAGGAATATGAACTATTACAGATACAAACTTTCTACATTCTAATCTTATTTCTAGGGCTAGATTTCTGAGACAAATACTTTAACAGCCACGTAAGTTAAACTCATTCACTTCATTCAACTAATTTTGAGCTACTTAGCATAAGAAATCAGGTAAGTAAATTGTGAAAAATAACATCATATCACACATTTATAAAGATTTATAGCTTTCTTCTGGTCATAATAGTTCAAATTTCTCAATGTCTCATAAGTTTTGGAAGTATGTCCAAAGTACGCATAAATTAAGGATCTGGTTTTCAATAATTTTTGCCAAAGTACAATGATACTTGTGCTTTCCAAACTTGTTTTATAGACAGCAAGAGAAACGGCATCACATTTCTTTAACATTTTTGAAGGCTGGACACAAAGAGAAACTTAGAAGTAGCAAGAAGAGCAGAAGCAGATATCACTTGATCCTATATTTGGAAAACTTTTTAGCAAGAAAACAGCACAGTAATCTAAATGTCAGTCATATTTAGTGCTAGCTGTGCATGGTAGTATTCAAATTTGAATGAATATAGTATTCTACTATAGGAAGCACGGCTACAGTCATAACATTGATAGTTTTAAATATTAAATTCACTGCAACTTATGCAATCCATACAATTTCTGCAAATTATGCAATACATTGAGTGTGTACTCAGAGAAACAATGCTTTGCAAGAGTTGGTTTCTAAACTCAAGGCTGAAGTCTAGTAATTCCTCTCAGATATAAATAAAAAAAAAAAATCCTAGTCCATGAGGAAATTTTAAGCTTGAAGGACAAAGTTTGCTTTTGGAAATAGTTATAGGAGTTTTGGGTCATGTGATTAAAGAGGTCAATGACCAAGGTTAAGATACTTAGATAAGTGCTTCCTTGGGAAACAGTAGTAATGGTAATATTGACGCTAATGCTTTCAGAAATGTTGGCAGCCACTATCCACTTAGGTGAAATGCTTCCCAGAAGCCAGACTGTACTATGAGTTGAACTCTTCATAGAAATTAGCTCATTTAATGCCTTAGACAGGATCTGGGTTGGATATTATCGTTATCTCTAGTCTGTTACAAATGAAATTGAAGCCTAAAGATGCTAATGTGGCTGGAGTCATTGATAGATGGATGCACTGACAGAGATAAAGGTACGGAATTCACAAACGACTTATGGGAGTAGATTGCATAGGACATTGTAGTTCACAGTAAGGATGTTAATATTAGTGTTGATTTCAAATGCATATATGATATATTTAATAAACATTGGCTTTTCTTTTGAGGAGGTACTGTATCGATAGAATGACAAGAGCAAAGGGCAGCAAAATTTTCAAACAATAATCCTGGTGATAAAGGGGCTTTATTAGAATAGAGTGATTTAGAATGCAGATGGTAAGTAATGATCAATTCATTAATATTTTAAAAATAGAACTGACAAAAGTTCTTGATAAACTGGTTGTTAATTTGAGAAAAAATGAAGGATTAAAGATAAAAACAAATATTTAGCATAAGCAGCCTGAAAAATTGAGTTGTAATTAGTGAGCAAGAAATAATCCATACAAGATTATTATTATTATTATTATTATTATTATTATTTATTATTATTATTATTATTATTATTATTATTTATAGAGGAGAAACTTAGCTGGAGCTTAATTTAGGATACCTTTGGTATACCACATCTTCCAGGTTTCTGAATGAGTATGCCAAGCAGCTTGGGAGGAGTTCAGAGAAGGAGTTTGGGATAGAAGCAGAAACCAATGTCTATGTATGGGTTCCTCTTATTCTCTGTTTAGATGCTAAATAACATGTACCAGGCCAAAGTAGTGGAATTGTCTGACTCTCATGAGTTCCCATGAGACTCACAAGTTCCCGTTAAACAAATTTCGATGATACACTTTTAAACTCTTATTAAATTATTTTTTATTTGAAAATGTACTCAGTCTCATATCACTGTTTCAACAAACACTAGGTTCTTCTATGTGCTAGACTCTTCATAAGGTATATCCTGGTAGAGAGTTCAGTCTCAGACAATCCTAAATCACAAGTGTCTTATAGTCTTGAAGTTTTGTCTCTGTGATTACCAAAGTGGTGAGGTTCATTATGGTTTTTTCATGCATACTAGGTTTCGTTGACTCTTCCCTGCTTCATAGTTTCCCCCTCCTATCTTTCCTCATTAGTCACCTTGCCATTTTCCTGTGCCATATGTTCTATTGCCACCTTATTCTCCCCGTCATTATTCCTAATTCCAATAGTCACCATGAAAGAGAAGTCAGTAAAGAAATGATTTCAGGCCCCTTGTTCAACACTGAGTCAAGATATAAAATTAAGTTTTCATACTTGTTTTGTTTGAATCAAATTGATGAAATCCTACTTGTAAATTGCTTTTGGAAAACAGCCAAGGAATCGTTAAGTGTATGTTAAATTTAAAACACAATAGCCAGGCTTGAATGACAGTCCTAACAAACAAGAATGCCAATATCTGTTATGTTAAAATAAACACTTTCATGTGTAGAGTGAGTTTTGTTTTTTAATTTAGATTAGTGCTGTGTCCTGGCATTGTGACAACCTGTCTCTTTTCACACCCACTTACTGGGTTTGTTGATATGTTTTTTTTTTTTTTTAATTTCTTTCTGCTCTTTGACTTCTCTTTCTCAGAGACTGTTTCAAAATATCGGACAACACTCTTATAAAATTCTATGCCAGAGAAATGGCACTCAATTATAATAAACACTTTGATGTGCACTAAAATCTACTCTGCCTTGCTGGAGTTGAATTTAGTCTGCAATGCTGCCCTCATTGGCTCATTGGGCAAGTGTTGGAGTGTTTGTGTATGTTTGATGGTGTTGTGAAGTATCGCCTTTGCTACACTGAGACTCGTTTTCTGGAATTTTCTTTACTCACTGACTTTCCTCAGGGTGGAATGCAGGCAAAATTCCTGATTGAGATTTGGAGAGCAGTGAAGTAACAGAGGTTACCTGCTGTTCACTTCATTTTATCAGGACACTGGGGAGAGCCACACGTGCATGAACTTCCCCAGGGTACTGCTTCAGCTACATAGACTCCTAGGCTCAGTACATGCCTTACTCTATGGAGAAGCATTCTAGCTTCAAAACACTCTTCAGCTGTCAAGGTCAAAAGAAAAATAAACTGATATGTGTCAGCACAAATTGAGGCTGCAACTCACTCGTGGGTTCAGTTGCTTTATTTTCCTTTTGGGATAACATTTTCTTTTCACTTTAGGACTGTTTTATACTCATACATTTATTGTGAAATTAGGGTTTCCAATTTCCTTATTGTTAACATTCTTTTAGTAATATAACATATTTAGTGTCACTAGTACACTGGTAGTGATATGCTATACTAAGTCAAGTCTGTACTGTGTTCAGACTTTTCCATACCTGTCCTAACACTTCTCTGTGTCTCAGGATCCTACCTGCAGTGCCCAGTTACACACACTACTCACTGTTCCTTAGGTTCTTGGTTGTGAGTAGCTTCTCAGAATGTCACTGTTTATGATGATCTTGACAGCTCTGAAAATCAGGAATTTTGTGGAATGTCTATTTGATGGTATTTATCTGATTTTTTTTTTTTTTTTTTTTTTTGCTTAGAAGAAAAAATAAATGGTAAAGTACCACTTATAACATGTCATATCAGGTCACCACTATTGTTGATGACCAGACTTGAGGCACTCTAGCTTTGGGACCTCCATTATAATAGTCTGCTGTCTTTCTTCTACAAAAGTCCACCGAACAAAATTATTCCCCTTTCCCTCACAGGTAGGTAAAATTTTCTACCTTCCTAAAGACATGATACGTACATCTCTTATTTGACATCCTTCTCTGAGGCGTGTTTTCCTTCTTCAACCCCTTCACTTATTTATTTACTTATTTAATATTTTACTTTTGTTATTATGAGTCTGTCAAATTTTATTCTTTTGTGTTTGTTAATAGTCCCATGTCTCTTTCCTTGGCTTTTTAATTCAGTTGAGTATTAGCCATTAGGGAGTGTCTTAACTGGCCTCTGTGTCTCTGGATGTCTGTAACAGCGTCTTGCTTTGATTTTGAGTACTTTTTTACTTTCTGGAACTATAAGAAGCTCCGTGTCTGTCTTTTACATTTTCTACCTTGGATTCTATAATTAGCATTTTTTCTAGAGAGTTTAGATTTGTTTCATGAGATAAAGGCAATAGAAACCAAGGTCTCAGGAGCAGGTATCTTGGCTGTATTAAGTCATTTTCATTCCTTGATCTTCTCAGCTCTTTGAGCAGTAGATATATGCACTAAAACAAGAGGGTTTGAGAAAATACTCCTGGAAATATTTTCTACATGAAGCAGTCTTCTCTATTTAGCTGAACATAAGTCCATATTTCTGTCTCTACTGATGGGCTTGTTCCCATTGACTTCATAATCAGCTCTACTTGCCAATTTTCTGGCCTGTGTACTTCAAGATCCATCTCATATTAGTAGATTGCAGCACTACCAAGAGTGTTTCACCTGCTATCATGGTTGTATAATGTCAGATTCTACCCGTGTATGTTCAATTCAGGGGCAATGTAGAAAATACATTTTTGATCCATAGTTTGTGTGAATTTTCAGATGTTAATCTATGGATATATACTCTACTGGCTAAAAGGGGTTTGTAAATGTATATGTGTATTTAATATGCATGTATGCATATATAAATATATACAAACACATATATCTTTATACAATAGATATAATTTAAATAAACATATGGAGTTTAACAAGTACCAATTATTTTCTATGGCAAAAGAGGACACACATCATAAAGAGATATAGAATATTTTAGCTGGTAAGAATTAAAATGATTAATTAGAGAATCTAGGCTTTTGCAGAGGAGATTTTTATAGATTTTCCACGGGAGCAGAAGTATACCCTAACTTAGAAAGTAGAAGCAACCTCCTCATGCTTAGATATTCTAACAAATCTAACCAATGAGGAGGCATGTTCAATTTGAATAAGGCCATAATTGTTAAGAGTAGCAGTCATTCATTCATCAAATTGAGGTGTTTGGTATTTTTGTTTGCTCATAGACTTTGTAAGAGGAGGTTGTTCTGTGAGATTGTTTTTGTCTGATAAAAGAGCAATGTAATTTTGTTGTAAGCATCAGATCAGTTTCTAATAACATTGTGCTTTTATCTGTTGATATTGGGTCAGTTTCTAGATATCAGATTCCTTTCTTAAATATCTATATACCTACATATAACATAATAAAAAACATGGACTTGATCTCTGTACCTATTTTTTGTTATATGGACTCTAAAGCCCTGGAAATCTCAAAAGTGATAGTCTTTGAATGATAATAAGAGTACTGGCAGTTGGGCACCTCTGGATAGCCTTAGGATGAAGGCTGGTTGCTCAAAGAAATAATTATGTAGGGAAAGAATTGGCACTTTCATCACTAACATAGACTTCCCAAGAAAAGCAGCTGGAGGTTAAAGTAATCAACAATAGACAATAATTTAATCAATTGTGACAATATAATGAAGTAGCCACAAACATAGCAAAAGAGAACCATGTGCAGAAAGCTCTCAAGTTATGGAACATATGATTTCTGGAAGGATTCTGTTCCCAAAGAGGACATAAAATCTTCATGTCCTTTCCCACATAGCTTGTATTACTGAACTGCTCCTGAGCTGAAACTTTCTATAATAAGTCAATAGCCTAATAAATAAATTCTGTTCCTAAGCTTGGTAAGCCAACTTAACAGATAATTGAATTCAAAGACAGGATCATGGGAATCTCTGATACTCAGTTGTTTCATGTAGGGAGTTGGAGAACTGATTTTATAGAAAAAATGTATATATCTGGTGTCTCTGAAATGAGTTGAGAGTGGTACACATTATAGAAGGATAAAGTTTAGTTCTTCACTATTAATTTGTTATCAGAGAAGTGAGATTGTTGTCTTGAATAGCTGTAGCTCACAAAAGCCTATGATTTCAGAAGAGAAAGGATGAGAAGTCAGGCGATGAGTACTCTGATGTCTGCACAATCACCATCACCATGGGATGGAGCAGCTGCTGTGCTCTATCTACCCAGCTACAGAAGATGAAAATTACCAATAAAGTTTAGAGAATTTAGAGATGTATCTAGATGTCAGAGTATTGTTTTGCTGGGCACATGAAGAAATGCAAAGTCATGAGGACTAGACAAAACATACAATCCCTTGGTTATTATAATCTCTAAAAGTATAAAATCAAAACAGTGCTGGGTAGAAATTTGAGGCTAGATTAGGAAGAATAGTGATATAAGACTCCCAAACACTAGCCTAAAAGATTCTCAGTAAGAAATAAACTATTTAGGGGCAACAGAAAGAAAGTGCTTCCAAAGTCTCTGGTCATAAAGAGGTAATGAACACTGGGGGAAGAAAATACTGAATCTGCTCAAACAGGGGCAAGGACACAAGAAAGTAAACAGTGATGCTGAAATGATTACACATGTCTTAGTAACCAGTTGGGGATGGGATGCAGTCATCTGCACTGTTCCTGTTTCTCTTTCTCTTCTGTATCACCTTACTCTCCTCGTTCGTCTTCTTTAACTGACACTTGATGGATAAAATGTGAAGAGTAGAAGCTCTGCACTCCTAGACATCATAATTATGTGGCTATCCTTAGTCCTCTGTATTCTCTTCAGTCCCAATCATGGCACTGAGGAAAGTTTTTTGGGACAAGAGCTTCGAATACTGAGTTTCATGTTGCTCAACTCCAAAGCATATCAACAAGTGGCCAACATGGAAAAGAAGGTCCAACCATCTCTCTTGCTGACACATAATGACACCACAATAGAATTATATTTCTTTTGTACGTAGGCAACAATGAAAGTACTTCTCTGTTGCTTATTAGGCTACAGAGACAGCTAAAAGAATTCATGTTTGTAGCTCTGAAGTGTTGGTTTTGAGAGTCTGGCCAACCACCTTGTTTTTGCCACAATCATGTGCTTCCTTTCATATTTATACCTGGATTCCAGTGATAGTGCAGTACCCAAATCCAACTGATACATCTACATCACAACTCCTGAACGCAAGTTCAACGTTCTTAGCAAAGGAGAAGAAAGTAAGAGACAGGGAAACAGGAGATTTGATGTGAGATAACATTTCCTAGAGATTTCAGAGAAGCTACACCCAAAAGGTCTCATCAATATGGCTGCCCAAACATGATCTGAAAATGATAACACCAATAATCATACTATCATGGAAGAGGGAAAGCTCAAAGGGCCTCTATTGTAGAAAAGAATTACAGGTAACTAAAGAATTGAGAGTGAGAAAAAGTCTGCTTTAGGGAAGAGCTCCCCAATTGGTTCTCAAATACCAAGTCATCAACTCTGAAATTATATACAAACAAGTAACATTATATAAACTTAGTAAGTTGTATTTACATATATATGAGTCTACACACAAACACATGTAACAACAATAAGAAATAGAAGCCACCACAAATTTTGTGAAACAGAGAATGAGAGAAAGTTGTAAAAGTAAGTACACATGAATAATTTGTTATGTTCAGTTGTGTATTGATGATTTGCTGGGTAATGGGTACATAAGATGTCATGTTGACTATTCTTTATAACTTTCAAATTATTCATGTATTAAAATGAGCCAATGTGTTCTATGTACTTAGTACATTATTGGGATATTCCATGTGCTGAGATAACAAAGTATAGACAAATGGTCACTGGAAAGCAGAGTTTTTGTCTAAATGTAGGCAAAAAAATGACCATTGAAAGACAGATGGCTTACCTGCTTAAACCATGTTTACAAAAGGATCGCAGCACACTTCTGTGTACTAGGCTTCTGTCAACCATAAAATAAACAATATCATAGCAAGTTTTGCTTACCCTATAATGTAATTTTCTATTCAAATACTATGAATAATGCTGTTTTAGTGGAAAACTGAAGTTCTTTAGAAAAGCTGCATCTATGTTAAAAATCTGTAGACTGCATTACCTTGGCTGGTAGGATAGGGATTATGAGAGATAGCATGCTTTAGGTCAAGAGCTAAAAATACTGCAAGATAATGTCTGAAACTTACAGAAGAGGTTCCCCTACCTTGCCAATGTACCTGTACCCAATTCTCCAAGGAAGGTCATTGATAAATGTACCCACTCATGACTTTCCTTGGTTCAGAGTATCAAAGTTTAAGGAACCTCCTCCAGAATGGGAAATGTCATCCAGAACAGCTTTAATCCATGTTCTTAGGCCCCAGCCACTCATATTCCATATATAATATACATTTTTCCTTTCAAATCATAACACCAGCTCATTTCTCTCTATTCTCACTGCTGGTGAGGATGTTTGTGGTGATAGGTTGTGCTTAGAGAGCTAGTTCTATTCTGTAATATAGAATCAGCACAAAATATCTTAAGTAGCCTAAACTTTTAAATATTTTGTATTTAAAATATTTCCAAAATACTCTAAAGTATCATATTTGTTAGTTTAAGAGAATTTGTCATGATTTGGGTCAGGGCATTGGACCCAGGGCACGATCCTGGGAAAGGTGACTTTATTGGCCATCTGGTCAGGCAGTCTTCCCTTGGTCATTTCCTTTGAAATTCTATTTCCATTATTTCATTTGGAGTGTTCTACTTTGTAAATCATCTGAATAAGCTTCAGAGAATATAAGTGCCTCTTCAAAAGCCCTCCAGCTGAAAGTGAGAGAGCTAAAAGGCTCCTTCTGCCTTACATTTTAATGGTGAATATCCTCAGGTATCAAAATAGACATTTGATTTGGTATATAAGACATTAAGATACTTCATCGTGTAGAGAATTTTGAGAAACTATTTACTCTTAGTCACCCAAACTGCCACCTAATATGCTAGGTGATCTGTTTAAGAATCATTATAATTGAACACTTGAGGACAGTGATGCTGGAAAACAGAGATAAGTTATTCACTGTGGGTCCAAGTTTAATGTGTTTTAATTTCTCTGCATTAGAATGTTGTAACAAAGGAGGCCTCAGAACGGATAAAATTTCAATGAAGGATAATAAGAAAAAAAAAACATTTTTTAAATCTTTACAGTGTAGTTCTCAATGTCGACATTTTTACTGCAAATTATAGTATGAAAAACTCAATGGAGCATTGATTCTGTGCTACAGTGATCACTACTTACATATTTCAACTTGTTCAACCATGTAGTGATATTAGAGTGTTCTCCTCTGTTGGCACTGAAGGCATTGCAGTTATGTTTTTATTGATACTATTTAGGACATGAAGTTTTTGTGTTTAAAAAAATGTATATCACTGGGAGTGGGATTTGAGGACTTATAGTTTCATCTCATTTTTTCTCTTTCTCTCTCTGTGTCTGCCACTCTGTCTCTCTGTCTCTGTCTCTGTCTCTGTCTCTGTCTCTGTCTCTGTCTCTGTCTCCATCCTTCTTGTGTATGGTTGAAATATGATCCCTTTGTTGCCATGTCTTTCCCACCATGGTGGATCATTCTGGAACAGTAAGCCAAAACACACCTTCTTCTCTGAGCTGCCATTATTGTGGTATTTTATTATAGCAACATTAAAAGTAACTAATGCACTCACATTCCACTATATGGACCTAGTAACAACCTCCCTGCTTAAATTCTTATATTTACACCAGTATTTTAATGCATATTTCAACAGTGCTTAGAGAAGCTTCTCTTTTTGCAGTAGAAGCCATTTAATACAGAGACCTCCACCCTCAGTGCTTAATGTGAAGAGAATAAGAGATCACGGAGTACTCATCTCTAAATGGGAATATATATCATGTCACTTCCTCACAAAACTTAGATATTATCTAGGGTGGAGGTGGAAAAGTTGTAAGTGTAAGCCGAAGCAGAGGTCTGCAGTGAAATAGCATTTGCTGAGAGACATGACAGTTCTGTTGCATACATAAACTCAACATTCACAGGACATGAACAACAAGCCAGCAAAAATGCCAGCATGGATGGGAGGGGGCTTATGGAATTCCACACACCTGAGGAGATATTGGCAACTCATGGGTGTTAGGGGAGGGAGAGTCAGTTTCTTCAGGGATGGGGGTCTTGAGAGACTAGCTCCCATGCTCCAGCCAATGTTTCCACATCCATGCACTCATAGGGAGCAGTAAGTAGAGAACATGTGATGTTTGGACAGAAAGTGGTAGAGGAGGTAGGGTAGAAATTAGATGGAGGGAATAGGCTAGCTGATCAAAACATGTTGTATGCATGTATGACATCCTAAAACAAACAAAGAGATAAAAAAGAAAAAAAAACATTTTGTTCCTATGCTTCCCTAAAACATGAAGAATATGGTAAACTAAGTGCTTCAGTTATTTCATGAAATGTATAGTCACACACATCCATGTTAATTTGAGGTTCTGTGCTTTCACTATGAGTTTGAAATGGGAAGCCTGCATCCTAAACCACTCTCAGATAATTGTTATTGTCTTCTGTGTTCCAGTTTTGCACTGCTCTCACTTGAGGTAGTATGTAGTAATTGTGAAAAAAATACTGACTGAAGTCAGCAGCAGTTCTCAATCTGTGCGTCTTGACCTCCTTTGGAGTTTTGAGTGACACTTTCACAGGGGTCACTGAAGACCATCTGCATATCAGATATTTACAGTGTGATTCATAACAGTAGTAAAATCACAGTCACGATGTAGCAGTAAATATAATTTTGTAGTTGGGGAGTCACTGCAACATGAGGAACTGTATGAGGAAGTCACAGCATTAGGAAGGTTGAGAACCACTGCAGTAGAGCAAGCTGACTCACATACCACTCTGATCATGTGATTCTCGAGTTTCTTTGCCTTATCCTTAGCAGATGATCATGGCAGGTAACAGTAGCTGGCTGAAAGTGAAATCACTAGGTGTGCCTGCACTGCTAATTTTACAGTGTTGATTCTGGGTATCTACACATATTATGATTTCTCTTCAGCATTGCCCAACATGATTCTTCTCTGATTGACGGAACTATTTCAAGTTTGTAAGCTTTGAGTTGCTGCTAGCCTGGAATTTATTGAAGGCAGGTGAACCTAAGAACTTTTGGTTAATGCTGAAGCATGCATTCCTTACCACTTAGGTCTAAAAACAATTATTTTATTTTATTTTATTTTATTTTATTTTATTTTATTTTATTTTAGTGTGTTTGCATGTGTATGCATGCGTGCCAAGGTCTGTGAGCAGAAGTCAGAACATCACTTGCTTTCCTCTGTTATCTTTATTATGTAGTTTGTTTGTTTTTTCTCAAGGAAGGCTGTGCTCTCCTTATTGGAATGTCCATGCAGCCTTTTGCATGATGCCATCTAAGCACTTTTGCTTCTGTGTTGCAAATATCACAGGAAAACATGCTTTTGAATTGTTAACACGTTTTATGGACCAAGCTCTTTGAACAGACTCCCTCACTAATTTCTCTCTTATGAATTGTGTTGTGTAAAGGTGTCCAGGTGCTCTGAGTCTAGCGTATGACAGGACAGATAGATGCTTTCCCAGTAACATAGAATTTGCTTAACTTTAATTTCCTGTTCAATTTATCCCCAGTCAGCTCTAGGAACCCTTGTTCACAATAGGCCAGATTCAGGGATGCATCTGATACCTATTGCCTCCAGCAGACACACATATGAGTCACTCAGGGTCCATCACTCCTCAGTGAGTCTGATTCCTCATCCCATGGTTTATAACCTCAGCCGACAGATCTTACAGCAGTTTACGTTGATCTCACTTGGATCTTCTTGATATAGCCAAATCCCATTTTCTAAAGCCATATGTATGTGTGTGTGTGTGTGTGTGTGTGTGTGTGTTTACCACTTTCATTCCAAAGCCTTTCTCAGTTTTGCCTTTTAAAAGTTGTATATTGGAAAGAACTTTAATGAATATTAAAATGTGTTTTCAGTTTGAAAACACTTTAAAAGTTAGTTATCAACACAAAGGCTTTTGGAAGCCATACTGTACTGTATTACCACTTATCCTAGGTAGGATAGGCTGTTGTCTGCTGTTGATAATGTCTGCTTCTACAGTGCAGATTGTCTGACCTTTGCCAAAAATTCCTCTGTTTTCAATAATATCTTTAGAACATAAGTGTGTATCTTTGAAGGGTAGCTTCACTATTTTTCACTATTACCTTCCTTCCCTTTTTCCTTCCTTCCTTCCCTAACTTACTTCCTTCCTTCTTCACCCGTCCCTCTTTCTTTCTTTCTTGTTTGTTTTTCAAGACAGGGTTTCTGCTGTAGCTTTGGCTTTCCTGTACCTCACTCTGTAGACCAGGCTGGCCTGCAAGTCCTAGAAATCTGCCTGCCTCTGCCTCCTGAGTGCTGGGATTAAAGGCATGTACCACCACCACCTGGCTATTATTTTCATTCTTTAAAAAAATATGTCACTGGAATATTCTGCATATACAATTTTGATATTGGCCTTTTTTGTTTCATGTATTTTCTGAGTTATACTGACATTAATGATTGGACTTACAGTACTTTTCCTTATTATATTGAACCTGTTTCAAGGCTACATAGCAATTCTTGCTTTGTCATGAATTTTGCTTGCTATTGTAGGCAGAACTTCAGTGAAACACGTGTGTGTGTTTCTCTTAGTGCAGCTGCACACACGTGTCTGTCAGACAGGCTCAGGATAGGAACTGCTGCAACCTAGGAAATGTGAACTCCACATTTTTCTGGATTTCAAAGAAATGATCCCACAGTACTCCAGCTCCACGTCTTCCTTGACACTTAGCAGTGGAAGGCTTTAAATTCTCTCCAGCTTGGTGTGAGGTCGGCTGCAGTTTCCATTCACTCCCTTAAGTTATTAAGCATGCTGTGTACCTGAAAGTGCATCCAGATATCCAGCTAAGAAGTCTTCTCAATCCATAGAACACCGACAGCAAGGGTTCCATTGCTTAATCACTTGCTTTCTCTCTACTCTGTAAACTAGTTTGCATTATAAACTGACCATGATTTCTAAGAGCAGAATTCAGATTATATTCTTCTTTGGACTCTTGGAATTTGGAATTCAGGGCCTCTCCAATGCTCAATAAATAGGTTCTTCTTGGTGGATTTGGTGTGTGTGTGTGTGTGTGTGTGTGCGTGTGTGTGTGTGTATGTACACTTTTACATGGGTACTTATACTACAAGCACTTTAGTCACTAAACCTTCCCTCAGTACCCCTCCTACAAGTAGGTAAGTGGATTCTTTGTGTGTGTGTGTGTGTGTGTGTGTGTGTGTGTGTGTGTTTCATGACAGGATCTCTCTTTTGTAACTCTAGTTGTCTTGGAACTCACTCTGTAGACCAGACTGGCCTCAAACTCACAGAGACCCATCTGTCTCTGCCTCCCGAGTGCTTGGATTAAAGGCATACAAGACCACCACCTGGCTCAAGTAATTTGTTTTTAACTGTATGAATCACTTAATTTTAAGGAAGATGTTGGCTAAAACCAATGAAAGTGTTTCTAATTGAATACTATCTATTCTGACTACTCTCTGATAATTGAGAATATTTGTTGATTTAGAACACACATAGTTTGCCATTCTTCAAGTTAAAAAATGATATTAATAATGGCCTTATTAACTACTATAAAAATAATTCATGTAAGTACAACATAAGCTATAAAGTGACAAATCTTCAGTCAGAAGTACCTATTATTGTGGTTATGATTATTTTCACCTAGACCATTTGAAATCCTCAGCCTATGAGAGTGAAATCATTCTGTGCTGCTTTTCTTTCAGCATTGGTGACCAGGATTGAAATAAAAGGTTTCTTTACTGAGGTAGCCTTAATGGAAAAATTAGCATGATTAATTTTACAGCCATAAATAGAGGTGATAATTTGGATCACTCTACTTTTTACCACTTGGTTACAAATGTAAAAGGCACTGACAGGAGACAGGAGGATGAAAAGGGGGAAGAAGAAGGGCAGGAAAGGAGAGAACAAGAAATGTGGAGGGAGAAGAGGACGTTGAAGAGTGTATTTCCCTCTAATTTAATTAAGAGGATATTGAGGTCGTGACCACTTCAGCCTCCAAAGATAGGATATCAAAACAATCCCAACCCACTTCATGAAAGGTAGCTGACCACATTTCAGATTCTACTTTGGAAAACATTGCAGATGCACAAAGAAGCCTTGAAATACTTTGAAGTCAGAAAATAGGCTGAGGGGAAAAAAAATATCAAAACACTTATCTGAGTATGCAAAGCTCAATTAGGTGTAGCAACGACAGTGTTGAGAGACAGATCTGCATAATTCTTAAACCATTTTATAAAGGAACGTGAACCGAAGTCTCTACTGCCTCATTAAAGGCAGTGTCAGTAAATGGAAGGCTCAGTAAATGAGCTGTTTGCTTGCCAGAGATGGAATCATTGCAAACTTGCAGAAATAGGTTAACGTTTACTTATTTGGATTCCAATGTGAACACATTTCTTTAAAAATACTCTCCAGCAGTATTTTGAGGATGTTTTCCGACTAGGTGCAGTTAAAGCACCAGCCTCTCATAATTTACGTGTATTTTTCTTGAAAAAATATCTCTTGATGTGCAAATATAAAATCAAATTGGAAGCAGAAGTTTATCCAAACAAACCATCTTGAGACACATGTAAAAACCAGCGGGATTTGTGGAGGTGGCACCCGTCTCTCCTGAAATACTCTCAGGGCTCTTTACTAATTCACAGAATGAAGTCCAAATGCTTTTGCATTAGCATAAGTTCCTTTTAGGATGCTTACTCATTGCTTAACTCTGTTCCTAGACATTCTTCTGAGACTTTATATAATTCGTCTGTCTTCTAACAAACTGTTATCTACCTACCTTATAATGGATACCATCTTATCTGTTGGAAAACCTGTTTATACTCTTTATTCAACTAACTCACACAGTTTTCATGGCTGAACATGTGTAGTCTTGAAGCTTCTCTATTACAACCAAAATATCCCCCCATCACAAACCTCATAGACCGTTTTCCTATTGCTTCATTGCATTTATAGTAACTTTCATATGTCTGACTTTTTCTTAAATATCTTTGCTAATCAAGGCAAATCTTCCTGTTCTTGTTTATCTGTGAGACCTATGGCACATTGTAAATACTTGATGTATAGACTCCTATTTAATTCACATTTGTGAGTTATTGGTAGGGAATGGCCAGATTGAAAATTGTGTGTGTGTTGCATTCCAGAATGTATGTATGTGTATGTGTATCAGATATGTGGACACAAGAATATGAGTTGGATGTCATCCTCAGTGACCCTTACTGCTTGAAATGGAGTCTTTCACTTATAATGATCTCACTTCTTACATTAGACAAGATAGCTAACAATTTTCAGAGACGGGGTCCTGTCTTTATACCCCACCCGCAGTTCTAGAGTTTCAGGCATGCACTGCCCGGTCTAGTTACATGGATATCTGAACTCAAGTCCTCATGCTCTTGCAGAAAGCTTATAATACTGAGCCTTGTACCTAGTTCACACATTGGTCACTTGTATATTAAGCATCTGCAGAGGAGAGGTATTTTGGGTTGTGATTTTGACTCATGCCAAGCTAAGTCGAGATGGACTTTGAAAAGATGACATTTCTGAGAGAGACTTTCCTAGTCAGCTATGTTATTCAGGGACAGTGTAACTGCCTCAATGTTGAGCAGAGACTAAGATAAGTAAATGTGGAGCAGAAATCCTCCATGAAGGTCGTATCCTATATAGGCACATGACCTTTTCTAAGCTCTCCAAGATGGGAAAGGGGAGAGCTCAAGAATATCTATTTCTCACTGAAAATCTATTTCTTAGCTCTGCTGCAAGTTGCTGATGTCTGCTTTCAGATTGGAGCACTGATGGCATGGTGTGATTAAGAAATGTATGAGCATATTCATGACAGTACAAGGCAGTAGGAATTAAGCCAAAATCAACAGTAAAAGAAACACAGAATGGATAGAAAAATATGCTTGCCATGCAAGCCTGGTGATTTGAGGTTGATCCTCTGCTACATAGAAAGCTCAAGACCAGCCCAGGTGAGATCCTATATCCATTTCACCTATATGATTGTTGTATACTTGTTTACCTGACAACTGATAAGTAGTAGACTTAGAGTTTGGCTCTGTGGTTATAAATATGGACAACAAAGAAGTCAGTTCATGAATGGAGAGATACACACATAAATATTTAATGTTGGCACAGCATAAGAAGCTCTAGTTGAGATGTATACCTGGGTGCTAAATGAAAAGAGTTGTAAATGTAGGTCACCAAGGTGACGTGGATCTTAAGGCAACATTATCCAGTGATGGGAATGATTAGCACTTACACTGCCAGGTAGCCTTAACTCTACCTGGTCGCAGAGCACTACACAGTTCTAAAGACCTTCTCAGTTCTCACTCATAGGTGGAGAATGAAGTCTGAGATTTTTCATCCTTATAAGCTCCAGGTGACTCTGATGGTATCGGTTCATAAACCTCACTCAGGAAAGCATTTTCCTTGGTCACCATGGAGCTAACATGTGCCTTTTGCCATGGGTAGACTTCTTGTGCAGTCCCAATAGAGCCCCAAGCAGAGCCCCTGCTATGGCCTGTGTTTGATGTGGCAAAGCCAAGGACCCTGTGGGAAAGTTGAACTGAGAATCAAATCACCTGAATAAGTGGGTATGCTTTGGTTTATGGAGTCACTCTGTCTATAGTTCTGATGTAGGAACTGGTCCCAAGTATGCTCTCACCCACCCACTGTTGACATTTTGACACTGACTAGAAGGTTTAGAGCTACCTTACCAGACTTCAGCAGCATGTGGGCTCAGGAGTAAAGTGAGGTTTGAAATGGGAGCTGTGGGGATTATTACTGGAGAGCAGATGTTTATCGCTGTAAGTGGGAGATAGTTCTTACAGGCACCTAGTCAGAATGGAAGTTGACCAGAAATATACCTGCATAAATGTGAAAGAGAGAACTAACTGTACACAGCTGTTCTCTGGCCTCAACACCTGGGCTGTGATATGCAGTCCCCTACACACACATCAGGCACACAGACACACAGACACATAGACACAGACACACAGACACATAGACACACACACACACATGCATCAGGCATACAATATGTATATACATACATGCATACAAACACACAGACATGCACACACACACACACACACACACACTATAAACAATGCAGTATTGTAAGAGGAAAAGTCACTTAGAAAGCTCAGGATATTTGAGCTCAAAGTAGAATTCTTTCAAGGACACTAACTTTAGTTTGTTTTTATTTCGCAACCCACCACTAACCGACATCTAATTGAAGCCCAGCAATTCTGTGAGTTACAAAGAGAGAACTGTTAGCTGACTGTGACTACAAAGATCATTTGTGTGGTATTTTAAAGTGTATTTGGCTGAAGAAGAATCTCACATAAATATCCAATACAGAAACATAAAATACTGCAACTGACACAGATCTGGGAAGAGGATCATTGACTTGGTACTTCCCACCTGTGAACTCCTCTCCCTGACCAACTTACATTATTCCCAAGGGCTCAGCTCAGAGTAGAGAATGCCAATGGATCTAACTATGCAATCCAATTACCAAGAGATGAAAATACAGAGATCCCAGAGGTGAAACGATTTATTCACAGTCTCATTGACTGAGGAGAGCAAACAGGAACTGCTGGGGTAGTAATGATGTGGCAATTAGTAATTCCACTTGTCAATGAAAATCCTAAATCTTGGGCACCTATAGGCACATCCAAGATAAAGACACTAATAAGTTGAGATCAGAATCAGAACTGAGATCATCTAAAGTCACATACAAAAAAACATGGGGTAATAATACAAAATACTATTTTCCACTGCAAATTTATACTTCATACATCAGAATCAGCTAAGCCTTTTGTTTTCAACACATGCATGTTAGGATGTTTCTTATTCATAAAAAATCAAATTTCCTGCTGTCACTATTGGCTGTGTGTCTGTTGGAGATCTCACAGAGCCACTTCAGGCTGGGTAAAATGTTTATTGTGCGCAATGTTAAGGAACCATTAATATTCAGATGTGGCAGTGCATGTCGTAATGTCAACATTGGGGAAGAGGAGGGAGATCATATGTTTGAGGCCTGCCAGTGTGACAGAGTGAGAACCTCTGTCTGAGAGTCTCAGAAACAAAGCTCAAATCAAGACAATACTATAATGTAGTGTGAAGCCAGTCCTTAAGGATCCACATTGGCTATCTAAAGCGTGATTTTGAGGAGGAAGAGGATCCTAAGAGCTTGGAGATGTCAACCTTGGGCATGAAAATGAGGGTCACTCACCATATTGTTACTTTTCTCCCCTCAACTGATTACCAAGTGTGTAAAATTAATATTTCAATACCTAGTCCTTAGGCAACATAATAAATAAATTTATTCCTAGAATCAGTGTGTATTTGAGTACACTTCCATTCTTGAGGTGAGGGAACTCTCCTTTGCCTTGGCAAGGGGCACAGAATGGGGGTCTCTAGACATATTCCATAGAACCATGCTTTATTTTTAAAATGTTATGTATAGCCAAATTTATCAACTAATTGATATACAATTGCAGCCTCAAATTCTTAAGTAACAAACTTACATTAAAAATTAACAAAGTGTAGAACATGGGATGCCACTTTAACCACCAACCTCAATCACAATTCCTTTCTTGAAGGCAATTCCACCATTGACTAGTTAGTTGTAGGGTTAGACTCATTCTGTGTTTTCAAATGACTCAAAAAAGTCACTGCTGATAATCACTTCACTTGCCTCTTTCTTATGAACTGTTTCCAGCCCACAACAGTCTTTTTCACAATTCCTCTACTTGCTCATTTGTGCTAAAATTCTATCATAGATTTTGAGAAACACTTTGAAAATAGTAACATTAAGGAGGCCAGGATGAGCTCAGATAATGGACTTCAAAGCCCATTTTCAATAAAAAAGACCCCTGATATCTTTGTTTTAAAAGCTTCTGATTTTCAAAATGAAAATCCTCGAAAGCTGTTAATTTCTAACTGTTACTAGCATAATCATTTTGAATGCCTAGCTTTGTTCTCCTTCAAACTACTGAAAAAGGTGTCTAGCTGATTAGACCAAGCTTTTCCTCTGTCTGCTCCATGAGTACAAGACAGAGCTCATCCTCTGAGTCTCCTGTGTACTGTGAGGTGCAGGCAGATGAGCATGTAGCTCCAGGAATGCAGAATATTTGAAGCCTGTAGGAGGAGACCTTTTCTTACTCAACCTGAGTGTCTATAATAAAGCATGAAATAAACCTGTGGTGTGTGAGTGTGTGTGTGTGTGTGTGTGTGTGTGTGTGTGTGTGTGTGTACTTGAGAAAAATTAAAAACATTTTTCTGTGGTCATAAAACCCTCAGTGTATAATTAAAGCAACACATCACAGCACTCTGAATCTTTTGAATTACAAGTTTTTAAGCATATATAATTCACAGTTTATTTCACATTTTGCCCTTCATTCTACTCAAATCTATTTTGGGGGATTGCCTGAATGTCAATGGTGAATCTGTATAATGTACAGTCACTTTCAAAAAGTGGCAAATGGAAAAAAAGATATGTTTGATTTTTTTGGCAGTTTTAATTTTTAGCCTTTACTTGAAAAAAAAAGAAAGAAAGAAAAGAGAAAATCTGAATTCAAAACTTATGCTTTAGAAGTACAACATTCATTCTAGTTTTATTTTTAAAAAAATTACCAGTAGAGTGAATTATTCCACTTAACTTCGTCATTGCTTTGTAAATTAACATTATTTCTGGTGTATAAATGATAAATGATTGGGAGACCTGTCACAAGGAACAAATTATGAGCTGTAAGAGTCAAAATTGTTCCTTAGAGTGAAAAGTATATATTGTGATCCTGACAACTACTAATAGTAACATAGCTAACCCCTGTTTCTAAAGGGTAATATACCTTTTTCATTTCATGCTGGCCATGTTATTCAGTTGTCTATGAACCCACAGCTTTCTACTCCAGTAGCTAATAAAACTCATCAATGGAATTCTGAAAATTTTTGAACATGTTGATATGGGACCCACCTATGTGTTTATCATCACCTGAAGTAGTCAATGTAACAAGTGTGTAAAATACTCAGAATCATTTGCAGATGAATCAATATTTGATGGAACCAATTGAACATAGAGTGTACAATCTCTAAACAGAGACATTTTCACTCTTTTCAAACAGTTATAAACTAAAATAAATATAAGTCAAGTCTCCTGTAAATATAACTTCTATAATTTCCTTTTGTCAAAGGTCAGTATTTGGAATAATCTAATGTGGTATTGACTGAGAGAAATCCAGAGACTCAGACTTGTAGATTAATCATCTCCTTTAATTGAAATGCTTTCGAGTGTTTAGAATATATGAGAAACATTCAGTGTATAACTGAGAGTATTCAAAACGGGAAACAAATCTACCTTTCTCTTCTTCCCCTTAGATAATGCCTCCAGCTATATATTAGTGAGTCTAGTTGCATAAACATGACAGAGTTGTTACAATTACTTTCTTACTTATCTCTAGACTCTTCCTTTATGAATATATTGTGAATATATTACACTACAGTAATTCTATTTAATAGTAACCTAGCAACAATGTGCCCGACAAAGGCTGTTATTCCACTGGTGCTGGAAAGCCTTGCAGTAGATACACCATGTAAGACTCACATTTTTTAAGGACCACTAAGTCTCATGGAAATAGTCTTATCACTCATCCATGAATAAAGTTAGAATAACTATAGAAATTATCTCAATTTTCTTCCTGTAGCCTTTTACACACACCATTGAAGCATTTCTGATCGTTTCCCTAGAGGAAAAATGAATTTAAAAGTAAGCAATTGAATTATGTAAATTTTGTTTATATTTGTTAAATGGCATACATATTTTTAGAGGCAAAACTTTAGCATGCAGTTTTGGATTACTTCCTTGGTGAGGCTACCTTCGTATCCACTGGTTGATACAGTCATGAAAGATAGTAACTTTTCTTGAGATTTTGAATTCAGATCTTCTATTACTGAACTATGAGGCAGAGTGAGTGCAAATAGAGTTATTGTCTTCTTGAGATAATTTGTTAAGACAGGAGGTTGAATAATCCCTGCATTTATTATTAGTTGAAGCACTTCGTTGATCTTTGTGATGAAATGTGCAATAAGAATGTAAAGGGTTATTGAAATAATGCATCATTTTTCTTTCTGTGACTTTATTTTTTAAGCCTTATGTGATTCCTCTTGATATATCAGTGTTGTTTTATTTTCTCACAAAATAAACATAACTTAATATTACCTTTAAAAAACAGTGCCCCTGGCAGGAAGATATCTACAGGGAAACACTGCTATTAACATACATATGAGGTATGCAAATGCAAGAATTATTTACACAAAACTTTCTCAGAGGATTTAAAGCATCTCTATATGTGTTATTTTCTGAGTCCTCAACAGGATTCTGGGATGCAGACAGTGAACGTTAGTATGAGTATCCTATGTTCATTCAAAATCCTGAATTCCAGAAGCTTATTAGTGTAAGAAACGCTAATTTACTTTAGATTTTAAGAGAGGTCTATACAATTATATGCACCTTTGTATGCATGGATTTAGATATATCTATATCATGCATTTAATATTAATATGAATACAGAATATAACATAGTATATATGTGTGTTGTATTTATTTTCCTGGAGTGACATAAAAATAGTCTATTCACTTAGATGAACCAAGAAAGAATTAAATTAAATTAAATTAAATCAAATTAAATTAAATTCCAACTAGGTGGACCAATGGGTTTATTGTGGTTACAGGAACATGGTGAAGGCTCACTTTGATGATCTTGGTTGATTCAGGGTAGCTGAATTTCTGAAATATGACACCATCCCCAGTATTGAACCTGAGCCCTCCAAACCTGTATTGCTAGAATCCTAACCCCTAGTTAACATTTTACTTCTTTATTCTATTATCTCTTAAAATCATGTGCAGCTGGTAGGCAGGAGAAAGTGGTGGCTGAAATCTCAGGTGAGGGTCAAGTGATTCTACCTCTTCTTCTAGGATGGAAAGCAGTTGCATGACTTTTACCATAGACCTAGTTATCATCACAATGTTTGGATTATTTTGGTGACATGAATTTAGGCCAAGGTCCTGTCTTTCATGATATCATATATTCATGTTAAGCATCAAGGAAACAACTCTACTGTGACATAAAAATGCATATATTCTCTATGCCTGCTGATATATGCTGCAGAGTTATTTTCTGTGACTATTTCCAAGTCGCATTATCATTTACATTACCTCTAGAAAATTTGGATAATTTCCCCTTCTCTGACGCTCAGAAGGTGAGAATGTAGTGGGAGCCATAAGGAGCAGATGTGTGAAAAACTCTTTGTCAGACATGACAGAGCAGTGTGCATATGATCTCACAGCAGCTTTGACTGCATACAGAAGACTTGCATAAGATCAAGCCAGCCATAGTTCCAGCGTAACTTGAGGAAAGGCTTTGGAAATGGCATCCCTCTCTGAGGAAATTTCAATTGGAAATTGATGTCTGCTTATACAGTGTGAATCATTTTACTTAAGGAATGTGAGTCTTGCAAGTTGACCCACTCTACAACAGATGGTACTATGGACATGGACAGGCAGGAATCACTAAATTGTTCTTAAGGGGATGGGCTTAAGGGGAGGGAATGTAAAGTTGGGAAAGAAAGGGGGAAGGAGGATCGGAGACATAGGTGGGATGGGACAAAGTGCATTGTATTCTGTTGTTTTCTGGGCACGCTGGTGTGTTCGTTCCCGGGGTCCCGCCCAGAGGCTGATGTCCAGCCCATGGCAGTCTGGGATCCGTCCTGCTGGCCAGGCAAATGGACCCAGACCCAAGCGGTGGGCGGTATGGGGGCCCCGGGATCCGTGGTTTGGTGACCTTTCATGGAGCTGTCCACCCGCGGGCCTGAGAAATGTGTGACGAGCCGTGAAGAAGGCCTGGGAGTCTGGAATGATGGACATGAAACTCCAAAACTCGTTTATTCAAGGGGCTCTCCCCAATAAATAGCCTCTTTTCCTGGGGAAGGGCGGGGAAGCCTTAATTAGCATGGCAGTGGAGGGGCGGGGTTCCTAAGCAAGGGACCCGCCCCAATGCAGATAAACATGTTCATTTAGCTTCTTGTGAAGCAAGCAAATTATAACTAATATTCTGGCTAGGGATCTTCCCGGGCTAGGAGAGCAGGAGTTTGCCAAGCGTCTCATCTCACATCACCTTTCCAGGGAGCAGGGGCACTGGCCTTAACTTCCACTGTTTTCCAGCCCCCGGGTCCCATAGTATTCATTTTTAAAATAATGATCAATTTAAATATAAATACATAGAAATGGGTTAATGAGACAGAATAGATGGCACAGAAGGAAACCTGTGTCTGAAGCTGAGTATTGCTAAGGGTGAAAGGCATGTCAGTTTGTCATATCATCTGAGCTCTGACATCATTGCTGAGATTTCAAGTGTCCTGCCAGGATGAAAAAGTATTTGGTAGTGTCTGACAAGTGACAGACATATAGTATATGAACCAGAAGACCAACTTTTTAAGATTTTGCTTTAGAAAGTATATGTTACACACAAAAGCATTCACTGAAACATGATAGCAGCACTAATCATGATTACCCCAATGTAGAGACATCTCAATACCCTTCAAATGGAGAAAGAATGAATTGGCAAATCTGTAAAATGCAATGCTATTAATTAATAAAAATGAAAGAAATACTGATATAGCCAACACCTTAGATCAGTCTCTAAAGTATGCTATTCTGAGTAAAAGAAGTTAGTATCAAAAGCTCAAGAGGTTGAATTTAAATTTATATGGGATGCTAACCATGCAAAATCATATATACAAAAGCATCATTGCCTCCTAGTGGTTTAGTTACAAGAAAGGGTTTGTATAAAGTCAAAACACAAGGGCAGTTTTTAGGGTAATGGAACGATTCGTTATACTCTCATAAAAGAGTTACATGTATCTATGGATGTGTCAAAATTGTAGAATGGTACCACAAAATAAAAAATTAATTGTATCATGCAATCTTTTGAAAAATGAAAAACACTGAAATCAACAAGCTTACTATTAGCTATACACTTAAAACAATCTTCCTTGTGGTATTTCTCAAAATTATCTAAAATCCCTACTAATTTAAAAACAAAACAAATCAATCAGAAGAAAAAAATAAAAACACTCACACACAAGGAAATACAAAACAGTGAAGCCTATCTAGGTGAAGTGTGCATTGGCAGAGTTCTGCAACATCTATAATTAATGAAAATGACTTTGTCAGCTGCAAAGATGGCTCAGCAGTTAAGAATATTTCCTACTCCCACAGAACAGTGGAGTTCTTTTGATGGACCTACTTCGGGTGGCTCACAGCTACCAAACACCAGCCCCAGGAGATTCAGCACCCTCTTCTGGTTTCCATGGCACCTATACATGTTACATAAACATTCACAGAGGCACACATACATAAATGAAATTTTTAAAAAAAATCTGAAAAGATAAATGAAAAGAAATAAAACATCCTCCCTTTGTAAAGTGTGATGATGCTGACTTGTGATCAGGCATAGAGAGGCTGAGGCAGAGGAAGGGAATTTAAGAGCATCCAGGGGTGCATAATAAGACTTCATCTCAAAAACAAAACATTCGAACCATTTTGTAGTGTGTGTGTGTGTGTGTGTGTGTGTGTGTGTGTGTTTGTGCATGCGCACTTGTACAATTTTGGATTAATTGTTAAGAAACTCCTCTCCATGTAATCACTTAACTTTCTTTTTCTTCATGCTGATCCTCATTTGGATGTTTTGATTAATAAGTTTTGCTCCAGGAAATCACTCACCAGTTATTTCTGAAACACATCTTAAAGTTTTGCAGACTGCTCATATGCATAGTAACATCTGAATTTTAATGTGCTCTCTAAAGATTACCCCAAAGCACTTAATGAATCCTTTGGCTTGTGTAATAAGATATTGCTATTCACACCTTGGGATTCCAGAGTCCATACATATTGAATAGGAATTAATATTTATGGTTAATTCTCATAATTGTTCTGAAACAGAGAAAGTTATGAAGGTGCTATGATGATTGGTCTAACAAGAACCAACTCCAAATATATCTACTTCACAGATTTAGTAGGAATGACTTAATTTTCAAGAAGGATACAACTTACAAACTGAATATTGAGCTTAGCACTGCCCTTTGAACACTACACATCTTTGAAATTATGCGTAGATTTTAACCATAGTACTTTTCACTTTGACTTCCATAACTGAATATGTATTGGATTATTCCTTCCTGACATGTCCATTTAAAACAAACCCATCTTACTCTCCCAGAGAAATCTCAACTGTTAAATATTTGAAAGCTAAGATTTCTATACTTTCATTTTACACATACTTTTCCAAACTGCTTTGAGGACGTTGATCAGAACTGTCTTGTTTCTCATTTCTTAAAATTAAACAAAGAAACACTTCACTTAATTATTACTTATTTTACAAATACTTCTCTTTCAATTAAATCATATACCATGAACACATTTCTAAGAAAGGCATTGAGGGTATAAGATAAGCAATAGAGACCTGGCACAGTGATTAAGAGTTCATTTCCCAGCATTTATATTAGGCAACTCTCAATTGCTTGGAACTCCTGCTCCAGGATATTTGATTGGCTTATTGTGGCCTCTGCAAGAATCTTTCACACACATATGTGTGTATGCACAGACACACACATACATATAAATAAAAAAGAAAAATATAAGATAAATTGAATCTTCCTCTTGACCATCCCCACAGTTTTATATTAAAATCAGTATTTCTAGTACCTCAGAATACAACTGTATTTAGAGGTCAGGTCTTCAAAAAGGAAATTGAGTTAAAACATGGTCACTAGGATGATTTCTGTTCCTTATGATTGGTATTCTTAGAGGATATTAGGATATAAATTGTCTCAAAGATGCTGTTGGAAAAGACATGGATAACACTGTGCTTACAGGGCAAGAGAATAGGCTTTGTAATTAACAGGCCCACCTGTCTCAGTTCTCTGCCTCCAGAACTATGGGCAAATAAATGTCGGCTTGGCACTTTGCAATGACAGACATCACAAGAAGCCAAAGAAGCCAGGCACAGAAGCACACACCTGCAGTCCCTCCTGCAGAAATAGAGCAGTCTTCATAAAGTCCTGGCCAGCTTGTACCAAATAAACAAAAATAAACAGGAGAGTTGGTTCTTGCAAAAGACCCAGGTTTGGTTGTCATCACCCACACACATACTCAGAAACATAGGCAACTACAGTTCTAGGGAAGTGACTCCTTCTGGCCTCCATGGGCACTGCAATATGATATTCACATATGCACATGCAGGCAAAACACTTACTTACATACATAAACTAAAATTATATTTTAGTAACAATGAAAAAGATAAACAGGAAACCAAACAAATAAGCTCAGAATTATAAATTCTGGTGAAATCTGAGCAACGAATTGTGTTTTGCAATTAAAATGAACGAGTAAGTAAAAGAATCACTTATAAAGTAGTAAGTATCCATATGTTTTTCCCCTTTGGTTAACCCTCCCTGTACCTCCTCCCTTATACCCCTCTCTTATTTGGACATCATCACCCCAAAACTCTACTCTCTACTTTCATTTTCCAAGTGTTCTATTGTACAACCTCCTTCATGATCCTTCCCATTCTCCCATTCTAGTTTTTGGCTAAGACATTCCAAGACATCATGAAAACAAAGTTGAAGCTATTATCCACATATGAGAGAAAAAATGTAAATCTGAATTTCTGGATGTGGGTTTACATCAATTGAGAAAATGCCTCTATAAAATTTGTCTGTAGGCAAGACTGTTGTATATTTTCTTAATTAGTGATTGATGTGGGAGGATCCAGCCCATTGTAGATGGTGTTAACTCCTGGGAAGATGGTACTGGGGTACATAAGAAAGCAGGCTGAGTTGCCAGGGCAATGATGGCACACACCTTTAATCCCAGCACTTGGTAGGCAGAGATAGACAGATCTCTGAGTTTGAGGCCAGCCGCCTGGTCTACAGAGTGAGGTCCAGGACATCCAGAGTTACAACAGAGAAAACCTACCTGGAAAAAACAACAGAATACAAAAGAAGAAGGGGGAAGAGGAGGAAGAGGAGGAGGAGGAGGAGAAGGAGGGAGAAGGAGGAGGAGGAGGAGGAAAGGAAGGAAGGAAGGAAGGAAGGAAGGAAGGAAGGAAGGAAGGAAGGTAGGAAGGAAGGAAAAAAAAGAAAGCAGGCTGATTGAGCTGGAGGGAACACCCCAGTAAGTAGCATTCCTCTATGGCCTCTATATAATAATACAACCTCCAGGTTCATGCTCTTTTTAAGTTCCTGTAACAGAACACTTGAAAGAAGTTTTTATTGTTTTGGTTTCTTTAAAAATACAAAATGGCATTTGGGCTAGGTTTATGTTCCCATTCCAGTTGTGGTAGATGTTTATGAGTTGGATTTGAACTTCTTGATGCAGATGAGTACAATTTGGGTAGATGCAGTCATTCTGGCATGTGTAGCTTGTTCATGGGATTGTGTGCCACTTGTGTTTATGGGAACTTTTGTTTTGAGTATAAAAGATCTGAAGCCCAGAGAGCCAGGGTGGGTGTTGGTTGATGGTTCGATGGTTTGTTGGTTGGGATGTCCATCAATAGTGTGTTGATTCTTACTTAAAAGAACAAAGACTGGAAAGACTGAGTTTATAGATAGTGAGCTGAGACACTAGTCTGACTCACTGTCGGCTAGTCCTCTTCAAGCTTAGGATAGCCTAAAAGAGACTGTAAAGGTTTCTATCTTTCTCTCATTCTATATCAAGGTCTGATCCAGTTTTCCATTTTGATTTGTTTCTCATGGTGAGAGAGGCACAACTAGTTCCATTCTTCTATGTATTATCTAGTTATTCCAGCACGATTTGTTAATGATGCTTCTTGTTTTCTCCAGTGCATATTTTTATCACAGCATATAGTAACCATTGGTGAACCCACTAGTCTCCAGTGAAGAATTCCATACCCTGGAAATATCCACAGCCCTGTTAAACTCAGTGGGTCACAAAATACAATTAATAAATAATAATAATAATAATAATAACAATAATAATAAAGCTATGAACATGGAGTAAGGACTTGTAAGGAGAGGAGAACAGTAAGTGTAGGAGGCAGTTTAGAGAGGGTGGTGTGTGAGCATAATCAGAATATATTATATTCCTTAGATGTAACAAATGAAAAAGCTTTAATATCTCAAAATATAAAAAGTAAAAGAATAAATGAAATAAGACATGAAAGAAATGGATATGGACAAAAATAGATAATGTAGAAAAGATTTATCTTGGAAAAATGGGGAGGAAACACCTGAATGAAGCAAACTTTAATTCTAGAAGTTAGGATCTGTGGACTCCAATACTTGAGGACTTATGAATTTTAAGGACTAGAAAGCAGCTAGAAGGGCAGGTGCGGGTGTGGCAGCAGGTGCAGATGAAAGGCTACCATGAACCAGAACTCAGCTTTGTGGGAGAGGACTAGAGATAGATACTTAGTACATTAAAGACAAAACACAACAGAAATGTATGCATATATTCACAGAGTTCAAAATATGTGCCTAAGTTTAGACTTTACAAAGTAAATGTGAACCACCATGACCAGCTTTAACATGGAGTCTTCCAAGACAAGTGCATTTTCTCATGTTTCTGTAATTTACTTACAGATATATAATTCATTCATATTCCAAGCATTTTGTTTTACTTAATTTAACATGTGTTTCATCTAGTTTAATATGAGGGATATTAGAGCCATATAGTATTTTATATGAATATATAATATATAATCCCTTTATAAAAGTTTAATGAAAGCACAACAAAAATTGGATGAATGACTTCATATAATATGTCTTAAGATAAAGACCAGTGTCTGAGCCTAGCCTTACCAGATCTGGCACACAGAGCCTGAAGTGGAACCTTACTGTAAGAAAAGGTTCAAGAAAGCTCAACTCTTTGCTTTTTTAAACCAGACAGGTAAAAAACTTTTATCAGGTGAAATTAAAGCAAAAAAGGATACATCCATTGTACTGAGGTATTCTTTTGAAGTTTCAATGGTGCTATAATTAAAGTAGAATTTCTGTAGGCAGTGTGCAGGAAGAAGAGTAGCAAACAGGCTGATTTGCAAGAAAATACCTTTAAAAAGCAAAAATAATTAAGATTAAAGTTATTTAAGAAATGAAAACCTTACTGCTGTGAAATGTCAATAGGAAGGTTGACTTCTTTGAGCTTTTGAAATTAGATTTCAAAGGCCAGGGAAAGACATTAATAAAAGAAAAATGTGTGATGAACAGGAATAGTTCCCTCAATATTAGATTTTATAAAGACAAAACAAGATAAATTGAAAACTCTGGTGTGGAATTATATTGTGGAAACAGTGACAGTTCTAATATTTGAAGTGGAATTTTCAAACACCATTAAGATGTAGGATTGACTCAATCCTTTCTTTCAAAGTAATGCTCAATCTCAATTATATGATGCTTTATTTTTTATTTATATTTGTCAATTTTAGAATTAAAAAAATAGGTACAGTACACTGATTTAAATCAGATTCCTTCCCATGGGCGCACATGTTTAAATACTTGCTCCTCAATTGGTGGAACTGCTAGAGAAGGAACTAGAAGGTATGATCAGGTTGGAGGAGGTTTGTCCTTGGGTGGGCTTTGAGATTTCCAGAAGTCTCTCACCATTCCAGGTGTGCCTTTCTGTCTCCTATTTGTGGATGTGAGTTCTCAGCTGTTCCTGACATTTCACCTTTGCTGTACCATCATGGGCTATAACCCTCTAAAACTATGATCCCAGTTAAAAGCTTTCTTTTATAATTTTCCTTGGTCACGGTGCTTTATTACAGCAATAGAAAAGTAACTGAGATGTCAAGGTAAATTTCCTCAGCATTGATACAACCAAGAAATAATAACAGTTGTGCTAGTGTGCTCCTTCATTTATCTGTTCCTCTCATCTTTATTCTTCTCAACTCTACTCTTTATCCTTTCTGTTTTCTCATCTCCTATTCTCTACTCCATTTCCTCCTTATTTCTTTTATTTTTGTTTTCTTGAGACAAGGCCTTACTATGTAGCCCAGGCTGGTCTTGAACTCATGATCCTCCTTCCTATGTCTTCTGACTGCTGAGATTGCTGGACTGAGACACCATGCCTAGCTCTCTGGGTACCTTCTGGATGTTGAATTACTTGTTGTGGATGATGCAGGGTATCATCAAAGCACATTCCTATAATTAGAAAATTTTATCATGCATGATCCCCAAAGTTTCACCATTGTCCTAATAGTAGGAACAACCATTTACTTAAAGAAGAGACATTCAGAGTGTGGATAATTTTGAAACAGATTTTTTAAATGAATTTAGCAAAAACTGGATTGTTTCTAATACTCTCATCCAGAGGTGGTTTCTGATAGCTACTTTAGTATTTGTGGTCACACTGCTTTTCAGGAAGGTTTGTCTATGTACATACCTGACAAAAGCCACAGAGGATCATTTTTCCTAAATCTCTGATAAACATATTCTTTCTAAACATTACTTATTCACTCACAATATAAGAAGTGAAATGAGCACTTTGTCAAATGTTTTCATGCACTTTCTCCTTGCTTTGAAATTCATGGCTTCTTTTTCATTAATTATTATTACATGCATATATTTATATATCTATACATATACATTCCTAAATATAACCTACTCACTCTGTAAAGTTCTATATGCATATGCATATCTTTTCAGGACTGACCTTTGGGTAATGGATAATGGATTCGTATGCTCTTGCATGAGGAAGACAATTCCTCCTGCTCTCAATGTTCCTTAGTTGTTTATAGTTCTTTGTGTCAGGGTACAACCTGATGGGCTTTCCCCAATCCACTTTGCCATTTCTGTTGTGGTTGTTATCCTTGCTCATCAGCTCATGCTTAGGCTTACACTTTATGTCATGATGGTAGGACCTTATACATTTAGCTCCTTTGACATTTCTAGGAGACACAATCTCACAGCAATCTCCCTGATCCTCTGGTTCTCACAGTCTTTCTTTGGCAATGTTTCCTGGGCCCTTGGTATAGAAGTTGCTTTATAGTTATATCAACTGGGCTCCACAACTCTGTATTTTGGTTGGTTGTGGTTTCTGTAGTGCCATCTGTGTTTTGTAAGAAGTTTCCTTGATAAGGAGTGAAGATTACACTTATTTGTTATTATTCAAGTAGATTAAGTCAAAGGCTATTGATTGTTCTTCCCATTTTAAAATATTCTGCTCATCATAGTCTTTAACATACTTTTAAATATTTTCTATTTATAATATCTACTTGTGCTTTGAGAATATTAATTCTCTGCCTGTAGCAATGCTTTTTAAACATTTTTGCTCATTAACTTTTAATTTATTTTCAGTATTTTATTGAGTTGAAAAGTCTTTAGACTTATTAATTTTTTAATGAATTATTTCTTTTGTAAAAGCTGCTTTTGTATGGTTGAATATAGTCTCAAACCTACTAAACATTTGTATATTAGGCTACTAGATCTTCTGTAATTTCATTACATTTACAATTAATTATTTTTTATTTGTCAATATATTTATTACATACATAGTAAATTAATAAAATTCAAAAATCCCCAAATCTTTGAAAACTCACTTTGAATGAAGAAAGTTTATCCTTACTTCTCCCACTCTTTCTTTTCTCAAGGTTATCTAAAATAGTTAAGATGTTGATGAATCAAATATTACTGTTTCTAAGGTGCTATATGTAGAAATTTACACACACACACACATTTTATATAAATAATAGTATGTGACATATATGCTATTCTTTGCTTTTAAAGTTAATCACAAATCTCCATATATTTTTGTCATACAATTTGAATTGTGCTCAGTGAATAGTTGTAGAGCATCCCCATAATTTGAATGTGATATGAATATTAATAATTAAATTATATCTACATTGCATAGCATGTAAACTATATTAAAATTTATTTATGTTATTGTTTACTTGGTTTTATGGAGTTATTTTTTCACAGTACATTGATTCATAATTGTGTGTGTGTTTGTGTGTGTGTGTGTGTGTGTGTGAGTGAATGTCTTTAACTCAGGATCTTAACCTTAGGCTTTTCATGTCAAGTACGATGCATGTTTAAAATTTTGAAATCCATTTTCCTTCTCAGAAGCATGTAAGAAGAAGTTGCAATCCTACCAGTGTCTCTGCCTTTCATTCAGGAATGTCATAAAATCTGGTGGCCAGACTGACGTAATGCTGCCCTTCCTTCCATTCATTAGAAGGCTTTCTTAGTCACCATTTCTTGGAAAAATCAAAGAGCAAGAAAGAGTAGAAACTCGAGTACTTTTTAAAGCCTCTAGTTATATCATGATTTCAACCATTTCATAGGCCAAGACAAATTATGTAGTTCTGCCTACAAACACTGGGACTATGGGGGTGTTGAGTGCAGACTAATAGGAAAGTATGGAAAATTGATATAAGATAGGGTATGAATACTTGAATAAATAGTGCCTTTTAATAATATGTATGTCATACCATATGTCTAATGGTGGATGATTGGTTTACATATTGAATTTAACTCTTCAGTAAAGGATAATTATGCTACAATTCACAGACCCAGAGAGGCTAGATAATAAGAAGGCTCTAGAGAGACACATGGATCTCCCTTGAAAGATAGAATAGAACAGATTTTGTGGGTGGACTGGGGGCAGGTGTGGTGGGAACAGGAGGCACCAACTGGGGGCAGGTGGGATAGGGGGAGACAGAATGGGGAGGACTGGAATTCGGTGTCATTTCAGGGGTACAGTGGAAACCTAGTGTGCTGTGGAAGTTTATTTTCAGTTGTGCTTAAAATAATTGTTTTTGTGTACCTTTGGAAAAAGGGATGCATAGGCCTTGGTATTTTGTATTGCTTGCAGGTGTTGAATTTCTGTGGAGGATTTTTGATTGCTTTTGATCTGCACCTGAGAAATTCAAAACCAATAAAACACCTGAGCTCAGATGCCCAGAGTTCCATGGTCAAAGTTGGCACTCGCCCTGGTAGTGGTTCCTTCTGCTGAGGTCTGGAAGAGTTTTCAACAATGAATACGCCTCTTTGTCTTCTCTGCTGAGCCACCACAGTAGGCAAACCATAAAAAATGGCACCTACAACATGGGGCAGGAGATTGCATGAGCAAATCCAACATGGAGACAAAGAAGAAGAGAAAGAAACTCCAGACCTCACAGAGTCCAGTATACTCAGGGAAGCTACTAAAGAGTAGGGATGAAGGTATTAATTGAAGGCTCCTGAAGGAATAGGAGAGAGAGAGAAAGGAAACAAGCCTCTAGGAAGAGAAAAGACCATGAAATTAATAAATAAATGAGAAAGAAAGCTCTGAGATGAGAGCCACAGAATGGAGGCCGATAGAGATAAAGACTTCAGCTGGGAGCAGGAAAAAGTAAGGTTCTTACTGCTTTTCCTGATCACTAAACTGTGTTCTGTTCGTGAAGCCAAAGTGGGTCTTGTGTTTGAGATCTATAAAAAAGGGTATATATTTCTCCATAGAGGTGGTAAGAAAAAACACCAAACTGCCAGAATGTTTCAGCCCAAAATTCTTTCCACTGGTCCAGACAAGAGGTCCAGGCAAAGGTAATGAGAACTCCACCCATGAGGGGAACCTTCCTGCAGACAAAGTGACCAGTTATTTTTTCAGCAAACCAGAATCTGTCTTAAAACCTGGAAAGTGTTTCCTCAGGGTCAGTACACAGAAATTGTCTTCTAGACCTGGACAAGGTAATATCTTGTACTGGAAGCTGAACTTGGTACTGTAAGAGTCACCCAAATGGTGCTGGTTTTGAAGGCATGAAGGAATCTATCAAGAGCAGCTGAGACTTGGCACTATGAAGAGAGCCCAGGAGAGGCTATTAGTAAAGGTGCAGCTTCAGTGGCAATTGAAGGCCCAGATTGAAGATGTCCTGTAAAAGAAGTTAAGGGTTGGCACCATGAAGAGAGCTTATTAGAGGCTATTGGTGAAAGCACAGCCCAGTTGCAGCAAGAGACCCCAGCAGTTTTTGAAAATGGTAGTACAATGGGTTGACCACCAAGAACAGCAGCAGCAGTGGAGGGGAGCCAGTGGGAGGCTGGGGGACAAATTGTGTGTGCTGCAGAGGTCAGAGCCAGAGAAGTGACCCATGCCCTTTGGAGTAGCCCAGAAGATCATGAATGAATTCCAGATAATTAGACATTGATGATGTTTTTCTGCTGTCCATTGACATTATGAAAAGCTTGATAGGTGTTTGGTTTCATCTGGTCATGTACATTAGAAGCCTCATAATTGTTCCTATTGTAACTGTTTTTGCTGCTGCAGTGCTAAATTGTGTTGCAAAGGTAAAGTAATTTTTTTTCTAATACAGAAAAGAGGAAATGTGGAAATTTATTTTTAGCTGCGTTTAAAGGAATTGTTTTTGTGCACTGTTGGAAAAGGGGATGCATAGGCTTTGGCATTTTATATTGTTTTCAGGTGTTGGATTTCTGTGGGGGAAGTTTGATTGCTTATGATCTGCACCTGAGGAGTTCTGACCAATAAAACACCTGAGCTCAGACACTCAACGTTACACTGTCTACTATGGCATTGGCCATGATGGTGGTTTCCTCTGATGAGGTCTGGAAAGGTTTAAGATTATTATTATTATTAATAATAATACTAATATATATTATTATATCTAAGATTATTCTTCCTTGTTTTCTTTGTAAGCCTACACTTAATGAAGTGTGCTACACTTAGGTGTGCTACTACATTAGTGGAGTGGAATCTCCCTGTAATCTATGAAGGTGACTCTAGTGAGAACTCCTAGTAATGGAGGATATGGAGCCTGAGCCATTCATCTTATGTAACCAGGTAAGGCTTCCAGTAGTGGAATCAGGTCACCAACCCAGCCACTAAACATTCTACCTACAATCTGTCCTCTCTTCAAGTTGTACTGGGGAAATGGTGGCATAGAACTAGTGGGAGTGGCCAATGACAGTCTAACTTGAGACCACATTGCCTGGATGGCCAGGAAGCAGATGCCAGATAGTCCGGAGACCTAGGTTAGAAACAAACAGGACTGGCCAGTAAAACAAATAAACAAAACAAAACAAAACAACATCAGCAACAAAAGCACAAAGAATTGATTCCTAATGACATTCTGCTATACTCATAGCCCAGTTGTCACCAGAGAGGCTTCCTATGGCAGGTAATGGGAGCAGATATAGAGACCCACAGCCAAACATTAGGATGAGAGAGAGCCCAAATTGGAGCTCTCCATCATGCCCCTCCCCTTGGAGCTCAGCAACCCCATCCAAGAGGGGGAGGAAGGATTATAGGAACCAGAGGGGTCCAGAATACCAGGAGAACACATCCCACAGAATAAATTAATTCTGCTTATAGGTGTTCACAGTGATTGAGGCAGTGAGCACATAGCTGGCATGGGTCTACACAGTCCTCTAAATTTATGTTATGGTTGTTAGCTGGTGTTTTGTGAAACTCCTAAAAGTGGGAGTGGGGATGTCTGTGACTCTTTTGTCTGCATTTGGACCCTTTTATTCATACTTGGGCTGTCTCATCCAGCCTTGATATGAGATTTTGTGCCTAGTCTTATTATATCTTGTTCTGCCATGTTTAGGCTGATATCCTTGGGAGGTCTGTTCTTTTCTGAAGGGAAATGAAGGGGGCATGGATCTAGGGGAGAGAGGAGTTGGGAAGGGGTATGGAAGGAGTAGAGGGAGGGGAATGTATCATATGAGAGAATAAATAAGTAAATAAACAAACAAACAAACAAATAAATAAGAATCTGTATTTTTGCAGCAGGAAAAAAACAGTTGCAAATGAAGAAGAAAAAGCAAAAAGGACCTATGTTTTTCTTCCAAAATACAGTGGAAAAATAGCCTTGAAAAGACAACTCACCAAAGAGACTACCTGAACAACCAAAATGTGTATTTTGAAAATATCAAAAATTATCAGAGAGTGCAAATTCAAATCATAATTATGTGTGATTATGAAGACAGCAGAAGGTTGATATAAGTGAGATTCCAAAGGAACTTTGTGTATGCCTCCTGGAAAAAAGTACACTACTTTGGAAAACTATTTAGCAGTTTCTTATGTACACTTGATAGACGTCTCTCTTGTGACTCAGCATGCCTAGGCAGATATCCAAGATAAATTAATGCCCGTGTCTACAAAATAGCTGTGTAGAATATGCATCATGGTACTGTTCATATTAGCCAAAAACTGAAACTGGCCCAGATGGCCATTAACAGAGAATAAGGAAACAAGACACTGAGTATCACCTGGCAACAAAAGGAATGGGCAAGCCACACCAGCCAGGTGGGACAGTCTCCTTGCTTTCAGACAAAGAAAACAGATATAAAAGAAGGTCATGCATATTACTGGCATCATGTAACCTTTATAAAGTACAGGTTACAAGGGAAGTACAAAAAACTTGATAAGGGCTGGAGAGATGGCTCAGCAGGTTAAGGTGTTTGCTACCAAGCCTGACACACTGTTTAATATCTGGATCCCACCTGATGAAAGGAGAGAGAGAATAAATCCGTACACATTGTCCTCTGATACCCTCAGCAGCACCATGACATATGTGTGGGCATGTGGGACTCTTGGACTGGAGGGTTGCAGGAGAGAGGCCAAAAGTGCCCCTGCACTCTGGAAGAAGAGAAGCAGGCTATTATGCTGGGGGGCAGCCTTCTCCCCTCCTAGTCCACGGAGATTCCTAGCCAAAAATATTAGTTATAACTTGCTTGCTTCACAGAAGCTAAAGGGACGTGTTTACCTGCATTAGGGCGGGTCCCTTGCTTAGGAGCCCCTGCCCTGCTACGCTAATTAAGGCTTCTTCACCGGAGGGAGAAACCCCGCCTTCCCCAGGAAGTTATTTATTCAGGGAAAAGCTTTTGAATAAATGAGTTTCTTGTCTACCAGATGACATTCTCCTGGGCCTTTTTAGCGGCTCGTTACATTTCTCAGATCTGCGAATGGACAGCTTCGCTAAAGGTCCCTGAACCACAGATTCCCGCACCGCGCCTTCGCGCCGCTTGGGCCTAGGTCCGAGCAAGACGGGTCCTAGACTGCTGCAGGTGGGACATCAGCTGCCATCTGGTAGGACTGCGGGACCCAGAACACACACACTGAACCGACATGGGCACACACATACACACATATGAATAAATAAATGTAAAAATAAATAATAAAGTCATGGGTTTTACAAATGTAGGTGTAAAAAGCTTTCTATCAAAACCTGTAGCAACAGAAAAGTCAATAAATTATGCTTAAGAATTCATCCGAACAACGAAACATCAGAATCAGATGAAATCGATTTTGAGAATATGGGTTTGGTACATGTGAATGTGATAATAATTAGGTCAACAAATTAGTAGTACATGTTATCAATGGTAAATGTTGTACCTGAAGTTAAAAAAAAAATAAAAAAGAAACAGCATAAAAGACATGGCGATTAAAACCAGAATAGAAGTTACTCAAGACATGACCTGGAGCTTATGAGTACTTCGGGATGATGAAACACAATGACATGATTTTGGAGGTAACTCCATACAGAAACAGTTTACTCTTGAGACACATGATTCATCCTTAAAATACCGCTGAACATACCGCAGTCTATCTTTGTTAATGTTGTATTGTTTCCATCTATCAGTATATAAATTAAAGCTGGGGTACTAAAGATGTAATTGATTTAAAAATAGATAAGTTCTAGTACAAAAGCTATTTACTTTTATTTTTAAATGTATTTACTAAAATAAAAAAAATCATTAAGTTTATTTCTGTGTTCCCCTTTCACAACTAAGAACTGGACATAGTCAAGATAAATGTTGGGCACTGTCTTAAGAAATATACTACTATTGGTTCACGAAAATATCTCTGCTTTCTGTCTACTGTTGTTATTATTAGAAGTGCACTATTAATTGATGTGTTATTCTAACATGATAGATGAGACTCTTTCACTCTTTGCAAGCTGATAAGTTTTACCATAGATCCATTGACATAGGGTAATATTTTCAGATAATAAACACCACTTCTACTCTTGGAATGAATTCACTTGATCATAATGTTTTATTGTTTTAATTAATTTCTGAGCTTATTTTCTGATTTTTTTTATTTTATGAGATTTGTGGGCAGATATTTTGGCATGTATATCCATAAAGAAGAGAGTTTTGCTGCTTGTGTGCGTGTATGGATGGAACAAAGGGGTTTGTGGTGCTGTCTTTGCAGTGTCTTTGTAACCGATGCTGTATTCTTTCAGCAGCACGAATTAGAAGGTCGTTCATTTAGATATGTTTAGACAGTTTCAAAATATTCCGTCTCTCAAAACCTTTCAAGAAAGTATGCATGCACACATTAGCTTCTCTCTGTTATTCCCACTGAAGGATTTTTCTCATTTCCTTTCAACTAAGGTAGATGTGGTGCCTTAATGGTTTAAGGGTTGTTTGTTCTATTTCTAGAATTCTTTCTTTCCTTTTAAAAACTATCATATAAGTTACTGATACAGAAAAATTCTGCATCTCTTTATATTTTTTCTTCAAATGCATTTTACATCTGGTTGTATGTAGACATAAATTAATGTCAGTCTTTTAAAGACAAGCATTAAAGACAAGCATGAGGTAAATAATAACTTATTAATATATTTGTACATCCTGTCCTGTCAGAATATTTGTTTCTCATATAACTTTCATCGAAATGTTTTGCTTAAGGTATGATCAGGATTGGTTTAAATAGATGTTGATATAAATATCATTTGTTCTCCATTTTGTTTTTGGTATGTTCCCATGTACAAAATGTGAATGCCAGTATTACAGTATAATACTTGGAATATTTTTAAAAATTAAGGAGACAAATTTATCATTTGAAACTTGTATTTTATATGGTCGAGAATTAGGAAACTTATTTTTAGTTTATTCTTGAAACGAATACATGTCAGATATAAAATGGGATAAACTTCCTAACTAAATTATAATGTCAAAATGTTGCTGGAGACCCATATGCTCTGATTTCAGGCTATGCTACATCAGGTAATATAGTTAGTTACACAGCAATATACGACAGAATAGCAGATGGATAATCTATTAGCAGGAACATCAGAGACCAAAATACAAGTGCCAGAGGTATACTGGTGCCAATCCTAACACAAAATTAATGCTGCAGAAACACAAGTTTAAAGCTTTATCTCGGCCACAGTACCAGAGCTAAGTAGAACCTTAATATCCAAAAAGTGGAAAAAGTTTCAAATCAATTCTAGAGTGAATGTCAACAGGAACTGCTGTCTACGGATGTCATTACTGAGTTAAAAACTAATGATATTCAAGTTACATGTCCACTCAAAAGGACAGAAGACAAAATGATTAGTGTCACTGAGCAAGTAGAAGAGGAATTGAAGGGGGAAGCTCAGTTCGTAGGTGCTTGCACACAAGCATGAGGGCTTGAATATGATCATCCAGACACATGTGAAAAACTGCATGTGGTGGCAATCACCCGTAATCCTGACTCTGGGGAAGTATAAACAAACGGGTCTCCCAGGCTTGCTGGAAAGCTTGCCGAGCTCCAGATCAGAAAGAGAGCCTGTCCCACTGGACGGTGGTGGTGCACACCTTTTATCCCAGCACTTGGGAGGCAGAGGCAGGCAAATCACTGTGAGTTCAAGGCCAGCCTGCTCTACAGTGTAAGTTCCATGACATCCAGAACTATAATAAAGAAAACCCATCTCAAACCCCTAAACTGCCCCCAAAAGACACTGTCTCAAAACCAGAGATGAATACCACCTGCGAATTTATGCCTGAATTTAAACTCTGGACTCTACATACATGTGCACAAATATATACAGCCACTCAACCCCACACACAAGCATGCACACACACAAAGTAAGTAAATGATAATTCATAAAAATAAATGAGTGAAGAGTTACTTAGAATTCAGCTTAGGAGTCAGACAGAGCTTGATAAAAACCTATTCCTGTCTTTTTCTATTTTTTTTATTTTCTGATAGAGAATCTGGACAGCAGTTAACAACAGTTTATATAATCTATTGTTATCTTCCTCCACAAGCTATGATGTGTAAACTCAACATAGAAGTAAAACTTCTATCTAACTATTTCCTGTTAATAAATGTCAAATCAGTGGTAGCTTTAAGAATAAACACATCTATGCTGGAAGGTGTGAAGTGTGTAGGTTTAGAATTCTGACTCAAAAGCATTTAAATAACATCAAGTCACCTTGGCTTCGTAGATTACTTAAATTTTTTTCTTGTAGAATTTTTACCATTCTATATGGTGCACAAAATAACGCTCGTAAGTGTGATTCATTACACATTTTCTTTTTAAAAATTACTAAATTTTAAAGAAGTTTTAGGTTGACAGCAACATGGAGCAGAAGCCCCCATAATTTCAACATGTTCCTGGCCTCCCTCCCTCGGGCACTATCTTTCCATCACCAGCATCACCCACCAGAGTGGAGCCTTTCTCCACTGAAGTAGTGTCACTCAAAGTTCAAGATTTGCATATGGTTGATTCTTGGCATTAAATATTCTACAGGCACCGTCAAATGTATAATGTCGTGTATTAATTATTGTAATATTTCACTGAATAATTTTACTTCCATGAAAATCTACCTTGCATTACCAATTTATTCTTGTGAGTTGTGGATCAGTTATAAGAATTTTGCTTTCCTAAGAATGACATCTAGCAAGAATAGCTCTTGTGTATCCCTTTTAGGTTGGCTTCTTTTATTTAGAAATACACATTTACATTTCCTCTGTTTCTTTTTGTGACTTGATAGCTCACTTCTTCTTAATGCAGAGTAATATTCAATTAAACGAATATATGACAGTTTATACACCCACTGTGGGACAGCTTTGGTCGATACCTAGCTTGGTCACTTATTAATAATATCTATATTTATAGGGACCATAATTTTAATGCACTTAGTTAAATTCCAAGGAGCATGGATGGGGGAATCATATATTAAATGATCTAGTTATTGAAGAATAGTTTCATTGTATTTAAGTGAGGATATGTTAATTATTTTTCATTTCTGCCAGTAATAAATGTTCTACATTCTCACCAGAATTTACTATTATTATATTATTGTATATTTGGATCACCCAAATACTTGCTGATGTTTTACTGCTGTTTGAAATTGCCAACTATTATTGGCTCATGATGTTGACCATCTTAATAAATTTATTTGCTTACATGCTGTAAAACTTTCATTAGGTGTCTGCTCAAGAATTTGTCCATATTTTATCACGTTTAATTTTTTTTTTTGTTGGTCATCTTTGAAAGTTTGAATGTTATTGTGGTCTTTGAATATTTAGGCAAATAGCCTTCTTTTCTCTAATATGTGTCATAAATATTTTCTCACTGTCTTTGGTTGTTCTTTTTATTTAACAGTGTCTTTCAAAAAACAGAAAATTTAAATATTAATAAAATATAGCTTATTAGTTCTTTATTTCATGACTATTTGCTGTCAATCTATGAATTCTTTAGTAATCCCAAGCTCATTTACAGACTTTCCTGTGCATTCCTTCAGGAAATTTGCAATTGTGTTTTACCTTTGCATTTAGGGTACATTTTCAGTTTTGGAATATGTTTTTGTAATGTATTTAAATTTGTCTAGATTTTTTTTTTCATTTTCTTTTTCTATGAAGATGCTCTACCATTTCAGAGTTATTTATTTAAAAGACTATATTGTCCTTAATGATTATTTTGATAGTATATTTATAATCTATTAACTCTACTTTTCATTGCAAGTCAATCAAATTTACAAAAATAAAATTTTATGAAATGGACTAAAACCATTCAAAGAAGATTCTGGATTCTAACCATATTAATCCAGTTGCACAGAGAATATACTTTTCTCCAGTATGAATATAATTCTCAAATACGTTTTGGGGGATGGAAAATATTGAATAGATGCTTTTTTATTTATCTGATGACTGAATGGATGAATGTGAATGGTTTGTATTAATTTTTTGTTGCTGTGTCAGAATATCTGACATATATAACTCAAGGGGGAAATGATTTACCTCAGCACATAGTATCAGGGGGCCTGAGCCCATCACAGAGGTGAGGCATGGTGGCAGGAATTGGTCAATGTACAGCAGCAACAACATACAGCATAGTATCTCCTATCTTGGTAGACCAGAAAGCTGAGAGTGGAACTTGAAAGCCAAGTTTTCTCCTTTCAATGCTCAGCACTTGGGCCCATGACTCCCAGTTAGGCCATAAGTCTCAAAGGTTCCATACACAGCCAAAACAGCACCAGCATCTGGAGAATATGTATTTAAACATATGAGCATGTGCAGAAAATTTCATATCCAAGACATAACAACTTCCTCCAATGTATAGTTTGCAATGTTGAAAAATTTGTATATGCCAAGACTAAGGTTGTTCCTAGCTTAAGGACGTTTATGTTACTTGTATTTTAAAGAGAAGTTAAATCCCAAATGACCTGATTCTACTGTGTTTAGGGACTGTTCAAAGACAGATGTTTTGTGTTTTTTCCCCTAGACATCTTTTCTGGCAAACTGACTCTTAGCATCATATGTAGGCTTGAGGAAAACAAATTTTGAAATTGTCTAGAGCTTCGTAATAATAAAAATCTCTGCAAATTCAGTATTAAGAATTCTGTAGTGAAGATGAAAAATCCTCCTCTCCTGGTTTATGCCTTCCCTCAAACCTAACTACCTATCTTATTTGGCGTGTAAACATTTTTTTTTCCTTGCCCTAGAGACTCCTATTGACAAATTTATTAAGACTTTCTTATCTAGAATGTTAATGTTTCTGTAAATCCTTACCATCTGTTCTGCAATCTAATTGCAAGTCTGGAGCAAACGTAATTCATGACTTTATCATAATAAATTCAGATAAGTGATTGAAATGCACTGGAATTATCTTTATTCAAAGCAGCATGCATGCCTCAGCCTTCTTTCTCTCCTAGACACTGTCTTGAAAGTGTCAGTCCCCAGTATTCTGTGTCAAAAAACAATTATCTTGAAAATATTTCTCTCTTCCCTAGGGTTAGTGCTCTTCTTTTAGTGTCATAGTATTTGAGATGCCATTCGGTGAAACCTAGGGCTCCTTCTAAGAAGCATGAAAAATTGAATATCTTCACATACATATTTATCTCTCTCAGCTTGTCAGTCACCCATCAATGTCCATCACTTGAACATATATGCCCATGACACAAATGTGTCATTTGACTCTGAAACTCAACTCTTTCATTTCAAACTATAAGAGAATTTGACATCGCCTATTTTTTCCAATGTAAACTTCCTTATTATCATTGTAAAAAAAGCACCTTTTTGTTAGTTGTCAAACTATTTCCATGGTATTTTTATTATATCATAAGTTTATGTTCTGTATATTTCCTAATATTCTTTGTGCTTAGTTGACACGTGTCCAATTTAATACAGAGGATGTTAAGAGAACTGTTTCTTTATAAGAAGTGGGTATTGCAAAAAGTCATGCAGATAGGTGCCAAAAGGAATTGGGAGGGTTTGCTATTCTGTCAAATACTCATCAATGCTTGTTTGGAACCTTGGCTCTCAGGGAAAGGTATCCACAAGATGAGACTAGAATGTCCCTGAAACTTTGAAAACACATCTTCAGTAATATCCTGGATCAGTTGATCATACAGATACATTTTGATAATGATATATATAGAACTCTCGCCATCATTCAGTTAAATCAGGTTTTAAAAGTTTCTACTGAGAATGAAGAGATGAAATGAATGTAACACCTCTAAACAAATGACCTAGTATTCAAATTCATATTTGGGTGAATGACTATAGCAACTAAATATACTTAGTTAATTAGTATTCCCATTCTTCCACTGAATAATTTTTGCTTCATTTAAATATTTATTCACACCTAACCACTCTTGTGCTTTTGTCAATAGTTGTTGGAAAAAAAGGAAAGTGAATCCCACTTATACTCCATCTGGGTGATTTCCCAAGCACTCACATCTCTAAATCTGATCTATTCTAGACAACTCACGCATGTACCAAGAAGCCAGCTCTCTGAAAAACTAAATGATTCTCCACCAGCTAAATTCACAAACAGAAGTTGATCATTCTTTTGTGTTAATTGTCAACTACCTTAATATCCAATATTATCTCTACTTTGGAAATTATTGAGAGAAAGATGCTAAAAACCAAAGAAGGTTGTTTCTCCTCTTAGTTTTGCTCTTGGATATTAGTTACTTTTCTCCTACTGTAGCAAAATACCATGACCAAAGCAACTTACAGAAGGAAGAGTTTATTTGGAGCTTACAGTTCCAAGGAATAGAAATCTATCACGATTATGAACTGGAGAGTTGTAGGAGGCAGGCAGACCTGGCACTGAAGCAGTAGTGGTGGACAGCTCTCATCAGGATCCCAAACATGAAGCAGAGAACTCGCTGGGGATGAGGGAGGCTTTTGAATCCACAAGACCACCCCTGTGACACACCTCCTCAAAAGCACAGCTTTTAATTATCCCCAAACAGTTCCACCAAGTGGGGACCAAGTATTGCAGTTGTAAGAGCCCATGGAGGCATCCTTCATTCAAACTACCATGTGACTATATGATGACTACAGAGTAATTTTTTTTCTGACTTGTAATTCTGCTGATGTTATTCAGCTCCTCCAAGGGCCTGTAAAGAAGTCCATGTTCAAAAGACTGGCATCTTCTATAAACTCCTGTCAAGTACTAGGGAATGATGGTCGAATAATAAATAATGGTCTAATCCCTTCTTTGTAAACAATGTGAATGCAATTCTCGTCTTTGTGAATTTTTCATAGACACATGGAATAATTACAGTACCTAGGTTTTGAAAGTGGTATTTTTTACAGGATGTGAATATCTATTTATTTTAAGAATATTATAAAATTAAAAGCTACAACAGAAATTATAAAAATTTTAAAGCATGAAAATAAAAATTTGAAGAATTGAGCTACATAACACTCAGATTAATAAATATATTGAAGACTTAGAATATTTATTCCACTGAAATAAGAGGAGGTAAATGGAATTGAGTCTATTGATACTTTATCCTTCAGATATAAGTTCTCCCCCTATCTTAGGTATCACATGAGATAGATATAATACTATCACAAGCAGTGAGGACCACATTCACAGTTTGATATTAAATGTTTTCTTGATATTAAATGTTTTCTTATTCAATGAGAGTACATCATTAATGATACTGAAAGTACAATAGTGAGTGACCTAGCATGGAGTTTCCTTAGCTTTACATAGACATAATCTGTTTCATGCAGATTGACTGTGGTCTCATGTTCCCATACCATAAGTCAGATCCACCAGGAAAAGTCAGTGGTAGTTTTAAAACTACCAGAATACTTCTGATACCAAGAGAGAGGCTGCTATCCAGAAGATCAGATGGAGGATAAGCACAAAGGCATGGCAGTCACACAAAGGCAAGGACAGAGAAAACAGCAGAAATGAATTCTTAGCAGTCAAGACTACCTATCCTACACTTTCTTCACCCAGAGAAGCACTCTTAGGTTTTAGCCCACTTTGTGCTGAAAAGAATTAGAAAGTGAAGCTTGCCCAAGTTACTGTCAAGTTTATCATAAAGCTCAAAACCTATATTTTGAATTATGTAAGGAATACAAAATACAAAATGGTAAATTTTAGGCCAAGGTCAAAAAGTCACCTTGGGTGACTACATTGTGAATATGTGAATGTGCATGTAGGAGACCAGAAGAGGTGTCTATTTTTACTCTCTGGCTTATTCTCCTGAGGCAGGGTTTCACACTGAACCTGAAGCTCCATCTCTTAGGAAAGGCTGGCTGGACAATGAGCTAACAGTATTCATCTGTTTCCACATCGTAATTTGGGTTATTGGCATCAGACCATGTCTAATGCTGGGGATCAAAGTTAGGGTCCCCGTGATTGCCTAGTGTTTTTCATCCCTCTCCTCAGGTCCTTAAGTGGTTTCTTTATTTAGCTTCACTCATGGGAAAGCATAAAGCTGGGCACCATTCTATCTTATAAACCTAGGTCTTTAATGTCTGACCTCAACTTAAAATTCCAACGTGGTCATAATAATTTAAAAAATTTTAAAAAGTCTTTGTTCTCTTTTTAATTAATTTACTTAAAAACAAATAAGGTAGAACATCAACCCTAGCTTTCACGCCATTGACTTTTAACCCTTAATTGGATTGTCTTGTGAAATTACAAGATGAAGCACAAATACACATCCTTTCTAACTTGGAAGTGCCTTTGGGCTTAAACATTTTATTACAGCAAGTTGACTACCTCTCTATGTTTAGGTTGCTTTCCTTGGAATATCTATTGGGTTCTACTTCTTTTCATTTGAATTAATTTAAAAAAGAAATTATCTTTCATACCCAGAGACCTAACTACTTATGTGATTTTTGGAATTAAAATATTTTTGAGCAGCTCCCAAAATATTAGAAGAGATGAAATACACATTTTTGTGAGAGAAATTTCTCTCTTTTTCTTAAGATATTTCCTTTGTAGTTCCTACAGATGCTTTCTTGGCACATAGTGTCAGTTGTTATTATCAAGGGCCTTTAGGAAAGACACTGAAGATCACTCAAACATTGGTATACACTAGAGAACATCAAGTAATGTATGGGGAGAGATTCACAAAGAGTTTGGGTTTTCTATTCTATTGAAATTAACAATAACAACCACACTAACAAAACAAGGAAATTTTAAATATTGAAATAAAAAGTTATAAAATATTAGTTGGACCACTATGAACCCAACAGAAGTACAACATTTTACCATATTAACTTCATGTTTCTTGCCTTCTGTGTTTTTTTTTTCCTTTTGCTTGCTTATTTTAATAATGCATGAGTAAAACCTTCCTGTTATTTTGTCTAACTTTATCTATCTAACTTCTTTCCCACAGTAACCTTAAACATAAGGTGATACTTTTCCTCCCAGCCATGCTTTTTCCTTTCTGTTATGGAATAGTCACATAAACTCTATAACCTTAATGCTTTGGGGTGTAAAAATGAAAGAACTATATTGTATTACATACCTCAAAGCAGATTATTATTTGGAAAGTAGTCTCCAACTGTGCTACAAAGGGGTTAATATTATCAGTGAAAACCTAGGGAATGAGTGTCTGGGGGTTACTAGGGATACAAAGTACCTGAACTATGTGGTCACATCAAAGTAGAAATTGTAAAACAATAGGGACCATTATGGTTGTTAGTATTTGTGTCTTTGGGGATTTGCAAAGTTGTCCTTAAATATTTGAATAGATGTTTTCTTTCAAGTATAAAGTAAAATAGGAAATTGAGCATTTGATATCACAACGTGTCACTTTTCTTAATTGCACCTCCCCTCCACACATACACAGACAATCAATCAATCAATCAATCAATATTTAATTGAGATTATCTGTGAAGAGGAAGAGGACGATGTGAAAGGAGAGTGGTAGAAAAAGGGATTAATGTGGAGCATGGCAAGTACATGATATACTTGAATGAAAATTTTATGAAACCCAAACCCATCATTATGCACAATAAGTATATCTTAAAGAAAAACTAAATATTTTATTTATTTGATATACGTTGGTATTTTGCCTGCATGTATGTCTATGTGAATATCAGAAACCCTGGAACAGGAGTTACAGACAGTTGTGAGCTTCCATGTGGGTTCTGGAAATTAAACCCAGGTCTTCTGAAAGAACAGCCAGTACTCTTAACTGATGGGCCATCTCTCCAGCTTCCTAACAAAAAATTTTAAATGTTCTTTCAACATCGGAAGCTTTCCTAACCCCCTCTGGTTTTCCTTGCAAATTAGGACCCCCTTCAGAATTTTACAGCGTATTTTCAGTTCTAGCTTTTCCACCCGAATTTATATGTGTGAAGATCTTTGTAATACAAACACATTGATTTGGCTCTAGGAGTCATCAAATGCAAAACTTATTTTAGTAAGCAAAAACATTTAAAACATGCCATTGACCTAATAGAAGGAAGAGAGAGGAGCAAGAGAATTAAAAACAAATGAAGCATAGAAGACATAAAGGAAACAAAACAGAAGACTTGGACACTGGGCAAAAATTTGAAAATTTTTTATTTTTTTCTTTCAATTCAGTCTTTTAATTTTAATTTTTGTTTCCTGAGTCCGTTAATGAATAAAAACACACTCAGGTATAATCTCTTTGAAAATTCTAATCTTTCTTCACTGAGATCCATAATCCTTTGTTTCAATTTTGCACTTTGTCTAACTTGCTGTTTGTTTAATGCCTGGTGGCTTTCTTACTTGTGTTGGACATGGTTCTGTGTTTTTTACAGATTTTTTTGCCATCTCGCCCAAGCCAGACTCGGACTTACGGAAGCTCAAGTCATTTGACTTGAAGTGACGGCGCTAGGACTGACATTTCGATTTCAACACCCTTCCTCTCAGGATTTCCCTTTTTATCTGTAGTCACTGACAGCCACGCCCACGTTTTATAGTTTGATAACTTTCTTCCAGGTCCTCTTCAGTATTTTCCTTTCCACCTGTTATGAGCAAGATCGAGTAGAAGGGAAAAGGAAGTGAAGCGGACTTAAGAATGTCCCCAAGATAAATATTTGAAGTATCCTCAGATTTAAAATAACCACAACAAAACAAAAATACACACGAAAATATGATATACATATTGTGTTTGCAACCTACTCCTCGTCATGGGGCCTACTCTTGAGTGTGGTTAGTGTACCCACCGACATGCCATTGGGAAAAACAAAACAAAGCAAAACAAAACAAAAACAGATTTTTCCCTTTGCTAGGTCTTGACTTACAATTACTATAGAAGCTGATACTTAGAGAGCATGCCATTATTATTATTATTATTTTTTGCCTGCTACCTTTTCCCTTCAAGTTGATCTTATTCCTCACCTAAAATTTCCCTCAAGATTTAATTGCTTTCCATTTCCCAAATCTGGAGGACAAGATGGGATACGCTGGCAGAAAGCAGGGACTGTAAGGGAATATCTCAGACTCTTGAACTTTAAAGACGTCATAAAGTGTGAAAACTTGCTCATTTCAAACAACTGAAATATGGTTTGAATGCTGAGAACCAAGTTTATTCTCTATGTGACTGGAGAATAAGACACATGTGATAGATCCTGTGGTAGATTTTGTTCTTTAACCTATCAGAATATGAAACTCCCGGGAGCATCTCAAGGAAATGATCACAATGATATAAACATTTAAAATGCATACTTAAGGCAAGAGAATCTATACCAAATCATCTTGTTCTTCTTGTATATTTTCTGCATTGTTCCTTAAATATTTTGTTGTGATTTTCTACCAATGCTATAATATTTTGTCACAAATTTAAAAGTTTAAAAGAGCTTATACTGACCATTTAATGTTCTGAAAATCTGAAATACAAATGGGATCCATAGGATAATAAAGGTGCTATCAGGATTGTGTTCCTTTTGAAGGAACTTGGGAGAGAATCAACCTTCCTCAGGTTTGAACTCACTTGTCCCCATACACTACAGCTTCCTCCCCTCCATTTTTCAGGCTAACAGCAGCATAGCATACTCAAGTCCATATAATTCCAGCCTAATTCAACCATCCTCAAATTCATTTACAACTTGGGTTAGTCAGTTTGGATTCTCTAAAATAACATAAACACACACACACACACACACACACACACACACACACGATTTATTGAATTGGCTTACAGGACATTACCCTGGAGAGGTGGTCGAGAATCTGGTAGTGGTTTAGTCCACAAGGATAGATAACCCCTCAATCCCAATCTAGTACTGAAGACCTGGATTCTTAGAGAACTGCTGGACTTCAGTCTGGATTGGAAGCCTGAAGAAGTAGGTTCTAGTACCTGTGATGGAATGATTCAGTTGCAGGGTAGATGAACTTGCCAACAAGAGTGAGGGCAAGAGGCAAAACAAAAGTCTCTTTCTTCTATGTCTCTTTTTCTGGGCTGCCACTAGAAGATGCTGACATTCAAAGTGGATCTTAATGCTGCAAACAATATGATCATGATAATTCTTCATAGAGTGCCCATAACCTGTGCTTCAGTTGATTCCAGACACAGTCAATTTGACATCTAAAATTAACATCTCCTTTGATAGTAACCTTTCCTGACTCTCTCTAAAAGGGCTTTTGTGATTCCTGTTATATTAGGATCATATGAATAAAATTATTTCCAGATTCTGACCATAGTCACCTGAAATGTCACATTTGATGTACAAGTCAACTTGATCATAGCTCACATAGCACACATAAGCAAAATGTTTGGCTTCTATTCAGTGCTCTGTAATTGTAGACCAAATGCATAAATGAATAGTGTCTTCAAGGGAAGATTAGTTTGTCCTGGATGTAATGAATGTTTTCTTATAAATCTCTACAGAATGTTTTTTAATCACATCAGGATACTTATAGTTGGCTTCCACTTGTTCCAGCCGTACAGTCTAAATTTAACTGATTGCATGTAGTGATACTGATGACTTACTTTGAGGCTTTGTGATTTTGACTCTAAGCTACAAGCAATAGAACTAATTGCCTGATTATAAGTATTCACTTGACACTCCATATTATGAAGTGGCAGCTACTGAAACATTATTTTGACTCAGTAGCTAGACCAAGAGGTAGTATGTTCTAGTTCATTGGAGGTTTTACAGGAATTGCTAGTCTCCTAGACAGAAAATATATTTTCCTAAACCTAAGTGTCAGATTTAGAGTTTAAATAATAAATGAAATATCGCTGATTTGTTTTTAAATATAATGTGATTTGAAGATTTCCAGAATGTGATCCTTATTTTTAATTTCTACGAAACATTGTCTTGGTCACTCTCTTACCCATGATAAAAACAGGAGACTCATCATTGATCTGAACTCTCTCTAATCTGTATCTGCTCACTCATCTAATTCTCTCAAATATCTCTTATATCATCTCCTTGGTATTCCTTTGTGTGGCATATACTATCATCAACAAAAACTTAAGTTTTTCTATGAACCAGATCCCTGATGTGCTTCTCCATGCAATCATTCTTGACATTGTGGAGGTTCATCATGTTGTCCCACTTAATGAAAATGCGACTTAAGCACAAGAAGATGTATTATTTTTAATTAAAAGAGCATTGTGAAAAGGAACAAGGAAAGCTTTCAGGTCATATGTAGGTGGAGAGCACTGCAGACTTCCCCCAGGAACTCCAGACTCAGTCTCTTCTAATTTAGAGAGGAAAATACTAAGCTGTTTTGGTGTGTGTAAGAGAAAGCATAAGCCTATGCCTGTGATCTAATCATTTGAAACAATACTGAAAGATACACTCCTATTTGTCCTGTATTTCTATATAGAAATTTCTTAATGGCTTTCATATGGTTTCTATTTATCTTCCAAAGTCTGCCCCTTGCCCTTCTCTCCCCTGTACATGGCGTGGTCATATTGTAAGTAATTAAAGTATCTCAGTCTCTTCATTTCAGAGGTCACCATATAGAAGCTCCTCAGCATAGAATCCCATTGCTTCCTAACGAATGTTTACTCCATACTTCCCTTTAAACTTACTTATGCTATCTTCCTTTCTGCAAAACTTTACAGGACTGATATGTGATGAATATACCCAAACACTATTGATCATGAATTATTATGCACCGTCATTATATTTTATGACATACAACATGAGATTATTGTATTTTTGTGTTGGGTTTCCTGCTAGCCACAAAGAGCTTGCTTACTAAAGCCATGTAGTAACATTCATTTACCCCTGTATCTAGCACAGTGTTTGCACACAGCATTCAGTAAAAACAGATCAATTCTCCACTTAGATCTGAATGTGGTCTGGCTTTGAAGGACGCCTTCAAGCAACCTGCTGCAGGATTAGAAGTCTATAGGCTAGATCACCCTTCCAACGCTAGAATATGTATTTGAATTTCTATACAGCCAAAGATTTCCTCAAATTTGTACTCTTCTTTCTTCAGTCTCCCAAATTTGGGATTATAGACATGTACTACCATGCCCATGGATTTCTTTGTTAGTCAACCTTTTTGTTGTTGTTGTTTCTGTGATAATTACCTGAGGAACACAACTGAGGAATGCAATTCAGTCTGTGATGTTGAGGGGCTCATGGCTGAGTAGAATAGCCCACAGCACAGCAGTCAGAAAGCAAAGAGAAATTCATTCTGCTAAAGGACATTATTTTATTCCCTCTGGTTCCCTAGACTTTGGGTGGTACCATCTACATTCAGGATAGGTCTTCTACATTTAGCAATCCTCTCTGGAAATGCTCTCAGGGACACAATCAGAGCTACTCTTCACTAATTTCTAGGAGTTTCTTACTATAGTCAAACTGGAAATAAAGAGTAACCATCACAACGTCTAAAAAAAATAAAAGACATAACAGCAACTAGTTCAACTAGTAAAGTTTATTTTAAATAATACATGAAAAGATGTTTAGATATGGGCTAACATTTTACCAACTGACTAACGTCAGTGAGTGCAGATGCTTTCCTGAAGTAAAAGAGGTATTTTTATTGTTTTGACTAAGAAGGAAGTTCTGATAAGTGAACTGCAACATAAATAGATGTTCTAAAAAGTTACATATCTCTAAAACCATCATACTTTCAATACTAGCATTTTAATATAAGAAAGTTCATATCTTCCATGGTCCTAACTTTGATAGTTAATCAAACACTAGATGCTGAGCATGGCCTATTATCACCAACATATTTACTAATCCACCCAAAATTCCTTGCCTGTATCATCCAATGATTTACAAAATTCTGGAAGTATATTGATTTTCCCATAGAGGGATAATTATCTTCTCATTTTGTCAGAGATTGATTCATTAAGTTTCAGACTTTATTCCCATAAAGTAATATATGTCCATGGAATCTGAATCAGCATTGAGACCCAGGTTGAACAGACAACATCATGTGGGCTTCTGGTTTTATTTATTCAGATTCTCAGTTCTCACACAATTGAGGCTTGCAAGTTAAAACTTGAAGCAATATAATTATTGTTAAAGTTTGAGCATCTTTTCTCAAACACCCTACACATACTGAATATATTAGACCAATGTACTAGCAATTCAGTTATTGAAATGAGAGAATTGGTGCTTATCCCATGATGTTTAACACCAATAATAAGAATACATATATATATATTTATAAATATATATAAATATATTTTAATAAATATATATTTTATGGGTTATTTAACAAATGGCATACTCTCGAGGATTTTGTTATTAGATTACTTTGTTTTGCAGACATCATACAATGCACTCCATCTAGGCAGCTAAAAAATCATTGGATAATATGATGATATGTGAGCACCATTGTAAACTGCCATATTTTCATCCAAATGTCTTTATGAGGTTTGAATTATATATCATTTGAATCACACATGGAAAATATTTTACAAAAGAAATGAGAATTATGTTAGAGAATTCCACGTCTGACTCTGAACCAGTCAGTTGAACATGTGGTATTAAGTGAAGAGTCACCTGCATTTTCTTAAATTTTTTTTTGTGTTTGTAAAATGGCTGCCAATGAAATTGTTTTTTAACAAAGGATATTTTATTAAACAATTAGTACACATATTGTTTCTGAATATGATTGAAGACATCCCATGGATATCGCATGTTCCATTTTATGACTTTCTAAATGAAATATCTAGGGTCACACATGTGCACATGCATGTGAAAGCCAGAGAGTCATATGACAACTTCAGGTGTCATTCATTCTTCAGATGCTTGCCACTCAATATTCGTTGTTGCTTTCATTGTGCTGTTTTATTTTATTTACTTTTTATTCTTTATAATACAATATATTTTGATTGTGTTTTACCCCAACCAATGCCTCCCTGTAGTAGTACACTGTTGTGGTAGCTCACCAAGGGAAACAAGGAGGCAAATCTCATATTTGCAAACCTTGCCAGCCCTCAGCAGAGGTAATCACCATCATGGAAAGTGCTACTTCAACAGTGGATCCCCGAGCCTTGGAGTTCAGGTGTTTTTATTCTTTCAGAACTCCTCAGGTATTCTACTGATAGCACATGCAGATCATTAGCAATTAAACATCCCCCACCTACACCCAACACCTGCAGGCAATACAAAATTAGAAGGCCGGCACCCCTTTTTTATAACAGTGCACAAAAACAGTTATTTTAAACACAACTAAAATTAAACGTCCATAACACCTCTCAGAACCTCCAGGACTCCCAACCTATCCAACTTCATGTCTTTTCTTCTTTGCCCTCCCTGTCTCAAAATAAATAAATAAATAAAATTCCTGAAAACAAAACAAAAAGTTAAAATCAAAATAAACAAACAAAAAGACAAAAAATATCATGGCAAAACAAGAAGACCCAGTCCTTTAGCATACATACAAGATGTGCAGTCTGTTTTCCACTGGCCAAGTGCTCTTGGGCATGGTGCCTGCCCTGGTATTCAGTTGTTACGCTCATCTCAGTGACACTCAAAATAGATGTGAATGGAAACGTCTTTTAAAACGTTGTGTTCCCTATTTTCAATAGTCGTGTTATGGAATCCCTCCAGGTTTCCATCCACAGATTAGTGGGTGATCCGGTATGAATGCACAGTAAGGCACTATCCATCCATAAAGAAGAAAGAAATCAAGCCCCTAGCAGGAATGTATATGAAGCTGATGGCCTTCTTATTAACTGAATGAGCTGGGCTCACAAGAAAGTCTGCTGCATTTTCTCCTGTATATCAAATCTGGGAAGGGAACCACATAAAAGGAGGAGAGAAGCTACTAAGGAAGAATGGGTGAGGAGGAGTTGGGGAGTGAATAAAAGCTACTACTGGAAAGGAATATGATCAAAGTACAAATAAATAGACGTGTGAAAAATATCACAATGGAACCAATCTCTTTGTACAATTAATATACCCTATTTTTTTTTAATAATCTGGTTTCTTGAAGCATATGATTAGTGCTCAATAGTGTTTAATTAATAGAGTATTCTTCAAAATTAAAAGTCAAAACAATAACAATTCAAGGCTTTTGTGTAGCACACAGTGTTTACACTGCTCATTCTAAAAGTTGGTATGCTGGGTAAACTTTTATACTTTTAATTCTAGCCATTTTGTAGAAGATTCTCCTTCTTCTTATACATACGGCATTCATTTAGATGTAAATGACTATTAACAATACTCAATATAAATATTGTTCATATTCATCCTATATAAATTTCTTGCAAGGTAGGTTTGGTCATTACATGGTGTGAGCTTATGTTAAAACATTATTTGGTCTCCAATTACTACATAACATTATATGTTTTGAATATATCTGTTTAAAATCGAATTTTTGAAAGAGCTTATAAATTAAACTGATAGACACTAAATGTGCTGCAAATGGATACCCTAAAACACATGTTGGTGCCTGTCAGAATTTCCCTGCATTTGTGTAAAAACAACAGAAGAAATGAAGTAATAATGTATGTAGGTCCTCATGATCTGCAGGAAGCTAACTGATATTATATATGTATATATAAAGGAAATTCCCTATAAAAAATAATGCTTACAGTAACTTCTATAAACTAGCTGTGTTAGTATTTTTAGACTAATCTTCAATTTGCAGCAGCTGACCTTTTAGCCAGTTATATTTTTAGAGTCTCCAAGTATCTCTTTTCATTGTTTAAGACTAACCACACAAATATATCAGGAGTTATTATTTCTCTTAGGCTTTGGTACAGTGTGAAAATAGTAAATGTGTAGGATTTACCATGATTGAATGCACAAGGAATGTCTTTCCATTTTTATAGAAAATATTATGTTACTTTCACATAGAATCAGCTAGTGTTCTAATATGTTATCTTTTTCTTTAAGTTACTAAAAGTTCATTTATAATGAAAGAATTGACCTCCCATTTTCCAATCCCTCAGGGAACTTTCCATTTGGATGGAAGTGGTGTGGATACAAGATTGGTTTTCCTTTCTGTCATTCTCTTCTGCTTTCAAGTGGTTCCTTCATTCTTTCCTGGAATATTTCCAACTACAATCTGACCCACGGCCTCAAATAATTCCAATGGAAATAAAATGTTCCACATCGTCAACCTAACAGCTGACTCCCAACACATCTGAGCTTCTTACTGTTCTCAAAGTGTTCTGTGTAAGTCCGATTCTCCAGTCATTGACTCTGTCTGTTTAGGGAGACTGTGATGAAAACTCTACAACTTCCGTTTTTTTCACATTTCACTAAACGTCTTTCAGTTCTTATGTTAGGCATAGCCCTCTTTGGAAATACTTTTTCTGCACCAGAAATTGCATGAGATATTCCTGGTTCCTGTAACATTATATAACAGTGTTTTATGCTTTTGCTAATTATGATACTTTCAAATTCTGTAATAGTTTGTATAATTTCCTTTTCCTATTTTTCCATAGACTTCACACTGCACACCTTTCCCAATGTTTATGAACTCAATACATTAGAAATGCCCAATAACACCTGTGGCATACGTAATAATGGAAAATAAAAAAAAAAAGTCCTCAGTGCCAACTTAATCTATATGAATTGTTTTCCACAACATGTAAAGATGCACGCATTATAAAACTTTAGCCTGTTTATAATGCCTTGGTCTCGTTTAATTTTATTTATTTATTTATTTATTTATTGCTTTCTTTTTTTTTGTTTTTTCACTCTAGAACTGTGAAATGAGAAAAGATGAGGCAGCCACAGAAATAGCAGTGGATGCAACAGGAGCTGTAGCAGCAGCTTGGTAGCAGAGGTGGCAACTGTAGAGGGAGCCACAGCAGCAAAATGACACAGTGGCTATGAAAGCAATGGCAGAGGAGATAGTAGCAGCAGCTGCAGTATTTGCAAACACCACTGATGGCAGAAAGAGCAGGAAGTAGCCTTAGCTTTCCAGCACTAGCAGCAATGACAGTGGATGTTGCCACGTGATATGGATGCACACTTCCAAAGAATAGCCAAAGCTGAAACAATGAAGTTTAACAGAAGTAAGAGGAAAGTAGTGGCAAGGAGGAGAAGCTGAAGGGTAGCAGGTTCTAGATAGCCATGGAAAAGAGCATGTAGCCTTTGTTCACTGGAGGCGTTCTAGAAAGCTGCTAGAAATAGGATCAGTGATCTCAAATCCTGGAGCCCATTGTTACAGCCTCATAAATGCTGAGACCCAGGCCCGAGTAGTCTAACAGTAACAGCTATCAAAGGCTGTATCCTTAGAAGGTACCAACTGATGGTACTATAGCTCCTCACCTATCTAACATTCCTATCTGAGTGAGACAAAAGGACCTAAAAGTAGAATGATGATTTCCCACATGGTTAGTCATAGATAGGTATTCTCATAGGTTCAAGTCTCTGCCTAACTCACCCTCTATCAATTACCATGATACCATGTGGGACATGATCTCTTGTGAGGATAGAGAAGAACAAATTTAAGATACTCAGGATTGATAGCTGGGTGGTGGAATTCCAGCACTCAGGAAGCAGAGGCAGGTGAGTCTCTGCGAGTTTGAGGACAGCCTGGTCTACAGAGTGAGGACAGCCAATTACAACAGAGAAAATCTGTCTCAAAACAAAACAAAACAAAACAGAACAGACAAAAAAAAGATATTCAAGATTGGTGAGATACTTAAGCATGTAAAGGCACCTGCTGCCAAGACTGATGGCCCTAGTTCGAACTCCAAGACCCACATGGTGGAAAGAGAAAATTGATTCCCACCAGTTGTTGTTTTACTGCCACATGCATATAATGGAGCATACACACACACACGCATACACACCCACGGCAATAATATTTTTATGAATAAATTCAAAATATTTAGTTTCATTTGTATTGAGGGGAAAGTAATTAAACATGGATAGGTTTGTATAGTTTATATTAAGGTTAGGTTCATACCAACCTAATAAAAGTACCACAATAAATGCCCACATTGCAAACTTTCTCTCAGAACCTTTTTTTTAATCCTCATGAAACTTTATCAAGAGATATTTATGTAAATAGATCTTATTATAAATATGTCATGTTTAGCTCAGGATTTCTTTGTAACTAACTGATTATTTGCTGAAAGTATTACTTTAATAGCACAACTTAAACTCAGAGTTTCTCAGTCCTGTGCTTCTAAAAACTTCCTTGCAAAATAACTTTATAAAAATTTAATATCAATGCTTTAGTTTTTTATTGACTTCTTACTGAAATCACATACTTACAGAATGTATTAGGAATGATATTTGTATTAATAAAACTACTAAATACTTGTTTTTTTAAAAAAATAAAGATGGCTTTGATAGTATGTTGATGCCAAAGTAAATCTAGCACTATTGGTCTTCAATAATTCAGAAAATATATTCCTTTCAAGAAATGAGTAATGCTGGGTGGTGGTGCATACCTTTAATCCCAGCACTTAGGAGGCAGAGTCAGGCAGATCTCTGTGAGTTTGAGGCCATTCTGGTCTACAGAATGAGTTCCAGGACAGTCAGAGTTATAACAGAGAAACACTGTCTTGAAAAGACTTGTCAAAAGGCCTGTATATGAGGCTTGAGGAGATCTCAGAGGTGAAGAGAATTTGTTGCTCTTTCACTGGACCTGGGTTCAGTTCCTAGCACCTGCATGGTGAATCAACCATCTTTAACTTCAGTGCCACGGGACTGTTATCTTCTGATTAGTGCAAAAGCCAGGCATGCATGTGGTGTACATGCATACATGCAGGCAAAATATCCACATATATAATATAAAATAAATATAAAAATGATTTAAAGTTCCTATAGGGCAAACAAAGCAATTTGAGTTTCCTAAGTTCTTCAGTTTGTTCTTAGGCACACTTACATAACTTTAGTATTGAAATTCTCTTCAAACAGTTAATTCTGCCTGAAACATGCTAATATTGGACATGCTAAAAATACCTTGAAATACTCAATCATGTCCAGAACAGCATTTGTGAGTCAGTTTGAAAGCCATTTTCATTCTGACTGATATGGTGTTGGTAAACAAAATAAAGCCATAAAATATCCTGTCTAGAACCATTAATCTTACAAATAAACTCTGAGAGAATAACATGTGGTTAGGATTATTGTTAACAAATAGCAGAGGTGGCCAGCAACGTAAATTGCTTCCAAGTAGCTATCATTCTAAGACATTTCTTTTTGTTGTCCCAAGGCATTTTGGTGTATTTGACTTTTTTACTCAAATACAAAACAATACAAAAAGTAGTATAACCAAAATGAAAATTGCCAATGTCTCTTTGAAGTATAATGACTCCAGTAGAATTGATAGAATTTCCAGGACATTACAAATTTTCTCCCCTTGCTGCACTCATAAGCAGTGAATCAGTCTTGGACATGAAACCCCCAAATATATCAGAAAACTTCAGATTTCTTTGATTTCTTGTACCATTTGTGGCTGAATTCCTTGTCTAGATATTTTAAATATCATCAACCAACTTACAACAGTATCAGGTCCACAAGGGGAGACCCAGTGATTTTGGGATGCAGCAGCAATAGTAAAGACTTTATGATGCTCTTTCATGGCAAGTTCTGAGGCGCTAAAAGGAACAGAGTCCTCTCAAGGTGTCCCTGAATTTGTGATAGCAGATACTTCAAGTTGTTGGCTGGAAAAATCATGAATGACATCTACTCAGCACAATCTTGGTAGAGCAATATCCGATGTGTTTGAAGATGAGTGGTGTACTCATACCTGTCTAGAAATTCGAAATTTGGCAATATTGTCTTTGCCCTTCCTCTCTCTCTCTATCTCTTTCTCTCTCTCTCTCTCTGTTAAACCCACAATGACAGTTTTAAGAAGAGGTGGTTAACTTTGGAAAGCATGCCTTATGTCAGGCTCTAAGTATTTTACGTTCATATAATCTTATAATACAGGCAGTGTTTTCATAATACTTTTGCTGGGTAAAGAATGGAAGACAAACATTGTTCCCAAAAGCATTCAACTAGTTGCAAAACCAGAGCAGGACAGTGCAGGTTGGCTCCAGTGCTGATGGGTGCAAACCCTAGGTGAGCATACTTTTCTGTACCTTGTTCTTGTTTCTATGAGGTTGTGTTTTATAGAAGGAAGATGACAGACTTAGAGTTCAACTAAGATATCTAGATATCTAAACCACAGCAGCAGGTTTCTAATCAGAATCCTCAAATAGAGACACTTTTATTACCTGTCATATCATTTGCTCATGATACAGAGTCTTGGTACTGAGCAGATGTAGCCACACTCAGATCAGCAGCCTCTACTGGCATGTTCAGACAATGAGAAGATTCTTCCATTAATATGGAAAGCCACTTGGATTTTGTACCCACCAAGACCATATGTAATATTTTATGTGACTATTTTACAGAAAGAAGGCAGAGTATTATTTAAAGGGGGACATGGATGTTGCGTAACTTAAAATTGGGAGATAGTCACTAAATAGGTTATCTTTACATGGATTATCAACTCTCACATCAGCTATCAAAGACATTTAAGATGAAGGATTACAGGTACCAAGATGAAATTAGATAGAAAGAATAAATTCCCACACAGCTCATAATAAATCCCATACAGCACAGTGGGACGACTATAGAGTCGACAATAACCCATTATGTATTTTATAAAGATGTAGGAAACAGGATTTCAAATGCTCCTATATAAAGATATAATGAGAAGGAAATGCTAATTACTCTGGTTTGATCAGTACATATTGTAGGCATATGTTGAAATAATACACCAAGTCAAATTGACATATGCAATTAATATGTTGATCAAAAGAATACACTTTAAAAATATTCCACCTATGAAGACAGATCAATCTCTTAAATCCAAATCAAAGCTCACTCCTCTTTAGAAACATTGACTGACAGAGCACTATGCAGTTCACTGAATAGCTAACAGGCTGCAAGTTTAAAAGACAAAGAAGCAGAGAAATCCATAGTCTGTGTCAGCAAGTGTTGGTTCTTAAAGGTCACTCACAATTCTCATCCATGCTCATCGTTTTTCTATGATCTTTTAGCTCTTCTGGGAGAAGCACCAATTAAGTACTAATAAGCCATTATGGCTTCTGGTTAGTACCATTTAACAATATCTGATCTTGTAGCAAGGGGAGTCGCTTTCCAGGCTTTACACAGCAAACAGTAGTAGAGACAGCCATTGAGAGACAGAGAGAGATGGAAGAAAGCAACACCAAGAAAGGGATCAATCAAAAATCCAAATTACGTGTAGTGAACTGTGATAGTCAAATCTCATATCATTCAATGAACGGTATATACAAAAATACTAATGCCTACACTATGCTTTCTGCACTTGTAACATAGCTAGGCATTAATAAATTAGCAATTGTATTTACATACACTTTCAAACATTTTCATTCTCTCACATTGCAAAATTCTAGAAATGTGTGTTAATAGCTGCCATTAAACAGAAACATGAATTTAGTTCAAAATAGGGTGTCATGGGAAAAATGAACAGGGGAGATGGCGATGTCTAGAAGGGACAGCTAGCACTATTTCTAACAGCACTTCATGTCTTCAAAGAGAATGTAGCAGTCTAGTTCCTGTTTAATGTGGAAACATGAAAAGAGCAATCAAGATACAGGTTTAGTGCAAAGATAAACAAATGGCAGAAGGATGACTAGGGAACAAAGAAATGGAGATATGGATATTGTGTTAGATACATGGGAGAGTGGGGAGAAAATGATGGCTTGGCAGAATAAATCCTTACATGACCACCATATAAAATAAGACGCAGATACATAAAAATGAATGGCAGAGTTGCAGAGAATAACAGTGCATCTCCCGACTCTGCTTGAATTCCCATGACCTCCCTTAAGTACCCAGGCCCGAAAGTTTTAGCAATCTTGCTTTTGCAATGATTTTTTTTTTCCTGAGAGCTCCCTCAAAATGCATGAGAGGGAATAAACTCGCTTTTCAGGTAATTGTTTTCTTATAGCTTTTCTTTTGGCTAGTTTGATTTCAGATTGGGAACTTGAACAGGAAGGGAGAACACGTCTATTGACTAACTGGAATGTTGTGTTCTTCGTGCATGGAGGCAATATATCCCCATTTTTCAAGCCAGCGTCTTGGGAATCAGCATCTGAAACAAAGGAAAGGAGTCAGATTTCAAAGATGACCTGAGGTAAATATCAGAAAACAATGTATTGTATGAGTCAGAGGATTATTTAGAGTTTCACAGATTTGTTAACTGTCTGGGAAGAGCTTGATATATAATTAGAGATGAAAATTCAGATAGTCAATGCTAAGTTGAAAAAGGCAATAGAAGAAGTTGATGAAGAAAGTCACAGCTGAAATATTAGGGAATATAAGATAGTCAGGGGTGGGGGAGGTTTTGCATGTAAGCCCAGGCTACCTTGCAGGTGTTTATTGGTGTTAGAAGTGAAGGAACCAGGACACAGAGCTCCATTCTTTGACCCAAGTGCAGCAGTGGTTTAACATGTGTACTTGTCTGTTGTGCAGAGGTTAATAAGGGTTTGCAAATATGTATTACCCATAGCAGCACATTAGAGCACAAAGGGATTCTGGTTATGCAGTAGCAAGACCTACACTAAGTCTACAGAAGGAGATTTAAGAGAAATCACATGGCCAGATAGAAAACAAATGTATAACGCCAGCCTTAAATTTCTATTCCATTGATGAGGAAGCTACTCAAGATTATTATTAACAAAACAAAATATAGTCCAGTTTCTCAACTCTTCTGATTTGGAAGAGTTTGTAATTTATACTATAAATTATTCATGTTTGTTTTTTAATAATATCATTTAAATACCACTTTTGCCTTGGGTAGAAATATTTATACCTCCAGGTAATATCCCCCTCTATTTTTTTTTTAATAGAAAAATCAATAACATATTCCCTGGTCACTCCAAGGAGCACAGGATTCTGATATTGTTATTGGATCCTTGAATATTTACAACTAGAGACTTTGGTCTACTGCCATAATTATATATGATCCAGACATGCTAAAAAGCAGCAGTTCCTACCCTGTGGCTCATAACTCCTTTGGGGATCAAATAACTCTTTCACAGGGTTCACCTAAGACAATCTGTGTACCAGATATTTACATTACAATTCATAACAGTAGCTAAATTTCAGTTATGAAGTATCAATGAAATAATTTTATGGTTGGGGGGTCGCAACAACATGAGGAACTGTATTAAAGTGTACGAAGGTTGAGAACCACTGCTATAAAGTATTTTGAGATGGTGACACGTATCTAATATCTCAAAACTCCAGAGTTCAGCTTGCAGAATTGCAAGTTTGAGGCCAATCTCGGCTGCCAGAGTATATTCGCCTCACAAAAAGAAATTCATAAACTTTTGTATGATTAATTTATACTTTGGAATGGCTGTTGAAATTGACAACAGATAAAGTCAATTGCAATTCAGAATATTCAATATTGCATTAAAATGTAATCTATAACCAACTTGTAACCAGGCATGTAGTGGAATAGGACAAATAATGTATGCCACCTTGTTATCAATATTTTGATAGAAATATAATATTATTTTCAAGTGTTTGATATGCTGTTAGTGCTCCATGACAGGCAAAACAAATATTAAAATTTAAAAGGCATAAAGGCTTTGAAGACTATAGTTAATGAAGATGAAATAAAACCTACCTATTGCCTCTTATAAATAAATATATACCTTTTATCAACAACATATTATGAGTTAACTACAAAATTCACTTTGGACTGCATGGCTACTGTTATGAATAGAATGTACCAGACAGGTTCATGCAATTGAATACATGGTTCTTAGTTTGTGGCTCTGTTTGGGAAGGTTGTGAAACTTTTTAGAGACTAGGGTGAAGAAAGTGTGTTTTTGCACAGTGGATCTGGAGGGTAACAGTTCATATCCCTTCTTGACAGAAGTCCCAGTCTTTCTTAGTCTGCAAGGATGTGAGGAGCCAGGTACAACAAATTTCTGCACCATAAATTCCATCATGCACTTTCAGTCAGAGATTTTATTATAGGAAGAAGAGAAGTAACTAATACACCCCTCAAAAAGAAAAAAATAGTCTAAAACTGTAAGGTATTGTATTGTCTACATTATATGGTATATAACATAATATAACATAAAATCGAGTTAAAGTGATCTGGATACATATCTGTTTTTTCTTTTAAGCTAATATGGGAGGCCTTTGGTTGCCAGTGTCTTATAGCTGAAAGAAAGGCACAAGAGATGTACAGGCCATGGCTGTGTATAAGCACATATATAGTCAGATCATTCGCAGTAAAACATCTCAAATTTTCTGAACACCAGCAAAGAACTTTCCAATTCACTAAACAAATAAACAACAAAATCCCAACTAGTCTTAGGATTATTAAATTAATAGTATTGACTTTCATCTGATTCAGAAAATTACTTCACAATAATTTGGTTAATTAGAAATTATAAAGGAAATTAATCACAAGAATTTACAAATGGAAACCTAGCATGCCATAATTTAAAACAAAATGAGTTAAAATGCCAGATACCTCACTTATCAAGCTCTCCTATCAGGTTAATTCTCAGTTTTATTATCTGTGAAGTGGGGTCATTAACAACGTTGATCTTAAAGTGCTATGAATTTTTAGGAAATATAGGGTACACAAAGCTCCATTTGTAGGCTTTACATAAATGCTAGTGTTACCGGATTGTAGCTGCTGTTGAGAGAGACTGGGTGTGAAAAACAATTGCAAAATCTACCAATCAACAACTCTAATGCCAGACAGAACAGGTTGGCCAGCAATGTTATCTATGACATTCACCTGGAAAAAATAATTAAATTTAAAAAATTCAGCCTTGGTACCTCTGGACAGAAGGGTCACCTTGATGCATAGCTAATTGAATATCCTGGCACAGGGTGGTACCTGTGGAGGTCGAGGTGACAAAGAATTCTATCAGAGACAGAGCTCACTGATGAAAACCTGAGTCATTTAGATTTTTATTTACATGCAGCCTTCGAGCCAAGCCAGAATCCTCAGTTCCTGTCAACAGCATCACACTCACAGAGGGAAATATACCAACTACAATTGCTATTGTTCACAGAGTTTTGTGATTTCTAAAGAGTCTTTGCGGAAGGGATTCAGTAGAAAGAAAAGGAAAATAGCATCTAAAATAATAATCATAAATAAAACATGAAATCTACAAAATAGAGTGCTTGATACATATTTGACCAGAATATTCCATTGACCTCATACCAAACAGCTGCATCAGACACAAGCTTCGGCAAAGGTCTAGTCATCACCTGAAATGAGAAAGGCAAATTGGGGACAAATGACTATGGTTCCCACGTGGAACTTTTTCACTTGCGTTCATTCTACAGTGCCAGGTTTTTTACAATCTAAAATTGTGATACTCAAGAAGCTGCGTTCTAGAATTTTTCTTGAGATGCTTGTCATACCATGGAGGCTGATAAAACCACCCATTCAAAGGTCTCTCTTTTTACTTAGTTCATTGAACCAGAGATTGTGTGTTATTTTAAAAGTAACATGTTAAATATAAATATGCAAAATATGGAATGCAGATTTTATGGAGGCTAGGTTCTCAAATTAGTAGAGAAATGTTATATAAGGCTACTACTGCCAAGATTAACTATCAATTATATAGTGGATATTCTTCTCTATCTTACTGTTTATCCCTATATACTTGCACATATTTATAAGAAAGTTTTTTGAATTATATTAAATATTATCTGAAGTAATAAGTTTTTTATTACATTTTTATTACATATATTTATATATATATGTAAATAGGGAGATTTATTTTCTTATGCTGAATATTTAGAAATGCACATAATATAAGAAATTACTTCAATATTGTCAGTATAAGAGTGTTGTTCTTGTGTTCCACATACAGTGGTTATTATATAAACATGGATGTGAAGTGTGAGTCTGGCCATGTGAAAGAGCTATAACTGATCTTGGTAAACAGAGGTGTAGTCATTAAGATAAACGAGACACAGGAAGGACATCATTATGTTAAAGGAAATACATGTCAGTGAGAAAGAAATGGGTTTGCATTCTCCCTTTCCATTTTTAGATAACTGGAATCCTGTAAACTCTAATACCCATAAAGTCAGCTTTTCAAATATTTGTGCATACATTCTCACCAATATTTTGGGCCAGTGGAAAATTTGTTCTATCATTTGCTTTCTAAATAAATAAATGAAAAGTCTATGAGTTTTTGAGTAACAACTTTTTAAAAAAGTATTACCTGCCTGCATTTTTTGGGAATTTCATACATGTGTGAAATGTATTTTTATTACATCTACCACTCATTTCCTTCTCCCACATCCTCCCTCACTGTCCACCCAAATTCATGGGTTTTATTTTCATTTTTTTTTTAACCCAGTCATTCTAACTAATGCAGGCACCTGGGCCATACCTAAAGAAAACTAATTCCCTTTCCTCATTCAGCCATCAACTGTCAATATTTTTTTCTAGACAAGGTCTGCATGAGTCCTCCTATCCATGCTGGAATGTAGTTTAGCTTGATCTCTGCAGGTCTCATGTAGGCAGCCACAGTTGCTATTATTACAGAGTATTGCCATGTGCTTGTGCAAAAAAAAATAATAAGTGAGCCTAAAATTATTAAATTTACACAAACTTTGCATTAACTGTGTTCAGAATAGAAAACTGATTTCCAGCAAGGAATTTAAAAAGAATTTCAATGAAGTGATCTTTCCAGAGGTAATGGGACCCAGATAAACTTGGAAAGTCCCAAGGTACTAGAGAGGGATCCACTACCAGCCAGCGTGAGAAGGATGAGAGAGAGAACATTTCATCTGAGCCCAGTTCAGAACTATGGATGCACAGTTACTGACAAATTGTAGCTGAAAAGAGTGTGACTGGAAGGGTAGAGAGAAATATAACTCAACTCTTCCTTTCATCTCTCTGGTTCTTCCATACTAAAATCCATCCAGAAGCAGGAGCACAGTTAATGTTTTTGACTGTTTTCTTGAGTCTCCGGCCCAAGCGGAAGGGTTAGAGAGGATCCTCTCAGTAGCCACCACATCCCTGAAGGATGATATATAATCCAGCTCATGCTGGAATTACTGAGTAATGTATTTTATAGGACAGATGTTTACCATGCAGAATCGAATCTAGAACAGAGATTACAAATTAGCTCTCATCATTACAAATCACGTTTCATGATCAGAAGGACAGAATGAAGTCAACTCTATGAGCAAAGATTTTCTTTCTTTTTCTCTTTCTTTCCTTCTTTCTTTTCTTTTTATTTTCTTCTTTCTTTTCTTTTTTTGTTGTTCACTCGTATAAAAAGACTTCAAAGCAGAAACTTGGAGCAGAACCCGTGGTTTATGGCTGCTTACTATCTTACTCAATCTCTGGCTTGATTTCTACTAGCTTTTGTTTATAGCCCAAGTTCATCTACGTAAACACGGTGCTACCTAGAGTGGGACCTCCCCTTTTATACCAATCATCAATAGAGATAATTTCTCACAGAAATGGTTATTTGTCAATCTGAATAAGGGAGTAGCTTAATTGAAGTTCCCCTTCCCAGATGGCTGTAGGTTGTGCTAAATTGGCAAGCAAATCTGGCTTAAGATGTTACTAAAGAGATCACAACTTGCAAATCATATAGAAATGTCCTAAAAGATTTGGCTTATTTCACCTTTTGACACCTAGAGAACTCTTTGAATTCCCCTGTCACTAGATAAGAGAATATAAAAACCTTAAGTAGTTAACATTATTGTACTGATGTTAATTTATTGACAATTTGTTAATTTGAGTTATGTAAGGTATTAATATGAAAGGAGTGAAATATGGGAATATTTAACTGCCTTTGTACCCTACTATAAAGTTAATAATGTTTCAGCTGGGCAGTGGTGGCACATTGCCTTTAATCCCAGCACTCAGGAGGCAGATCGTTGTGAAATTCGAGGCTAGCCTGGTCTATACAGTGAGCTCCAGGATAGCCAGAGTTACAACAAAGAAACCCTATCTTGAAAAAAAAAATGTTTAATAATATTTTAAAGTAAAAATTTAGAAATTTATTACTATAACTTACATATTAAGGAGTGACAGAAAATTAACTGGTCAGAATACAGTGTCCAATAGTAGTAAGTGTTTAATAAATCTATTTTGTCATCATTACCGTTATATTTATTTTCCAACTAATTCCTTTGTTTATGACAGATTCCAGCTGTGGAGCCAATACATCTCTTTAGGCATAGATAAAAACAGTATCAATATCGGCATTATTATCAGAACTTGGCAATTGGGGTAACTGAGGCTGAGAAAAAATATAATCACTGTAATCAACACTTCAAACAGTTGTAGAAGTTTATTTATAGTTGTGTATAAAATAATTGTTTTATGCACTGTTGGGTGAGGGTTCCCTAAGTCTTGACATTTTGTATTGCTTGCAGGTGTTGGATTTATGTGGGAGTGTCGGTCTCTGTCTTTTCTGGCTCCTGTGCAGTCCCGCCTGATGGCGGCTGATGTCCCACCTGAGGGCGGCTGATGTCTGCCCTAGGCAGTCAGGAACCATTTGCTGGCCAGGCAAACAGGCCTAGACCTATGCGGCAGGAAGGCGCGGGCCCAAAATTGGGGTCTATGACCTTTCGCGAAGCTGTCCACAAAGCATACCTGAGAAATGACGCGGGGCACGAAGAATGCCTCTGAAGCTTGCGTTTGGTGAACACAAAACTCAGTTTATTATCAGCCCTTCCCTGTTTAAATATCTTTCCGGGGAAGGCGGCGTCCTGCTGTTCCAGGTGGGGAGAAGCCTAATTAGCATAGGCAGGGCGGGGGCACCTGAGGCGGGAAAGCAATGGATCCACCCAATGGGTGGATACGGCTACAATACAGGTAAACATGTCCCCTTTAGCTTCCATGAAGTAAGCAAGTTATAACTAATATTTTTTGGCTAGGTTCCTCCGTGGACTAGGAGAGGAGAAGGCTGCCCCAGCGTCTCAGCCCGCTTCTCCCTTCCAGGGGGTGGGGGCACTTTTTGGCCTCAACTTCTGCAACTCTCTAGCCCCCAGGAGTCCCACATGGGGGAAGTTTGATTGCTAATGATCTGCATGTGCTATCAGTACAACATCTGAGGAATTCTGTATGAACAAAAACACTTGAGCTGGTATGCTCAGAGTTCTGCTGTCCAGTATGGTGTTGATCAGGATAGTGGTTCCCTCTGATGAGGTCTAGAAGGATTTGCACCAATGACTATGCCTCTGTGTCATCCTTGGTGAGATGCCACAGCAGTCTAACAGCTATAGCAAACATCACGTGCAAGGTCCCAAACTGCTTGTTCTGACATTGAGTCCCAATGTTCTGGCTCCCTCCCGCTGTCATTTCATAGTGAATCTTTGCTTTTAAAATATAAAGTATGAAGGACAACTTGCTTCCATATACATTACCAATTTTCTACTTGAAATTCCCTGTCATTTCCAGAGCTTCCTTTCCTGGACTCACCATATCCCTGGACGGCTTCTAGAGGCTTCATAGACCAGTGCCTTCCCAACCCTCTGTGGAGCTTTAAGCAGTGTTCTCACTAGTTATCTAATTGCTTTGTTTAAAGTATTCGGGCAGTGCAACCCTGGAGAAAGGGTTTGTTTTGGTTCACTGTTCAGGGGTGTAGTTAATGACACTGGAAAAGTTATGGTTGCAGGAGCTTGAGGTAGCTGTTCACACTGTACCACAGTAAAGAAGAAGAAGGTGATGAATCCAGTTGCTTTCTCTGTTTGATCAGCACAGTACACAGGCCCATGGAATGTTGCCACCGACAGTTAAAGTGAGTTTTTCCATCTCAGTGAACATAATTGAGCATTCAGGAACACCAAGAAATTTATCTCTTTGGTATCTAGATCCTGTCAGGTTTGCAATCAATATCAACCATTGCTGCCAAGATAAACATCATGCCTACAAGCTGAAGGGCTTTCTGAGTAATAGGGACCGGGGTTATTGCTTCTATGTCTCTATTCAAACTGCTCATGCCCCAAGATGTGCATTCATTTTGCTTAATCATCAGAACATAGGACCAAGAAGAGAGGAAAACAGGGCCTTGCTCCTTTGTAAAACTGGCATTAGATGTCAATCACACAGTCCACACACCAACAAGGAAACTTCTCAGAGTTGTTCAGATGTTTGGTTCACTGACAGGCAGCAGTCATTGCCTCCCTGTCCCTGTTAAGACCTGAGCTCTATGGTGTGTTGACAAACTATTGTTGACAGCCCCTCCTTTGGAGTGTGGAAGGATTCCCAATTATTTGTTGCACTTACATGCCACAGGGTCGATTTATTGTCCTTCATCTGAGTCTCCTCACCTGCGGGGGTCTGAGTCCAGCTCTAGTTCCCGAGATGGGTTCCTCAGCTTCCACGAAGGAGGGTAAACAATCGAAATTAGCGACGAGTGAGCTCAGTATCTCACTCTTATATGGGACCCTTAGTTGGCAAGCTTAAAGCTCTTTTAATAAGACACATAGAATATGTCTTATGGTGATTATGACACGCAGGAGCGTTTATTTAATAGTAAAATAAAGAAAGATAAAGAAAAGCAAAGAATAAAATCAAAGAAAATAACAATGTGCACATTAAGGGAATAAAACAAAGTTTCTCTAAGCTAGCAATCCAACTCTCTAGGCCTTGCAATCTATTCTTCTCAGTTAGTTCATTCCTCTCGTCTCTCCTGTCTGTCTGTCTCTGTCTCTATGTCCATTGTCCTCATCCTCGTCCTCGCCCTCGTCCGTTCTCGTCTCGCTCTCTCGTTTCTTCTCTTTTTCTTCGTTCTCTTTTGACCAAGACTTTTCTGTAGCTTAACTAGCACTGCAGGAATGTTTATCTAAGGGTTGCAGGTGTCAGGCATATCTCAAACAGGAACCAATGGGAAAGGTGTCTCTCCTCTTTACAGCTGCAGGCTTCAAAGTTACTCAGTTATCACCAAAGAGTAAATGATACAATGATTAATTAGTGGATGGCAGGGGTGTCACTGCTGATTGCCATTTGTCTTGCACAGATAGTTCAGGGTGCCATGAAGGTGCCAAGGGAGGATTTTATGTTTTTTTAGTTCCTTGGTATATATTTATTCTTCTGGGTCAAAGCTTTAAATTTCTAGTCTTATCTGGTGGCCTGGCTAGGTTAAAGGCTATTTCTCTCTTTAAGTCCTGGGAATGTTTACTTTTAAGTTGGTGCAGGCTTGCTATATTCTTCATAAATGAAGGGCTAATTGTCTGCTTGTCTTTCCAGGTGCACTAACTTTCTAACTAAGCTCTCTGGCTTCTATCTATTAAGGCTTATCTCTTCCTGGGAAGATCAGCATTTACTCCAGGAATAGCTTCATGATGCACTTGTAATAAACCTGGGTTGCTCTCACATTCCAGGACTTGGAAGTCTGGATGTGATTACTATTTACTTCTGAATAGCATGGCTGTGTTTCATTCCAGCCCACAGTGGCCAGCTCAGGGATTAATTCTGATACTACTATTAGGCTTATGCAGATCTTATTATTGATGAGAAAACGTATGTCACCGTACAGTAAAGATAAGAAAGGGGCAAGGCAGTTAAGGAATTCCAGTTCCCTACAGCGGATGCCCAGGAACCTTGTCAAGCTGAAGCTTCCGTAGTCTGGGTAACCTGGATCCCAACACTCACCAACCTCTGGTGACAAGATTATAGTCCTATCAATTGTAAGTATTTGTTCATCCTTGCAGAAAGTAGTGTATTTCTTCCTTTTCAACATATGATGGGTGATATGATGCTTGCTGGTTATGAGAAATGGGTAGTTGTCTAGTAACCCAGATGTCTGTCAGTTTCCAGAGCAAGAGACATTTACTAATCGAGACACCCATTGGACCAGCAAAACAAGCAAAGTGGCTACCTCCCTCTGAAAAGATGTTTTGGACAATGGAAATACTTAAAATCAGACCTATATATTTTTTTTTTACAAGGTAAAGGAATGAAATGGAAAATAGAAAGGAAAGATATAATTAACTTCCCAGTATCTATAGTTTCAGTTAGTTGAGGCTAAAACTTTGGGAGAGAGCAAAAGAAATTCCCTGTGTTGAAATCCCTGCACCAAAATTTACCACTGTAGTTAATGTGATTAGTGTCTTTTAAGTTCTACAACTTCAGTCCCCTGTGTCCAATCAGAGCTCAGTCAAAAATTTTAAACACTTCCAGTATTGTGCTAGATTACTCATTAGAACAGCAATCATATTCCAAAGTCTTACTACTTGGGGGGTTGACTTGTATAATACTGCATATTTGTATTTATTCTATGACAATTTCTCACGTGTATACAATGTATCTTTATCACACACATCACCAAGTTCTCTCCCTCTCTCTCTCCCTCTCCCTTTCTCTAGATCTCCCAACACTTTCCTTCTAACTCCATGTCATATTATTTTTAAAAATCTATCCCACTGAGTCCAGTTAGTGCTACTTGCATGTGCATAGGTGTGGGGACATCAACTACAACATAGGCAACATGAGTGAACACGAATCTCACCAAAATAACTTCCCCTTTTCCAATAGCTGTCAACTTCCAATAGTTCTTCTGGAAAGGGTGAAACCTTAGAATCTTTTCCTTATCCATGATGGTATAGTGATTGGCTTGATCTTGTGCAGGGCTTTTGTAGGTTAACCATAGCTACTGTGAGTTCATGATTGTAATGACCAGGTCACATATAGAAGATGCCCTCCTCATTCTTTGGTGTGCTAGGAGCACTGTATAACTAAAATTAAAATGTAATAAAAAAGTCATGATGTATGTTTAAGTGCAGATAGTTGGGGAGGTATATAAATGCATTTGTTCATGCAGTTTTATACACAGAGATTTATTCATCAGCTTATTCAGTACACAAATTGACTGGATATTATGGATATGTATACAAATATGATGCTAAAAAGATGATGAAAAGAGGCCTGTTCTTATGAAACTCAAATTGTACAAATGGAAAGAAAATTAAAATTTCCAAGTACCCTCTAAGAAATGAGGACAGGGAAAACAGGTCCTGAATGGAAACACATAGGTTAGGCTATATTTGAATAGAAAGGAAATGCTTCCCAAATGAAGGCTTCTGATCATTTGTCAATTTATCTCAAAGCTTAAAATGTTAAAAATACAAATATGGAAGAAGTGACTAAGGGGAGAGAGAAGTCATGATGAGAGAGAGAGAGAGAGAGAGAAGAGGGAGAGGGAGAGAGAGAGAGAAAGAAAGAAGGAATCCTTAGGTAGCAATGATTACCTAGCACTGTTACTGTTAATGTGCTTTTGGAATCATTCATTATCCAAATATTGGAAACAATGTGCTCTTGGTCTATTGTTTGCTGATAGGTAAACATTGTGTGTGTGTGTGTGTGTGTGTGTGTGTGTGTGTGTGTGTGTGTGTGTGTGTTGGTGCTCCAGGGAATTCATGCTATGTTTAACTTATCAGTATCTGTGTCTGAAAAGCAGGATCTTGGACCTCCTTTTCAAAAGGGACATTTGAAGAGCAGTTCTTTAACAATCAACATTGTTCTGGGTGTCATAGTGTTCACATCTTGGTAATGTCTCAGATGATAATGGCAGACTCCTAGGTGAGTTAGGGGAATCTGAATGTTCTTTTCCCTAATGAGGAGATTCAGTGAAGTTGTATGCCAGAGGTACTTTGTTTTTTTTTTTTCTTGGTTGGAGGCTAAAGGTCAGCTGGTATTTCCTACCAGAATAGCCTAGATAACAATGCCATATTTGCTTTTATTCTTACTAGTGATGGAGTTACATAATTACTGACAGAGGGAGACAGTTCAAATCTATGCTTCAGCGTACTTTTTGGCAATGACAGTAATTAATGATCAGAAGACCAGAAAATGACTTTTGGGGAAATTTCAACCTACAATGACTTTGTAAAGGAGTAGACTTATGAATCTCAGGTATGCAGACACAAAGTGAATTTCAGGTAATTCTGTCACTAGGCTGGTTATAGATGAAGAACTGTCTGACTGCATACTTTGTTCCTGTATTCTGGTGAGCCCATACAGCCTCCAAGCTCAATGAGCTTAGTCCCCTGGGATATAATGGACAGTTCATCATTAGAGACCCATTTACTGCACTTAAACTCTTGGAAGACAGAAGTGTGGTGACTCTTCTGATGGTAGGGAATCTAGCAGCTCTGATCTATTCTCTCTCTCTCTCTCTCTCTCTCTCTCTCTCTCTCTCTCTCTCTCCTCTCTCTCAGTGGGTGTGTGTGGGTGTATACCTGTGCATGCATCTGTCTATGAATTTAAGATCTCCTGTGAGAGCTGAGTCACTTTTCATTATTTTCCTTCTCCTACATATTTTATGAACAACTTGTTAAATAACAGCTGTGATATTTTATTTCTTTGGGAAATTCTTAAGTATATAGGGATCACTGCCAGGTTCAAACATGTTTAATCTACATTTGCTGAATATGTAATGAGACATCTTCTCTTTATTAAATATCTTCTTCTGTAGAGGGATGATAGTTTGCTGGTTTGATTTGTGTGTGTGTGTGTGTGTGTGTGTGTGTGTGAACTAAGCATATCTGGGAACAGGGAATGTTAATTGAAAGATCTTCTGTAAGATTGTCCTATAGCAAGTCAGCCAGGCACTTTTTTTTTAAATTAATGGTTGCTGTGGGCAGTGCCAACCATGGCCCAGTGGACCTGATTGTAAATAAACCAGGCAGAACAAGCCATGAGGAGAAATTCAGTAAGTAGCATACAGAATGCTCAGTGACCTGAGAATCATAAGAGGAAATAAACTCTTTCCTCCCCAAGTTGCTCTTAGGTATGCTGTTTCATCACAGTAATAGAAGCCCTAATAAGATAGGTAAGGAATCTCATCAAGCTAACATTTAAAATATCTGCTAGATGCCAGCAGCGGTTGTGGAGTAATTCAACCTTGGACACCTCTCATGTGGGTTGGAAGTGAAGCAGCAACTTCATCTGAATGATAAGCTGGGCAACCCTGCTGAAAAGAAACAGTCAGTCCTATTCTCAGGAAACTCCCAAGACTCTCACAAGTCTCAAATCCAATAGCAGGTTTTCATGAAATACTGATTTTTGCTGTGGATAGGTTAGCAGTGTGAAGAAATTCCTCTTTCTTACACTATCCGATTCAGAAGACAGGAGAACAATGCAGTCTTAACAGAGACCCTATTGTTTAAAACTAAGCTATCATAGGTAGCTCAAACAAACACAAACTCGGAGCCCCAATGTAAAATACTAGAACCCCAGTATAAGAAACAGATTTGGGAGGCACTGGTGAAGCTTGGAGGGATGTGCAATGACAAGTAGAAAAATGGAAAAGAACTGTTTGGTGAGACCTAAAGGTAGAGTTTTTAATCCTACAACCAAATAGTTAATCAATCATTTTGAATTTGAATTGGTTTGAATGGTTTGAATTGGAACAGAAGGCTTAAGGAGACTACTGTTACTTAGCCATCTGCATCAGAATAGAGATAGATGCTAGTTCAAACTCTACAACAAGCCCTTTGTGTAAATGTAAATTCAAACTTAAGATCTCTGTGCCTTTATTTCCTTTGTGAGTCTTCTAATATATAAAATTCTATCATCTGTTGCTCAGTTTATACTCTGTAATTATAAGAAAATTGGGATAATTCTAAAGCACAACTCTAAGATGATTAAAGAAATAATTGCAACATATTACATTTGATCGCATTAATAATCACATACTAACAAGGTGTAGCCAACATCCTGAGTATCCTATCAATTTAAAAAATGTCAAGAGACATTACATAATTATTTTATTTAATATGAGCATAGACTTTTGAATTAAAATTTGGAAATACAAAGTTTCAGTAAAGTTAGTTTCTAATAGACCATGTGGTTGATACTCTCTGTTTTCAAGTTCTTAAGAAACAGTATTTCACACTCAAGGCAACTAGGCAATTTGGGAAACTTAATACCTAATCAGGAAAATGATACAGCATACTGTTGACAATTTGTTTTGGAATTAATCTTTTTTGTTGAACCAATATTTTGTCTACCAGTTACAACTTATAGTCTTCCCTTCTGTGTGAGATCTCTTCTATGCAGTAGTCTATCTTACTCCTTGTAGATATAGAAGTAGATGTATATGTAGATTCACCAGATGTTCACATTGGTTCAGGCCAGAGGACAGTTTATCCTTTCATCTAATTAAATCACTAATTCTAGTCCAGAGCCCTGGAGCCTTACAGTATTTAGGCCTCTTTACAATTTAGTCTTAATCCTTCAGCCTTCATACAATCTAGAATATTTAAACTGCTTCAGCCTTAGCCTTCCGAGACCTAGTGCTAACTGAGCCATTCTGATTAGCTCCTTTTGAACATTGACTCTTCTTGTTCAACTGACTTCAGTCTTCTTTTCTATTGACTCTTCCATTTGCTTCTCAACCGATTGTTCAACTGACTCTTCTTATTGACCCTTCAACTGACTCACTCTGACTCTTTAGCTAACTCTTCTTAACTGACTTTGTTAATTGAAATGACTCTAACTCCTATGTAACTATCTTTTACTGAACTGAGAGTTGGGTATGTCCTTATTCTAACTCTTCCTCTGATTAGTCACTTTGTCGGCCATTCACTCTGACTCATTTCAGAAGTCACCTCCTATGTGACACTGACTCCTTCTGAGTTCTGCTTCCTGTGTCTGCTTCTACTTATTTTCCTAGAGATTAAAAGCATGAACCACCATTGCCTTCTGAATAGTGGGATTAAAGTGTTTGCTACTAATGCTTTCTGAATACTGGATTGAAGGTATGTCTACACTCTATTCAGACCATACAAGCCTCTGAATGTAGCCCCTGGAATGTCGACCTTAGCTTTCACACAGGGCAATTCCTCTACAATTCCTTTACTTCTTTTTAAGGTACATAGGTATCTTTCACTATAACACAGTGTCCTCTAAGAATAATAACATATTTCCTTCCTAGGTAATGCTTTACAGTACCCTTCATAAGTTGGTAACCCAGAAACTCTGGATTTTTATATTCAGCTGCCACCTGGAAATTCCACCTAGAATTGCCAGAGAAACTTCAAATTCAAGGAGTCTAAGCTTAAGCTTTCCAAACATCCCTTTTCCACATTATTCCTGATTTGCTTTTTGGTATTAACTGACCAACAAAGTCCCAAACTCTGGAAATATTTATCTTTACTTCCGATAATGATCAATTTTGTAGTCAACTAGACACACCTGGGAAGACAGAATTCCAAATGAGGAATTGTCTCCATCAGATTGGCTTGTGGGTATGTTGGTGGGAGCATTTTCTTCATCACTAATAAATGGAGGAGAGCCTATGCACTGTGAGCACTTACATTCCTGGAAGGTGGTCCTGGGTTATATAAGAGAGGAAGCTGAATGTGAGCCCAAGAGCAAGCCAGTAACATTGTCATTATATGAACCCTGGTTCATTTGTAATCTCCAAGTTCCAGCTGGAGTTTCTTCTGCCTGACTTCCCTCAGTGATGGACTTCCCTCAGTGATGGACTAGGATGTGGAGTATCAAACAAAGTCTTTTCTATTTAGGTCCCTGTTTATCACACCAACAAAGAAGCAAACAAATACACTCTCCTTTAATGCCCTTGTTTATTTCTCAATTCTAGAAAGTCCTATGTACGATATATTGATATAAGGTGCGATGTGTATATGTTTGTGTGTGTGTGTGTGTGTATCGGAGAGGAGAGAGAGACAGAGAGGGAGTATCGTTGTGTATGTTCCATGGCCTGTATGTGGAGATCAGAGAACAAGCTCTAGTGTTGATGCCTCTCATCTTGTTTGGGACAGGGCCTCTTCTTCATGCTACTTACCAAAGGCTAACTGGTCAGTGGCTCCCAGAGATTCTCGTTCTCTGCCTCCCACCTCCACAGGAACACTGGAATTGCAGATTCATTCTACAGTATCCATGTGTAAGTGGGTTCTGGAAAGTCAAACTTAGTTGTCACTATTTTATCAAGTCAAGTGCTTTTCCCACTGAGATACCTCCCCAGCTTTGTTTTCTATGTCCTAACAGGTAAGGTTTTTGTTTACTGTTAGAATTATTGGATTCTTTATTTTGTACTCCATTGTCATTGTCTCTTTAAAGGCTTTAGGCATTGTTACTGTCTTGCTAATACCATCCAGCCTTCTCACCTGTTCTTGTCTAGACCCTATAATGTACTATCTCAAGCCATTCCTATAAACTAAGCATTTAGTAATGGAACCACCTTGTTAGAATATTTCCTGTCTTGACAGTTGGTCATAAATGCTAGCCAGGTACATAATTTTATAAAATGTATGATTAAATTTTGGTCACCCAAAAGGGTGAGCTTCATCAAAAAAGTAAGTGATCACTCAGCACTACTCACTGTTCAAAATACAAAAGACAAGCCTGATGAAGACAAATGAACACATATTTCAAGAGAAACTAGATGTTATTTTGAATTCTCTCCCTTTTAAATGATTGTTGTAAATTCTTTTTTATTATAACTTATTTTTCTTCTCTCATATAATACATTCCATCCCCATCTTCCCCTTTTTCCATTCCCACAGCTTCCCCTTTCTTCCCTCTCCCCAGATCTATGTTCTATGGCCCCCTCCACTGTGTCCCTGTGTGATGTACAAAGGTAAAGTTTAAATTCCTTGACATGTTAACAGAGTCTTCTGTGGTCTGAGACATCTCCCCACATTTTCCTTCTCACTGCCATCCACACATGTTAGCTTAACCAATTCCATGCTCTCTTATGTTTTCCTGACTTCAGTCTCTCCTTCCAGCTGTATCTACAATATTTGAAGTCTTTATACTAAGACAAAACCAGTCTTTGGCTCCTTGAATATCAACCTCGACCTAATGTGTGGCATCTTTCTGTCTTTTATTATAGCACTTGCAGTACTCTGACTGCAATTACATGTTGGCTTTTCCATTTGCCTGTGGCAAAGTGAACTCTGTGGAAAGCAAAGCTGGGTCTCCTGTTTTTCTATATCCTTGAGGCTGTAAGGCAGTTCATGACACATTAAAGGGATGCAACAGATGTTGAATAAATGAATTGTCAAAATGAACAACGTAAATAATTCCTTGCTTCACTTAGAGAAGATGATTTGTAAGGAATCATTGAGGACCAGATTTAGTTCTCTACTAATTTTTGTATTAAGGAGAATCTGATAGATAGATAGAAACTACCGGTATGGTTTTGGCAGGTAGAAAACTGTTAACCCGTATTGAAAAAGTAACCATGACCTTGTGCCATAGCATACTATACCCTTGATAGGAATCTCCCCCATTCCTAAAGCTTTGGAATGAAAATAAAATGATTACACGTCTTTAAAGAAGGCATCCTGGAGGAAGAGGGATTCGATGAAGTGGAATATAATCCGAGAAGAGGCTTTGTAGATCTGGGCTGGAGCCTTAGAACTGAAGATTGTCCCTAATGAGCAAGGCACACATTTCTGAGGAAGAAACTCCTAGCATGAGCTGGTGCAGTGGGGGATTGGAGGGGGCTCAATAAGAACTGCTTCTGTGAGCTTCAGAAAAAGACATATTTAAATTTAAATGCTTTAAAAACTTTGCCTCTATAAAGAATTGCTAGAGTCAGACTGAGGTGACATGATCTGAATGAGGACACTATCAGAATGCAGCAACACTCTCAGAAATGGGATGAAAGAGGAGGAAATGGTTCTCTTTGAGCCTCTAACTTTGGAGAGTACTTTTAGTTCTTTCTGCCAAAGCCAAACCCTGGACTAGTAGATAAGGTTTTTTGTTGAGTTCCAAGCCCCAGAGTAGTGTAGTGATTTCCACTAAATCGAATCATTCCTTTCTGGAGGGAATGTTCACAGATGCTAAAGATACTTGCAAGGCTCGGGAAGTTAGATATAGGAATCACAAGGAACCCCCTTAAGGTAGTGAAGGCAATAAACAGCAGATGGAAAGAGGACATTCTGCTAGCTGGAGCTAACTAAAATTTAGGCAGGAGAACTTCAGGAATGTAGCTTCTATGAGCTACCAACCTTACTGGAGTGGGCTCTTTCTGATGATTCACTTGCATCATTTGTATGCCTGTCAGTAACCTCAGTACCTTCATTGTTTAACCAGCCAGATGGGCTTTCCTCAAGAAGTGTCACTCAATACAACTGGTGTCTGAACAGAGATGAACACAAGCAAAAATGAGTTGTTAAAGAGTGGTTGCATGGCTCCTTCAATAGGTGATAGGATACACAGCTGAGGCTGATAACTCTAAGGGTAGAAGCGGGCTGTGGGAGCAGTTTCAATATAGATACCTTTCCTAAGGTGGTATGGGATGAAGACCTTCTATGCTATCAGGAGAGTAGAATATTCCTGGAGGCATGTGATAAGAAGTCACATAAAAATTAAGGTTTAATATGTCTTATTGGAGTGTCTTTAGTGGCAAATCCCTTCTAGCCACCCTCCTGAATTGGGTATTAAGTTATATGCCTCCTTAATGAGTGGGACATACCTCATGAGTATGGAAAAGACCCACAAATGGATGATGGACTCGTAAACACATTGTGACCCTTGGAAGTTGCATGGATGTGACTGGATTGTAAGCAGGAGCCTGTTCAAACCACAGAACCACCTCCAGTGGCAGGTCATTGTGCCACAGCAGTACTTCCTTATTTTCAGTACCTCTGGTTGTGAATTTAGCGGTAATGTTATAGATATGAAATGTGTCTTATATGTAAGTTTATAGAGAATATTTGGTGTTAATCTGACTTAAATCCTCATATAGTTTTATTATAGTCACTTGTTCTGACAATATTTAAATCCTTAAATGTTTGTCCTTTGCTGATATCAAATCTCATTTGTAGGAAATGGAAATCCTCACACACCCAGGGATCTCATTCGGGACCCTTTCTTTTGAACTACTGATTTGAATGTCTGTTTCTAATTCAGAATCATTATTTTTGAAATTACCAGGTTTTATAAGTGTGTGGTCATCATGGGAAGTTGGGGGACATCACTTTTGCAGCATATATAAAAATTACAATTAGCTTGTCAAATTCTGTTTAAAATTCTCCTAGACTTTAACAGAGGTTGCAATGATTTTAATAACTCATTTGTTAAGAATTGTCCTAATAATATTGAACCAGTCCAATTACAAGTATTATAAATTTCTCTATGAGGATTATCTTTAATACTTTTATAGTTTTTCTAGTAAGGTTCCTGTCAATTTTTCCTTGTGTGTTTTTCTAGATGTGCTATCCTTTTAAATGTTGTAATCCTTTTGAAAGTTTGAGAATTATTATAATGCTACTACCTTTTAAGTGTTTGATTCTTATTATTGTCTAGGCAAGATAATTTCTATATTGATTTCATACAAAAGCCACTCACTTTCTTGAATTATTTTTCATAGTTTTTCCTTTTATTTAAAGGCTCCCAATTGTTTAAATATCTTTCTGGGCTTTTACACTATTGTTTCTGTTTTTATATGTGATAGTATATTTCATTTATTTATTATATTCTTCATAATTGGTATGTAAGTTATATAAGGACAAAAGGAGATTTTTACCAATTAAGTTCAAATTCTTTATGTCTAATTTGAAATATCTTTTTTGTTTTGCTTTATTTCTTATGGTACTTTATATGATTATGTAGGACACTGTTCTTTTATTATTCATAGTACCAAACATTTCTCCTGTGTTATATTCTCTGCATCAATGAAAAATGAACATTAAAAAGCAGCACAATCAATGATGTCATTAAATCATTTATGCCACACTGAAGCAAGCAGTCTGAATAACTATCCAGGGAATGGTTTCATTCAATAGAGAAAAAATAAAGTTAAGTAATATGTAGCTATATTGTTAGGCCGTTTTAATACTAATATGTTACTGAATTATAGCCTTCGAAGGAGTTCATTCTGAGTAATTATAGTGTTTTTATGAACCAATTAGAATACGACTTCTCAAAGCCAGTGATTTATTAATACCTCTGAAAAATAAGTTTAGATGGCTAAGCTACTGCCCAGGAAATGTCCTGATTGACCATAGCCTTTAGTACTTTTACTCCTAGATTTTATATATAAAATAAATGTAAATTTTTTACTTCTCCATTCTCCAGTCTAAGTCGGTTAGTTATTTAAGCTGTTTCTCATGGTGGCACAGTTTTAAAAATCGTTGTGGTCCTCAGAAACAGGTGGAATAAGGTCAGGAGTTTCAACAAAGGGAAGGCACAGTGCCTCAGGTGATATCATGACATATTTAGAGAAAGCATAGTAAATTGTGCTGCTTATCATAACATCAATAAAGGAAAGAGGATGTTTATCGTACCTGAGAGAATTTAGCCCATGAGGAAAATAAATATTCTGCAGTTCCTAACCCAAGAGCAAAGAAATATATATACAGCTGGATCAAATTGAAAAAATAGGAACTTATATAACATGAACTCCTGATTTTTTTTTCCCCTGAGGAATAATGGAGTTACAGTTTTCAAAATAGTCTGATTTCATAGAAAGGAAGATATACTTGGTAAAGCTGCTTAAAGAATAAAATATTACTTGGTTTCCTGTATAGGATATATGAAGCAGTTATATTTTCTTTCTAGTCATATAAACTATATATACATAACCTTCATTTTATACATGCTTCCATTGTTTATAACCATACATTATACACAGACTTACTTGTTTGTACTTGTGTGTATAAATTAAAGGTTAAATCTAAATCTCAGCAATGTTTTTAAATTTTTATTACATTTATTTAGTTTATTATTTTGTGGGTGTGAATGTTTTGCTTGTGAGTATGTATGTGCACAACATGTGTGCCATCAGAGGTCAGAAGAGGGTGTTGGATTCCATGGGACTGAAATTACAGTGTGGATGCTAGGAATTGAACGCAGAATCTCTGAAAAAACAGTGGCTCTTAACCGCTGAACCAACTCTCAGCCCCTATAGCAATTTCTTAAGGAACATACCTGTATGTGAACATATTTATGTGATTGGCATTGCTTGCTGTATTTTCTTTCATGGAATATAAAGTACATCAGAGAGAAAAAATCGAGTATGAATATGATCATATATTATACCCATCAGTAAAGTCATTGCTAAAGTCTCTTTTTTATGCAGAGGGAGTAAGATACTATTTCTTTGTGGAAGTCACCAAGAAAGACATCTATGAGATGTTACTTAGATTACTCTTCCAGTTAGAACTGAAGATAGATAAGTCAGAAATGAAATATAAGTCTTCTCAGGCACAATAACGTGATCAGACTAGACTGGCTATCCTGAAGAGGTGAACTTAGCTATTGAATAATTTTAGAAAATTCTGAGTTAGGATACTGGGTTGATCCAATAAGCAAATAGCAGACACTGAAAATTTTCTATTCACCTGTTTTACATGTGATACTTTGTAAGGAACATCCAAGTGCCAGTATATAAGATCTTTGAAGAATGAGCGTGGTTGCCAAGTCAGTAGAAGTTAATGGATTCTTCAGGTGTGGAATTCTGTAGTTGGAAAGTGAGCATGGGAATACAAGGAAAGAGATAGGCATTTTATTGATGAGAATGTATGCAGTTAGCGTGGAAATAGCAAATTGGTGTGTGCAGGCTATTTCTTATCTTTAGATTGGCTTTTGTGGAATTACAAACTATCCCAAACAGTGAGTTAAAAGAAAATACCTCTAAAACAATAGAAACTAAGAAAAACTGAACTATAATGACTTTTATATTTTTCTGAATTCTCTTGTAAGGAAAGATTGATGAATGAGGTCTGAAATACTGTCTGAAAACAAGTAACTGTGGTGAAATTGCATGATTTCTCTTTAGACATAGGATAAGGCATGTGGCCTGAATGCTCTCAGCCATGCAGTTCAGGAGATATAGAGAGAAAACAAACAGTTTCTTTTCCACTATACATTCACAACAAAAATCACTTCAGTGGTTTAAAAAAGTCTGGGAATTTTTTCTTACCAGCAGGCAAGCAATCAGTTTTGCAGTAGGTTCCAATTGAGCAGTCTTTAACCCAACTTAATTCATATGTCTTTTATCTGGAAATAACATCTGGTGAGAGAGTACCCAAATTTCAAACGAAGACCACCTATCAGCTTTAACAGGGGTTGGGGGCTTAGTGCTCAGATGGCCAACTTGAGACCTGGAAGAAAATCTGGCATTCTTGAAACTAATCTCTAAGAAATGAAATTGGGATTGTCCCTTTTGATTGATTTTCTAGACTAGCTCATGTAATTTAATATGATGCTAAGATCCTACATCTGAAGATGCCACACACTTGAGTCACAGAACATGGATATCAATTTACTATTCACCTGAAAGCTTTATCACTACTGGCTAGTTCTCTTAGTGTTGGAAGGTTTATGGATCCCAATCAAGGATCAAAATAATCCTCAGTACTTAGCTGTGCACCCTGCTGGATCTAATATCTTTATATCTGGAAAGATATATGCACCTGTAAAATAACACTGATAATGTTATACAATTAACCAACCACTTTCTGGTTGGATTGAAGGCCATACCCCAAGATGGAACCCATACCTGACACTGTAATCAGTGTCAGGAACCTTTGGGTAGACAGATCATAAATCATAAGGTGGAACCTATTTCTATTATTATGCTAAATGGACATTGTATTAAACCAACTTCTAATGACTTATTACTATTACCCAAAGATTAGTAGTGCATCTCTCAACCCTTATCATAAAAGCTTCTTTATGCAGTAGATGGCAGTTAACACAGAGACTCATAATTGGTCAAGGTACAGAGAATAAGAAAGAGAGCCAGGAATAATCAGCAGCAAATACAACATCTATATCACACACTATACTCCCAAGGCTCAAGTATCATTGCAGAAAGGGGATGGAGACTGCAAAAGCTAGATGTAGTGGATTAATATGTTTTATAGGAAACATTTAATTAATAGGAAGTAATAAAACAAATTAAGTCACAAGATTAATAAAAAACAATGTTTTCTGGACACAGCAGTAAGGTTGCATATATGAATTCACAGCAGCTATAACAGCATGCATAACTTCTGGGAAAACTCATGCCAGACAAAATCCCAGCTTGGAGGGGAAAGTTGGAAATGAAGTTCCAACTGAGGGACTCTTGGCAGTTGATAGCTGCTGGGAGAAGGAAGGATTTTTGTTTGTTTGTTTGTTTTAATTGTGGTCCTTGATAGGTCAACCACACTCTTGTCAAAGACCACACATATGGGAAACCAAACACACATGGGAAACCAAACACATATGGGAAACCAAAATTGGACTTGAAGCTTAAAAAGAAATCACAATATTGGTTGGATAGGGGAGAGTGGTAGCCCTTGGAGAAGTCATGGTAATGAAAAATGCAATTAAAGAAAACATATTTGTCATTGATTTTAAAAGACATTTAAAAATTTTATATCCACCTATCTATATCTACACAGACACGCACATACACACACACACACACACACACACACACACACACACATACACACATACACACACACACACACACACAGGATCCCAAATACAGCAACTTCCACCGTTAAGTATTTGAGATGCCTCTTCCTCCTGGTAAGTGGATTTGTTTTTGATCGACTGCCTCCAACTTCAACTGTCCTAAAGCTTCTTGAATTCTCCTCTTTTGTATTTTGAGGGAGAATCGTTGCATAGACATAGTAGATATGTGGACCACTGTGGAGAAGTCTAGTTAGACATAGAAAGTATAACTAATGTTAATAGCTTCAGTGGTAATACTTAGCAAGTCTGCCTGTTCATATTCTACTTGCTCCCTCTGTGTAGCAATATGTCCCTTGTGGCAGAACTTTCTCTGATTTGAAGCTCTTATGATCTACTACCAGACAAGATAGGTCAGAGAATTCATTTTAACTAGCTCTGAGAAAGAAAGGTGAGAGGACAATGGTTCCTATGATGGGCCCAAGGAAAGAGAAATTTCAGTTTCTATAGATTATATTTGGGAGGAAAAGGTGCAGGTGGAGGAAGTCAGGGAAGATGAGAAAGAAGACCTTTGCTTTCTTGAACCCTAACGCTTCCCAACATTATAAGAAAAGTCTGCCTTTTAACTTTATCACACTGAAGCTGCTTCAGGAGCTAAGGACAAGGGACTGAATGCTAAAACCTCACTATTCTAGTCTTTTAAGTAGTAACATGGGAATAGGACTCAAAAAATGGGACTAAAACCAATAAATGTACACACACACACACACACACACACAAATTTACATATAAACACACATACACATAGATATACAAGATATCCATACATGTATATGTAACATGAATTTTTGATACATACATATATATATGTATACATACATATGTAGATATATCACCATATAACTATACATGCACACACACAGACACACACACAGACACACACATTGACATTACAGAGTCACATAAGAAACATTTTGATATGTTTAGAACCATGAGTCCTAAAGTCATACTGTGTGTGTGTGTGTATATGTATGTTTACTCATGTGCACACATGTATATGTCAGAGTGCTTGCCTGTGGATGTACATTGGAGATCAGAAACTGACCAGACCACTTATCTTCCTCTATTGCTCTCTACCTTCTATTTGAGACAAAGTATTTGCTTTGACCTTGAGTTTACTCTTTCAGCTACACAGATTGGCTAGTAAGGCCTTATGGTCTTCTTTATTCCACCTTTATCCCAGAACCGGGTTCCATGTAAAGGAATGGGCCTTCCAGGGGTCAATATGAAGGAATAGTATTTTGAAGCCTCTGTGGTCCAGATGGAATATAGAAAGAATGCTAAGAATGCTGGTACATACCTTTAATCCCAGTTTTCAGAATGCAGTGGTAGTACACACCTTTGATTCCAGTATTAAGAAGACAGTGGTGGTCCATGCTTTTAATCCCTAAAACAGAAACAGAGTGTGGAAGCAGACACAGGAAGCAGAGCTCAGAAAGAGTCGGTGTCACACAAGAAGTGATGTCTGAGATAAGTCAGTGAAGGATAGGCAAAGTGGTTGATCAGAAGAAAAGTTAGAGTCAGTTACAGAGTCAGAGTCAGAGCAGAGTCCATTATAGAAGAGAGAGTTACAGTAGGCAGTATGTGGCTAGTGGTCTAAAGCAGCTGTGTTTGGGGCTGGGGATAAGACACAGAGACAATGAAGTGGTCTGACTAAAGAGCAGAGAGGCTGCAGCAGAGGGGCAGTTGAGGCAGTATGGAACAATGAGAGCTCAAAGGGAAACATAGAGACACAGAGTCAGCTCAGCAGAAGAACTCAGTATCAATCAGATGGTAAGAGTGAATCAGTTTGAAGAGCAGTTCACTCTGAGTCAGTCAGAGAGTCACGGAGTCAGACAGAGTCTGCCAAGTCAGAAGAGCTTAGTGAGAAGCAATAAGCCAGCTCAAAAGGTCAGTTTGAAGTAGGAAGCTTGGAGAAGTTTGAGCCAGAACAATAGTGAATTGAACCAGAAGAATCAGAGTTCATAAGAAGCTAGTAGTCAGAGTGCCTCAGGCAGCAGTAAGTCTTGAAGGCATATAATATTTCATGAGGTTTGAAAGCTTTAGATTGTATGAAAGCCAAAATGTTCCAGGGATCCAGGACTAGGACTAGTGATTGAATTAGTCAAATAAAAACAGCCAGCATCTATGTCTATATCTGGCATGTATCTATGGCTACATTTGGCAACCAGCCTGGCTAGAGAGCATGAGACCCCTGGATCATAGATGCTTTCTAGCTTTCACACAGACCTATTCCTCTACAATGCTGGGTATTTGAATGCAGGTCCTTGTGCTTGAACAGTGAGCACCTTACCCAGTGAGTTGTCTTCCTAGCCCAGGACATATTCCTCATTGATTAAACTTATGTATCTTAAGATGTGACTTGTGCATTTTAAAAATTTCTCATAACTCACCACTCTAGGGAGATGAAACAGGGATATTGTTTCTTATTCTAAGTGCTATGTACAAACAAAAACAACAACAAAATAAAACAATAAGATTCTCTGAATGGTAGAGAGAATAAGAAAGAGAAGCCAGAAAATTTGTGGCCCAAGGAAAAAGGTGGTGCTAGTTACCTACATTTTGTGCCCAGCCTGGCTAGCTCAGTTGATAGAGCATGAGACCCCTGGAATACAGACTCTTCATGGCTTTCACACAGGCCTATTCCTCTACAATGGTTTACCATTAACCTACATACATTAGAGTTGAAGTTGCTGGACACTACAAAGGGTTAAAACACAAAAATCCCCACATATAAACTACCATAGGAGCTGGCAGTTCTATTCACGGAAAGTAGCCGGGAACTGTCTAACCCAGGTTGAATGAGGAAACTGCAATTCTACCTCGCAGTTTACTACTCAATTGTATAATGGGGAATTACGGCACACACTGTCAACCTCAGCACGTGGGAAGCAGAAGACGGAAAATCTTTGCAAATTCGAGGATAGTCTGGAATACGTAAGGAGCTCCAGGCAAGCATAGTGACAGAGTGAGTCCATGTCTCAAGTCAGCTGCAACAATGACAACAAAATCATTATGTAGTTAAATGAAGACTCTCCTAAGGTAGAAAAGTGAATATTTCAATTATAAGAAATTTTAAGAAACCCAAAAGACCTCAAAGTGAATGAAAAACACAAGCAGGTTTTATTAAAATCACAATTTCACTCTGATTGCTGTAAGAAATATTAATTTCTCATATATTGATATATAAAGACGGAAGTTAAAAATGTAGAAAAGGTCATATGCCATCCCTCGAGATCCCTGAAAGCTTGGTTCTGGGATTGCTGTAGATCCCAAAGTCCATGGATCCCTAAGACCCTGATATAAATAGCCATATATAAAGGCTGTATTTCATATAACCTCTACATTCCCTACCACACATTTAAATCGTCTCTAGGCTATTTATAATAATGCTATGCAAATGCTATGTAAATATTATTACACTGTATTGTTCGGGGAATATTGACTATTTAAAGTCTGTACTTGTGCAGTGATTATGCAGTTTTATTTCTCAAGTATCCGTGAAGTGTTTGGCTGAGTCTACAGATATGGCACTCGAGGAGATGCAGCTCTAACCACATCATGCAGATATGAACAAACAAGAACAGTGTCCATGATGTCAGGTAAAGCAGACCTCAGAGCAATGACCAGAGATAGAGATGGGCATGTATAATACAAATAAGCTGATCTATCATGGAGACACAGAAATTCTAAATGTAGATCTCTGAGACAACAGTCACAAAATATGAAAGCAAGAATTATGCAACTAAAAGAGCAAAGATAATTCTAATACTAGAGTTGGAAATTTCAACATTAGTCTCTCAGTAGTTGGTAGAAAAACAGAAAGAAGGTCCACAGAGATATATTGCTCAACAAAACCGTGATCAGCTAAATGTGATAGGGTACAGGGAAGGTGGCCTAGCAGGTGAGGGTGTGGCACACAGGTGTGAGGTCAGAGTTCAGATCCCTAGAATCCTTGTAAAAACCGGAGTGTGAGCACACATCTTTAGTGTCTGTCATCCTACAGGGAGATGCGAAGCAGAGACAGACAACTCTGTAAGCTTCAAGCCAGCTAGCCTGGCACATGCCACAATATACAAGCAATGTGGAAGGAGATGACCTATACCCTAGATTATCCTCTGACCTCTACAGACATGGTGAGATATACATGCATACATACTCCCCATACATGAATATGTACGTTTCTATACATACCATGCATATAACAAAAAAGAAAAAAGGAAAAACTTGATAGTTATTTTCACCCTAATAACAAATCTGAAATCACAGATTGTGCTTTGATCACAACAGATTGAAACTACAATAACAAAAACGGGAAAAGTTTAAACAGTTGGAATCTAAGCAGCACATGTTTAAGGATCTTAAAAGTCTGTGCCAAGCATGGTGCTGCAAGCTTAGCTCTCAGGAGACAAAGGAAGGACAAAGGTGATTTCAAGATGATTGTGAATTTGCTGCCATTTCATGCTACATAGTGAGAACTTTTCTCAAAATATCAAAGGCTAAGAATTCAGGTCATTATTAAAGTGCTTATCAAACATGTGCAAGGCCCAAGTTCAAGTTTAGTTCAAACAAGAGGACAAAAAAACCAAACCACAAACATGGGTTAAATTAAAGTCTCAAAAGAACAAAACCTAGGTGGCTCAGAAGGTACAGATACAATAGGACAGACCTGAAAATGGAGTTGGATCACTGGATCCTACCAGATGGCAGAAGAGGATAAAAATCCATGAGATCTGTCCTCTGATCTCCACATGTGCACAGCTCTGTGTCCTGTGTGAGTACACATGACTCTCACACACCCAAACACACACCCAAACACACCGTGCATGCACACACACACACACACACACACACACACATTCCAAAAATGAACAAAAATATCCTGAATTGAATGAAACTAACAATACAAGACTTCAACATTTGTAGGATGTAGTTGAAGCCTTTACAGGAGACACATTTTTAACAATTAATACAGTTAAGATAAAATGAAGGATCCCAAATTAGCAATTTACATGCTTGTGTCAAAAATCTAGAAAAAGGACAAAAGCAATTTAATCTAAAGGAAGATGTGGGATAACAGTAAATTAGATCTAACTAAGGAATGCTGAGAGCAAGAGAATTAGTCTTCCCTAGGGAAGAGCAAACCAATTGATTATCCAATACCAAATGGTCAGATCTTACATTTTGCAACAAAAGGAAGCACAGGGCCCATGAGAACTACTTGTGAGGAAAAATGTTATTCAAAATTTTTATGTACTTCAACACTAACATCAACGTTATCACAACATACAACTTGTTGAAAAATAAGACATTTTTGGTTTCATCAAGTTTTGTTGAATATCAATAAGGTAATAGCTACAGCATATATCCTTTGCCAATTAACATATATTTCTTCTGTTGGAATTCACACCATTTTTCATAATTAGTCCTGACCTTTCATCTTGCATTTTATAAGCTTCTTAAGAAGTTAGAAATAAATAATTCAGACCACATTTTTTTTTTTCAGAATAAAGACAGGCTGTTTTACTCTCTATCCTCAGAGAATAAATTAGATAGCTATTCAGATTAAGCTCATGGAAAATTGAATAAACAAATGCAAAAAAAAAAACCATCTATGTATAGCTTCTGCAGGCAATTCGGGGATGGAGATTTTCTGCTGAATGAGATCATGTGCATGTTTGCGATTCTTGAAGAAGACAATACTATGTGAGGTAGCATCCTGTCTTCTACGTTGAGCAAGCAGTGTGTGTAACTCTAAGGCCCATATCCAGTATTTGTAATTTAAATTATGGCTTTGTATCCTTTCATATTGTTCAGATATTACTGGCTGTCATAAAGGGATTGTAAAAGGTGTATGCTAATAAATCCTTTGAAAATTTCAACACATTTCTAAAATACCTCCTCTCTTTCGCATTGTGAGCATGGTGCTCCAACAGTCCTATTGGTTTTACCAGGATAGTGCTTAAAATACAGAGCCACTTCCACACCACACTAATGCCTCAAATTATTTGCCACTGTGAATGCTTCCCTCACATTTTGCTTTTTTTTTAAGTCTCATTCCATTCTGTCTCCCTCTTCACAACCTATATTCAAGCAAAAATGTAAATTTCTGATATTTACCCAAAATATTAGTTTTCCCGAGGCTAGTTTTCTCTGCCAAAAACACCTTCTGCCACATAACGATCTCCCTTAACTCTCCTTTCCTGCCAACCTTTCTCTGAGCAGTGAAATAATACCTGTTCCTTAGGCCTTAGGTCGTTAAGGAAGCGTTCTATAGCCTCTGAAGTTGGAGGTTCTCATCCATCTCAGCACACGTACTTCTCGAGACAATCAACTCACATTGATTTATGCATATTTAGGATTAAGGAATATATGCATCATTCAGATAACAACTTGAAAGCTCTTTTAAAGGCTTAATTATGTCTCTTCAGCAGTTTGCAAATTGTGTATTACGTTAGATGTGTTTAAAGTAGGCTCAACAATTGAAGGGATCTGTCTTCATCTATGTTGGGAAAATATTGAAAGAAAAGAGGAAAGCATTTGAGATACCTAAATTTTTTAAAAAATATCAACTTAGTAAAGATGGCAGTCTTTCAAAAATATTTTCAGCCTTTGTACATTCCTCTTCTTATTGTTTCCTTATAACATTTTCTCATGTATATTTCATGGTACTTCATACATATTCACCCCATCACACTTTCTTATCCTATGACATACTAAAACTAATAATAATATAATTATCTTGCTTGTGTAATGCTAAGTGAAAATTAATATTATTAATTACCATTAATAAAAATAGATAAAAAAATCCTTGTTTCCATTTCAGTACCTATAGTTCCTAAGTGATGTGCCAAAGACTCTGTTTAATGGGAGTTGAGTTATTTGACTTTTGAGCTCATTTGACTTCTTCTAATAACTACTAAATAGCTTGTTAGAGAGATATATTTTAATCACTAAATTTGTGAAAGAATGAGAAAAAAGAACAAATTCATTTCCTAGAAATTTAGAAAGCAGATTACAATTACTCATCTACCTAATTTCTCCTTTGACATCACAGCATTTATTTATTTATTTACTTACTTACTTACTTTCTTACTTACTTATTGTCTTGGTGAGTTTATCATCTAAGGATTCAGCCCATTTGTAATGGCTATACAACCTACTGGCCAAGTTTTGCCTGTGATGCTCTATAATTATTGTACCTCACTAGTCCAGCAATTAGGTTAGAATTCTCCACCTTCTTTGATTCTTAATACCTTCCTCAAAACTTTATTTGATTCAGTGAACATTGTCTGTTTTCCCTCATAATCTGACTGGGGGCTGTATTTGTCCTTTTTGATATGATACTTAATACAACTTAGAAAGTTAAGATTTTTTTTTATTATCAATGTTTTCTTACACTTTAGTTGCTTCATAATGTAAATATTTCTATTAAGTAGTTTACAACCATATATTTCTACTTCACAATTTCCAGATCTCATTGTGATATAGTATGATAGAAAGTTATTTCTTTCCTATTTTCTCAAAGATATTTTGTGGAGACTTCCTTTCACTGTTCATGGAGTTCCACAGTCATGCACACTAATGGCAAATCAGATTTTTTTCTGTAGGGATTGCCTTTATGTTTATAATAGTTATATGTTCATGGAAAATTCAGCAATTAGAACAAGACTCAAAATGAAAAGGCTTCATTTATATAGAAAACATATATCTCTTACATATATAACTGAATTAAATATTTATACTTCATGGAAGCTTATACTTAGGGATCTTGAAAGAGAGACCATAGCTAGATTTTCTGTAGCAAAATTGTCTATTTGTGTGTATGTGTTTCTAACAAGTCAAACACAAACCAAAACATTAAAGACAATTGTTTAATATATAAGTATGCCACCACACTGTCATAGTTTCAAGTATTTTTTTTTTGTATTTATTTACTGCAGTGCTAAAAATTCAACTCAGGGCCTCTATGTAAGGTAATTTTCTATCAGCTATCTTTCCAGTCCTCAAAGTGTTTGAATGGCTTTAGATCAATGGTATGCTTAAATAGCATCAGCCTTGCTGGCACATTTCAGAGGACCAATGAGAGTTTACTTGCTGGGAAAACATGACTCTCTGTCTCTGTCTCTGTCTCTCTCTCTGTCTCTCTCTCTCTCTGTGTGTTATGCATTGGAGACTTTATAAAATTGGGGTTGAAAGTACTTTAAAATAGGTGACTATCTATGAAACATTCTGATATTTATCTGAATTTGGAAAAAAATCTCTGGGGTGACAATATTCTGGGCCAAGGAGTGGCTTGCCTTCTTTAGAAATGAACCATTTCCCAGAGGGTCACCTTCTTTATTGTCTCTTACAGCTGGCCTGATCCATTGATTTACTTTGTTTGCCAGAGGCTCTGTGTATGTGACCACCGACTTAATTGGATATAAAAGTACAAAAGAAAGAAACAAACAAACAAAATTCTGTAAAAGCAGACATAACTGGAATTTCAGCAAATGTAAGGTCGTATTTTATTTTGAAGTGTACACTAATTGTTAACATAAGTAATGCTATCATGTAGGATGATACAATGGTGAAAATGGCAATGTAAGATTTATAGCCAGCGTCATGTAATTCTCCTTACTACAACTTTACCTATCAGGGCGTATGTACAATCCACACTACTCTTTTGCTCTAACAAATGGACTGTGTTTAGAGCAGTGGTAAACTTGTAGTGAGCACAGAGAGGTCTTATACACTCTACTTTCCCACTCACATTGTCTTTATTATTAATTAATATCTTACATTACTGTTATACATTTGTTAGTACTGACGAACCAGGATAGATGTTTTTACTAAAACTTGTCACTGAATTAGGGTTTACTTTGTGTGTCACACATTCTACTTGTTGTGTGATTTCAGCTGTGTGACATTCTGGGAGACCCAAACTGTAGAGACAGTAAGAAGATCAGTAGATGCCAGAGGTGTGAGTGGGGAGGGGAGAAGTTGGCACCACAAGGGGGAACACTATAAGGGTGACACATTACACATTTGTCTTACTGCATTTTTCAGTCTCTTTTATCATCCTTGAGAGATGGATCATAATATCTGATTGTAGGGTGCAATGTTTTGTCTTTGCTTATTTTCCTTTGTTATTTTATTGTTATTAACCAAGACTTTTACTTTTGCTCTGGAATTTTCACACACGTGTGCAATGAATTTTAGTCAAATACATTCCCCATTACCACCCTCCAGCTTGCCCCAGGACCTTCCAACATGTCTCCCTTACAACTTCATGTCCTCTTTTTATGAATAACTACAAAGAGCAAGAAATTGCCCTTGGTCTACTGAGGCCTACATTTCCATCAACTGGAAGAGATGAAAAATACTATTCCACTTGGAATTGCCTTGCCAGTGTCCAAAGGCTACAGGGATGGGAAAGTTCAGATATCTCACAGGTGATCAGTAGAGGTTGGAGCAACCTGTTTTTTGTGAACAAATTACACTCTTGCTTAGTTTCCACTGCTATCTTGATTTGCAAATATATATATTATTTCACATGTTATTTCATATACAAAATTTCACTTGGAGGTCTAATTCTGGGGACTCTCAGGAAAAGCACTATAAAAATCCTCAGTAGTGGGGCAGAATTGTAATAGATGGAGATAGAATGTGAAAACATGGGAATGGTATTATAATTATATTATAATATCTAAAACAAAAGAAATATTTTTAAAAGATTAAAAAGTCATCCTTTTAATACAAAACAAATGTTTTTATTACTATAAAATATTTCCTTTGAAATCTCTATAGAATTTCAATTATGAGTATCAGTGTTTTTCCATGCCCAAAACTCAGTGAATGAGTTCATAGAACCTGTACCTCTTACATAATGAAAACCTCAGCAACACAACTGGAGTCAAGGAGCTATATTTTGATGATAGCCTGATTGCTTTCATAACTGATTATCTTTAACCTCTTGAAAGTAATAAGGGTTGAATTCCAAGATATCATGATTTTTCTTTTCACTTCTCTTTTTAGAGTAAACCATGTACTTTGATTGTGTGTATGATTATCTCTCAATCATAAAAATTCTCTCTCCATATTTTTCCTTGTCTCACCACGCTTTGTTCTGTGTTTTCCCTTCAATCTTTGATGAAAGGATCACATGAAAAATGAGATTATTTATTTCTTTCATCGTAGTGGAAACTTTAACAGCATAACAAAGGAACCCAGATTTGTTCTGTAGATGCACTGGATAATTTTGATATCTATTCTGCATGCCCGGTGTTGTCTTTATATGCTACTCTTGTCTTGGCTTATGGCAACCACTTTGTTTCATTAAAAAAACCTACCACCCTCAGTGCTTGAATCTATTTTTATTGGCAAAATCTAAGGACCAAGCATTCATATCTTCACTAGATGTGAATTTTAATGACCTTAAAAAGAGACACATTAAGCCTTAAACTAACTAACGTGTGCTGCTGTTTTGTTAATTCTTGATCAGTCAGTACATGATCAAATACAAAACAATTAAAATATAAAACATTCTCTCAGAATCCTTCTTGTTTTGCCATTGAATTATTTTCTAGTTACTTATTTTAGAAACAACTTTCAGCATAACATATTGGTTTGCTTTACTCAGATTCTGTACTATAGGAAATAGTCTGAAGGAGCATACTACAGTCAGAGTTAACCGATTTTGCTGTAGTCCTGGAAGCAGTTTACTTAAACCAACATTCTTGGTTTTAAAGACTTTAGAGTCACACCTTAACTTGTCAATGTACAAAATCTTTAAGAGCTATTCATCTTTTTGGAAGGTGAGTGTCCATACTTTTATAATTATTTGTGAACACACTAATTATTTTGGAATCTGTCTCACTGTGTGCACAGAGACATCAAAATATAAAACTTTACAGTAGAGAATGTAATATTTAGATTTAAATCTAAACTTCATTTTCACTGGAAGTATAACTTTATTAAAATATTGTTTTCAGCTTCTTTTCTTTACCCACTCTATTTGTTCATCCCTTGAGACTCTGAGACACAATCTCTCTACGTAGCCCTAACTAGCTTAGAATTTACTATGTACACTTAGCTTGTCTTGAACTTGTTGCAATCCTCCTGTTTCTGTCTCCTTAATGTTGGGATTATAGAGTACCATTAACTCTTTCTTATAACATGTTTAACCAGTGTCTTTCATCTTAATTATTGTAATTTGAATCAAGAGCTTTAAGCTGGAGACTCTATGTAGACATTATTCTATGTAGATATCACTCTAGATATTATATCCATATCTCTATCTATCTATCTATCTATCTATCTATCTATCTATCTATCTATCATCTATATGTGTGTGCATACACATATATGCAACATTTAAGGGTATGGTTCAGCCAAACAAGTTACAGAGTTATATGTATTTTGATAAACATGTTGCCCTGATAACATGCATGGGGGTAACTAATTCAGACTTCAAATTCAGAGAAAGAATGCCAGAGTATATCAGTGCTCACTCATATGAAACACAGGCCTGACAAGTGAGAGTAGTCACCTGACCTACTGAACAGTCAAATAAGAACTTGTGTTCATTAAGCTACTAAATTTATCATGATCTTGTTACATCAGTAATACAAATTCATAAAATATAGATTTTTATTAATATGATTAACACAGTTATCATCCAGTTTAGAAACAGGATACAAAAGTCATACTTGGAGATGTTGGGACAAGGAGACAGGAATAAGGCTACACCCTGTGCTTCAAATTAATAGTTACTTACTTCTGACATCACATGCTGTTGGCCCTCATGTTCTTTGATTTTTGACTTTTGAGAGTAACAGGTGACTGAGAGTGAAGTTAGGGGAGTAGTCTTTGTCTCCTTGATATATTAATAGGACTATGCTAGGTTGTCTATCTTTCTTGGATACTTTCCATCTCTGTCTACATAAATAATGCCAGATTATTCCATTAGATTTTATGAATATGACGTGGGGGTGTTAATGAACACTCAGCTGTGTGATATTATTTAGTGGAATTGCCACCCCCACAATCTGTTCACAGATAAATTACAGATTGCATATATTTTAAAATAGAACTCTAAATGGGATGAAACATACACATTTATTTTACTAGTGTTTCCTCAAATTACATTTTTTTTCAGTCTCCATTGTTTTTAAAGTCTGTTTATTCTTCAAAACTATGTTTGATGTTCTTTGCAATCTCGGGGAGCTTATTTAAAAGTACAAATTTTTATGGTAAAAGAAAAACTGCTCTCAGAGGCTGACACTTCAGGTAACAATGGAAACACCCAATTTTCCTTCTTCCATTATCGGTCCCCAGAGTTCTTGGCTAACAGAGAATCCTATAATTTACACTAAACCACTGACTTGGAAGCTCTTTGAAGTCACATTAAGGTTTGGGCTTCCAGAGGAACCACTATCTACCATCCTAACTATTATAAAAATATTTTAATACCATGTTCAAATCTCTCTGAGTCATTTTTTTCATTACTTTGTGAAACATGAATATATCATCAATCACATTCTTTGGATTTACCTATCATTTCTAGACAAAAATCTTACCTAATAAACATGTTTTTCCATAAAGTTAAACTCCCTCCCCAAACCACTTCAGTTATCTATCCGTGAATGATTAGAGATGAATTGAGACACTGATTTTTCCTTTGAGACTCAGAAGTAGAATTTTGATACCCACTTATATGGAAATTGCTAAATGCCTCAAATATGTAGAAAAGTATGTTTGTCTCACAGAAGCATTGAACCAACAAACAGATCCTTTATAACAACTCACGGTTTTTCTTTACTTTGTTTCACATTAGCTTTTTATGAAATAAGACAAATGGTATTGATGATAAGGAGATGGCCCAGTTGGCCATGGTGCTTACTGAGCAAGCATGATGACTTGAACAGATATCTACCACACAAGCAAAAGAGCAGGCATGTCTGCTGAGAAATGCAGCAGGCAGAGCCTCTGGGCTGGATAGCTACTCTGCATTCTGAAATGCCAAGTTCCAAGTTCATTGAGAGACCCTTCCTAAAGGAGGAAAGTGAGGACTCAAAGGCCTCTGTCCTCTACAGTCTCCTACAGAAAAGAGCATGTGCACACACATATGAACACACACGCAAATACCAAAACACCACCCACACGCGTGCACACACACACACGCACACATTAAATAGATAAATAAATAAATGAATGAAAATCTTTTCTTTCAGATGCAGTTCAAGTTTACTTCATTCATCTTTGCGTGAATTTCCTTTTATTTTCAGATACAAGCATTATTTTATCATTCCTATGGCGATTTATACTATTTTATGTAAGATGTGTCATAATAAATGAACAGAATTATTGTTTTTCTTTGTTATGTGACATAATGATAACCAACTATATATGGAACAGGAACTTACTTCTTGTGTTCTTATTTGCAGAATCTACTCAAGTTGGTAGATGCTACTCTACTTTACTTCACATTCTCATTCAGACACCAAACTTAGGAGAAAAAAAATCAAAGAGGAAAGACTTGAGAAACTCCCATTTTGGCTAGAAAAGGCCATGTCAAGGTCTTTCTGGCTAAGGAAGGATTGGTTTCTAAAAAAAAAAATTAACGTCAGTAAGAAATTAATTACCTTGCAACAGGAAACATTCCTGAAGGCCTTTAAAGAATTAGCCACACTCAACCACTGTAGGCTTAAGGGTGTGAGAAAATGCATTTATTTTAAAGACTTTCCCTTCAAAATACAGAGCTCAAACATGACCATCTATGAGGTGGTTTCCTTGGGATTCATTCATTGAATTGTTTTCATCCACTCAGAGGTTAATGAGGGTCCAGGGAGCCCCACTATTGATGGAACAGGCAGCAGATAATAATAAAGTTCATGTAAAACTAGTTTTATGGACTCAGAGAATGAAAATGTTATGGGATAGGTAGGCTTCCATACAGATTTCAAAGGAAAGTCTATATAGCTAAGGTTTAGAGTTGGTGAATATATCCTCTGAGACAGTGGTGTGTGTGGCTTCGAAGGGGAAGACTGGTGGAGATGCCTGACAAATGGAACATCTGATGATGAAAAGTGACAGTGAAAGCCACGGAGTCAGCCTAAGTGAGGTACTAAGTGGACTGCAATCAGCAAGGCCGTCAGTGCTTGGCTCGCAAGCCTAAGCCCAGTGAAAATCACAGCATGACACTATGTGACCCACACTCTGGATGTGGAGCTGTAGGATTTGAATTTTTCCTTTTTGGTTTTTGGTCTTGCTTTGACCACACCTTCCTAGTGATTCTATTTTCCTTTTTAGAACAGGAGTGCTTAATTTGAACCAATGTATCTTGAAAGTATACGAATTCCCTTTTGACTCTATAGGAGCTCTCACCTCTAGCCATTTACCTTGTATCAGTAGAGACTTTGGACCTGGGCTTACTTTCTAAATAGTGTTAGAAGGGTGAAGGCTTTGGTAGTTCTCAGAGATGGGCTACATGCATTTGCACTTGGGATGTTAGTAGGCCAGGCCTGGTATGTTGTAGTTTGAGTAGGGAATCTCCTCCATACTCTCTTAGTACCCAGCTGATAGTGCTGATTTTGGAGGTTGTGGAAACTTTGGGATGTAGGGCCTACCTGGAGGAAGTAGGTCATAGGGCCTTTTGAAAGTTAAACTTGGTCCATAGTCTCTTCCTTTCTTTCTGTCTTCAGTCAACCATGTGATAAACAGAGTCTAATACATACTCTTACTGCTATGCTGTGCTGCCTCCATACAGGCACAAGAAATGGAGCCAAATGGTCATGGATGGATTCCTCTGAAGGTATACATTAGAATAAATGCTTCCTAACTTTAGTTATATGTGGCAAATGACAAGAAGTCTGATTAACAAGCTTTTAACAATTGCTAGTAATATTTTATAGAAAAAGTGAGTCCTAAGCTACATTTAGTATAATACACCTATGATCTCAGCACCCAGGAGGTAGAGGCTTGAGAATCAGGATTACACAATACTGATTACAGAAAGAGTTAGAAGCCAACGTAGGTGTTATGAGACCCTACTTAAGAAAATAGCTGGATATAGTGTATATGACAGGAGTGTACTTGAGGTTTTCTAGCCAACCAGCCTAGCCTAGATGGTCAGTTCCTAGTTAATGAGAAACACACTCTCAAAAGCATATGATGAATGAGTTTGAGGAGTGGGACCAGATGCTATCCAATGGTCTCCATATGCATGAGCTCACAGGTACCTACACAAACAGGAACACATGCACACACATACAGCAGACATTCGCACACATAAGACCTAGGCAGAAACTACCTCCTTTGACCAGTTTCACAACCTTAGAGATAATACATTTTCATCACAGTAGCAGCTAAATAAACTTGAATTGATAGACTTAGTAACAGAAGGCACATGAAACTAATACCTTTCCTTAAGTTCAGAGTTCTTTTTGGACTTTTGCAACCCAATCTATAAAGTAAAAAATATAACTGTACAAAATGACATCTATTTTCAAGTATTATAGTCCATCATGTATTGTCTTATTTCTCCTTCTAGACAGATCTTAACACTTGTTAAGTCATGACCAAATGTCATATTCCTAGATATTCAATTTGCTTTGATTTCATATAAATTATTGGATATGACCTATTAGTATTTTAAAACAAAGAATTTAAATTATCATTGCACTGGAGCTCAATACATAAAATATGACATTGCTTTTCATTCTAAATTCCATTTTATATAACATCGAACAATAGATGTCACTGTTTTGCCAATAAATATGAAATTATTTCATTTAATTGTTTATCTTCATAAACAACTCTTGCTGAACACATAACTTGCAAGGCACTGGTACAAAAACCTCAAACAGTGGAAGCATCTCTTAAATATTCATATCTGCTAGCGTTTTCTCTAAGAAACAAATTAATATGCTCAATTCATTACTTTCTGAATCATTTAAAACACAACCAGTTTAAAAGTACTTACTTTGTGCCTTCATGTTTATGTTTTATCAATTAGGCATCATTACATGGAGAGTTAGGAAAAGGTTATTCATAAAATATGTTCTCAAAAGACAAAATGTCTCAGATTAAAATTATATCTTAAGTCTATGTAAAGGCTAGTAAATAGATTTAATTGGCAGGGTAGCCATATAAAAGGGAAATCTCAGATAGCAATTCCAAGAAGGAGATGCTTCAAAAATATGATTGGGCCAACTATAAGAGTGGTCAAATAATAGACTGTATTCTGGACCTTGAGGCTGGAGTCAAAGCCACATTCAAATTGGTGTCAATTTCAAATAAACAAATCAAAATTGTTGAAGATGCTGAAATCAAATTGCTAAGATATTGGCAGAAGGAAGTTGACCTTAAAGAAACAGTGAGTGATATTTGGGGACTAATAATGGTGCATTTCGTTAAAGCTTGGGCCTGTCTTGAAAGAAGGTTGGTCAAGGGTGTTAAGAAGACTGAAAAATTTATCATCCATTTCATTAATTTCTCCACGGAATATACCCCATTCTGAGAAAGTCCTACTTGTGTGTACTCAGTGCAAAATAACAAGAGGTCAATTCATGGAGTTTGGTGAATGAGTGACAGATAGGCCCTGAGTCTAACAAGCTGTATCTCCTAATTGTATTTATAAAGTAGTTTGGGATTTATGAACCACTTTCACTCTCATTATCCAGGCTGCTCTGTAACTCCTCAGCCCATTGCTACCTGACTTCTGCATCAATCTGATCTCTCAGAGGTTATTAATGACCCGACACCTCAACACCATTCCTCGTAAGTCACTACCCTACATCACTGCTTTCTTTTTAACATGGATAATGATTCTCTTCCTTTTAAATCATTTTCTCCTGTGGTTTCTGAATCAATTTTTGTTTCTCCCATCCTCTATTTTTGATGTTTTTTCTTTTTTCTTTCTTTCTTTCTTTCTTTTTTTTTTTTTTTTTTTTTTTACTGACTTCTCATTTTTATCTCTTTTCACTGAAGAATTGTTGATTCTTTCAACCTTTAGTCCTAGTGATCTTAGGTCTCTGTCTCTGGACTCCTGTTCCCTTAATACTTATCTGGGTGACTGGATTCCTGAGGGATATACAAACCACCTTAATATAAAAGCTGTCAGCTGACAGATATTTAATTTTCCTCTACATGCCAGGTGGTTAGGATAGATGTGTCACGAAGAATGACATGGGTTATACCTTCAGCCTTTTAATTCTCGTTTTGAAGTATGTATTCCATAATACACTCTTTTCTACAGTGTCTGTTCCATATCCAATAGTTTCTTACATTTCCATCCCCTCTATAGCAGGTGCAGCATAATGAGAGTATGTCTTTCAATAAAACGCTTGTTAATACAAAGATTCAGAGGAAAGGAAACAAATCCACACTCTCACTTTGCATCTTAAAATTCACATTTGGAAACTAGAGTATCGACTATGGTCTTGAGAAAGATGACTCATGGATATGCAAAATATCGTGTTGTTATTTATGGCTAAAGTACAATCTTCGAAATCTCATGCTATAGAAAATATTCATAAGCCTTTTGCCTATGTGCCTGTTCAAGTGAAATCCAGAAAAAATTATTCAGAACACTATTGTACATAGGAAGCCTGTTCTAGTTTCCTTTTTTTTAAATGATAAAGATCCCCCCTACACACAAACAATATATATGATGTAGGATTTATTTTAGCTTGTAATTTGCAGTTATAGTCAATTATTACAAGGAAGTCATGGTGGCAAGAACTGGAAGCAGCTGGTCATGTGACATCCAAAGTTATAAGCAGAAGAAATATATGAACAAATGCTTAGTACTCCACTTGCTTTCTCTACCCTTACGCAATATAGGTTCCAATCTCAGTTAATGATATCCCCCGAGTTCCAGGTTGGCTCTTTTCACATCAGTGAAGTCAATCAAGAAAATCCCCCACAGACATGATCACAAGCCAATCTAATCTAGAGGATCTCTCATTGAGACTCAATTCCAAAGTGATTCTAAGTTGTGTCAAATTAGCAATAAACTCACTTGCAAAGACATTTTCTCCTGGGGCAATACACTATGCAGTGGAGGTAAGATTCTATGCTCGTATTAGGATTCAGAAACTGAGTCAATCTGTACTTAGGTTCCTTGTTGAGCTCCTTAATGCTGGCAGATCTTCCATCAGCACAGAGAACACTGAATGTAGACCAGCAATTGTTGAAGTCAAAGATATTAAGTCAAAGGTCACTAGCAGGTAGCAGAAAAGTTAAATGTTTGCCTATCTGACTGAATGTAGTAACAGTAGATGATAAGGAACTGAGAAGACCCCTGTGGTTAAAGCAAGGAAACAACACTAGCATCTCTACCGTGGATCTTTGTATTGGCTGTCTAGCTGGAGAGCTGAGTAAGGTAGACGCAGTATAGACATGTAACAGACTACTTAAAAATGTGAGCGAATACTAAGACTAAGCCTTCAAGTGTCAATATCCACATAAAATTTTTACTTGCTGTCACTGGCAGAATTACTTTACAAAAATAAATTTAAAAGCTAAATATAGGTATACTCATTCCAACATTTTAGATAGGTAAAACTAAGTATAATTATTCCCACATAATTTTTGAATATTGACGAAGTACAAGTGGCCAGTGTAATATGAGATATGAACAGGACATATGCTAACGATTACCTTCCTTCTCAAAGACAATGTTAGGGAGAAAAAGAGGACTCTGAATAGGTTTCTAACTGGTGGTTCTTTACATGCCGGGACTCTATTTACTCATCTCTCTTGAGTGCCTTTCCTTTCATCTCAGCTCTAGGATTCCTCCACCACCACATCATCATTGTACAGTCCTGGATGGTCACTGTTGTGGTTTGAAAGGGAAATGGCCTCCATAGGCGCATGTGTTTATACATTTGGAATTCAACTTACAACACAATGTTTTGGAAAGCTGCAAAACTTTTAGGAAGTAAAGCTTTGGTTGGGGGAAGCAGATCAATGGTGGTGGGTATTGAGGGAATATAACCATTTACTATTTATGCCCTGTCTTTTGACTGTCAACACAATGTGAACTGCCACATTTTGGCTAACATCTCCAACATTTGGGAATTTGTTTAGCTCTTGGTTTTGGAACATGGATGTCCAAGATAAGTGGCCCTATCTGGTGAAGTCCTCATAGGGTATCATTATGTGATGGAAAGTACGAGAGCAAGCATGTAGGTATATACAGAGAAAAAGCAAGGTCAGTCTACCCCCTACTCAACAGACAACATTGATGCCTAGTACTGAGCTACTTACTCTCTTCTCTAAGGAACAGTATCTCAATATTGCGTCAACGACAACAGAATATCAGCACAGGAGTCAGAAGGTAAAACTTACATTCAAATCATGGCGCCATTTAAACCCTTCTATTCCATGTATGGCTGCAGGTAGCTTCATTCATAGGATCATCTCAAATGCAGAAGCTGCTAGATGATTTTATCCAGTTACTGATTTGGTTTGATATCTGTTTAAACCATTAAAGTATTCCATTCATTTTTTTCCCCTCTTAATTTCTAAGCTTGCATTTATTTAAGCTTAAAAACGAAATGCCGTGAAAGAAAATATTCACATTTCAAGACAATGGTAAGTTGAAGTTTGCTATGAGCAATTGCTCGTTGGAAGAATAAGAAGAATTGTACAAATAATTCATCAATGACAGGTTTGCTTTGAAGATATCCTACACTTTGAATAACAGGCAACTTTGACATTGATTTTCTTAGGAAGCACACATTAGTGACTGTTTCTGCTGTTGGAATATTGTATATCTACAATCAAAATGCAAAGAAAAATTCATTCTTTTTTTAATTCACTCAGCCTATGCACACACACGCACACACACATACAGCCTTCACATCACTTCATTATGTTGATTGCTAAAAATAATTAACTAAATGAAAACAATGGAATGATCGTTTACAGGCTTACTATTGCAACTTAATAATGAGAAGAAAAATTTGCAGATATGAAATCTTTAGCTTAGAATTTCAGTGCCAGTTTTTATTAGTTGCAAGTTCACACAGTAATTTAAAATGTCTGTCCACTACAGGAGAAAATCTACTTTAATTAATAGATAAGCATAGTTTATAATTAGCATGCCAAGGTTTTGTGTGTAATGAATGCTTTCAAAATACTAAGAGTATTTATTTTTCTCAGATTGGGAGCTCTGACATTTTTCTTACAAACTTATTAGAGTGCTAATTTACTTTACAATCCTCCTTTATAACTGCAGGGCATCTGTGCAAACTGTCAACAGTTCTCCTAGTGAACTCCAATTGATTTGCTTCTTGAGTATGTTTCATTATGGAATATTTTATTTAATAAATATTTCCCATCATTTCAAAAGCCATATGGATTCCCAAGTTTTTTTTTTTTTTTTTTTTTTTTGACAGGATCTTTCTATGTAGCTTGGCAGTCATAGAACTTATGTTCACCTGACTAACCTTAAAAATCACAGAGTTAGCTGGGCAGTGGTGATACACACCTTTAATCCCAACACTCAGGAGGCAGAGGCAGGCAGATCTCTATGAGTTCAAGGCCAGCCTGAGTGAGTTCTACAGAGTGATTCCCAGGACAACAGGGAGACCCTGTCTCAAAAAAAAGAAATCACAGAGTTATGCCCTTACTCTGCCTCCCTACTTCTGGGATGACAAGCATAAATCACAAGGCCTAGCCCATGAAAATTTTAAAATCAGTGGACAGGGTAATGTGCATTTTACTAGGATGAATTGTAGGAACTCACGGGGAGCAGACATATTAACAGCAGTTAGCAAGAGAGAACACGTTACTGGAGAGATTTTTTAGAAGTATCTGCAGATATAGACATAAGTATTCCAGGAAAATATATTCATCAATACATATGAATATTCAGATTACACAACAGATGCAAAAATATACAGCATAATAAATTTATAATGTCTTCTTATGGAAGAACAAAAAAGTTAGGTAGAATTGCTTCCAGGAATTTGCTTCTTTTTCATGTTTTTTTTGTTTTGTTTTGTTTTGCTTTTTCCTTGGCATGTGTTATAAAACTTAATGTATTCATTACAATTTATACCTATGCATATACTGTTCTTTGATCATGCTCACTTTACATTGATTTTCTATTTTTATCACTTTAAAATGTTTATATTTTTGTGCAAGTATTTTTTAATTAATATCCCCCCAGTCCCTTCCATGTTCCATCTCTTCCCTATGCTGCCACTTCTACTCTCAAACTCATAGCTTCTTTTTATTAAGCGCACACACATACACATATATGATCACAAAAATATAAATGCAATCAGCTGAGTCCATTTTTGCTATTTGTATTCACATGCTTTCATGGTTAACCACTTTATACTGAATAAACAATTAGGGGGCTGGCTCATCCCTGGGCTTAGCTAATTCTTCTGTCTCTTAATGTCTCCTCCTTCCTTTTCTGTTTTCCCCTTTTGCCACTGCCATTTTTTAAAGTCATGAATTTCACATTTGTGAAAAAACAAATTACCTATCTTTGTGACACTGGCTTCAGCTTACATGAAGATATACAGTATCATGATTTCATTCCAAATGACATAGTTTCATTTTTCCTGGCTCGATAAAACTTGTTTATGTATACACATTTTCTTTATTGACTCTTGGGTTAATGGGTTAATGGCTGATTAATGACTAGTCTATGTGCTATAGTGAGCATTGCAATTGTAGGCAAAGTAACATTCTTGTACACTGAAATGCTAACTAGTATGTTTGTGTGTGTGTATATATATATGAATGTCATATATGTGTAAGTAATGCCATGCTGACAAAATTTAAGTATCCATTAGCACAGGTGAGCATGATCATGTAATACTGATAAATCTCTTAGAAAATCTCTTAGCATGATCTATTTTGCTGAATGTGCATAACCGCAAGCTGAGGAACTCCACACCTATTCGTGTGTGGCGGAAACCCAAAGAGCAATGTCAATAGTTTGTGATTGAAGGAAGCCAGAGTTGTACACATATCTGAAATACTATTCCACTTTCATGAAAAAGTTGCCTTATTTAATTTTAATGTAGGGAGTAAGAACTGGAATAAAGTGATAAGGAAGTTTTTGGAACACTGTCTGTGGTTCAGATCTTGTATGTGGTCCTCACCTAGGCAAATTTACTTTGCAAAACCACTGAACTGTAATGTGTTGTGGAAGTTTATTTTTACCTATGTTCAAAATAATTGTTTTTGCACTGTTGGGAAAAGGGCTGCCTAGGCCTTGGCATTTTGTATTGTTTGCAGGTACTTATGTAGGGGATGTTTGATTGCTCATGATCTGCATGTGCTATCAGCAGAACACCTAAGGAGGTCTGTATCAATGAAAATACCTGAGCTATTCAAGGTGGCACTTGCCATGATGGTGGTTCCCTCTTAAGAGGTCTGGCAGGGCTTTCATCTATGAATATGCCTTAGTCTCTTCCTTGATGAGCCACAGACAGCAGCCTAACAACTACAGTAATAGCTGTTCGTGTACTTTGTTGTACTTGTTAGTAAACAAAATAATTGATATCAGAATGCAGAAACTCAAAGTAGTTTATCCAAACTCGTATGTGTGAGAAAACTGATAGTGTAGTTAAATGGTAAGTAGAACAATGTTAATAAAAACATCAGTAATTGCCATAAATGATGAGAGGAAGGTTGGGAGCAAATCAACCTTCTTTTCATTAAGACTCTGTAAATTATTTCAGTACGAACTACAAGTGAGGCTAGATAATGTGTCTGTGTGTGCATGTACATGTGTGCACATTTTCATGCATTCGTGCTTGTCTGCACACTCCCAATGGTTGTATAGTATAGTGGAGGGTGTCAGGTGTCCTGTTCTCATTCCCACTGAAGTTGAAGCCTTCCCCTCTTAAGACAGGCTTGCTGTCGAGCAATCTCTCCTGATATTTACCCAGTTCCCCTTTAGTGCTAATGTTATAGAAGTGAATTACAACATCTTGCTCTTAACATAGCTGTTGAGGCTCTGAGCTCATATCCATCTGCTTACATAGCAAATGCTCTGACCCACGGAACCACCCTCAGTTGCCCCTCAGGGCAGATTTTTACCCCATTCTTTTTTGTTGTTGTTGTTGTTGAGTGAGGTTTTTATTTAATAAACCAGTCACCTTATAGTACAGTTTGTTTTCAAAAGTTCTAATTGTTTTAATAATAATGTACAATTTCATCTGAGAAAATCAATCAACATAGTGAAACATATTTAAAGAGAAGTAAAGGAATTACTAAAGATCAAATGTCTATGCTGACCCTGTTTCACACTCACTGCTGTTCATAGGATGCTACTATTCAATTACTATATAGTCACCGTATGTATCATTATCATCACTTCCTTTCATGCTTTCATATGTTAGAGTTTGAAATAATGAGCTATTCTTGCTAACTCTGGTTCCAGAATTTGGAGGCTACTTTTGTGTAGCCCAATTTCCCAGATTTGTCTTATGCTTTCTGTGTAAATCACTTCAGTTTTTAAAAATGAGTTTAGAATTGAGAGATTTGGAGCCAAAAGATCATATCCTTATGTTTCAGATGTTGGCTTAATTAGGGCATTCATTCATTATGCATATTGAATTATTATATTTCCATTCTCATCTTAAACTATCATTCTTTATAAAAGATAGACTTCTTAATTCTCACATCTAAAAAGATTATCCATATCTAATTGGTCCACGCATTGCATTTTCTCACAACCTTTTCATGGGCTTTAGGCAGATGTAGGCTCTATTGCCGTGTATACAGGAAATTTTCTGTTTGCTGACTTGTTCTCTTTCCCCAATTTGAAACCAGAACACTATTCCACAAAACATATCAGTGCCAAAAATATATGTGTGAAAAATTAAAGACATCAAAATTCCCTACACTTCATACACACACTACACACACACACACACACACACACACACACACACACACACACAAAGTCACACTAATGACTCTGGGGGATCACAGTAAAATAATTTATAATTTCAATACTAAGATATAAATGAGCAACACTTTAGGCTCTCAAACTCAGTCTCACAGAGTTGGACTCTGTCTTCTTCTCCTAGAATGATTCAGTCTCAGAAACTATTTGAATTATACACACAACATTGTAACAGAGAAAGATTTCTAAGTGGGTATCACTGCAGCAGATTTCTTCTACAACAGGGTGTCTCAACCTCATGGCTGTTTTAATTTTCAAACAAATAGGTAATTATTTGTGTGGGAGGCAGTTCTTCACATTATAGAATACTTAGCAAGATCTCTGGTGCTAGCATTAAGCCAGCACCCCACCCCATCCCAGTTATATCAAAACATTTCTTAACACTGCAGCTTGTCAATAGGAATAGGGGGAGGGCAAAATCTTTGCAAAGTGCAGCCCAGTGTCACACAATGAAAGCAAAGTACAGAAAAACAGAGGAAGAAGAAAGACCACGATTTTGAGCAGCATGCTTTAAGATGTAAGCTCTCCAGGGGACCTTTATGCTTAGATAATTTGGACAGATTTTTTTTTTTCCTGTAATAAGAGGTAGAAACTTCAGAACTGTATCCAAGATTCCATTCCTGATCTCTGGCCGTTGGTGTCACTCTACTTGGCTTTTCTTTTGGAGGTCAGCTCGTAGTAACTGCAGCTTCTTTTGGATCTCAGTCAGCACACCAATCTTCTGCTCCAAAATGGACAAAGACTGAGCAATGCAAAAATCCACATCACAGTTTACTCCATCAGCTGTCTCCTGGATGGCCTCCCACCACTGGCTTGATCTCCTCCATGAAGGTGCTGGGTTCTTTGTTAATGGGATTGCATCAATTCCATCACTTTCTTTCTCTCCCTCCTTCGATGTAATAGGTATTTGAATAAGTTCATCCCTCTGAAGGGACGTTTCTAAATTCGTATTGTCCTTTTCTAACATTAGTGGCACTTCCTGGTCCATTGGAGAGAGGCACTGATGGTAGGGCCTTGCCTCTAATGCTAATTCTTTGACTCTGTTTGCATATCTTAAAGTATTAAGGGTATTTTCACATGAAGTCATCCCGGGTGAGATAGTAGCAATCATGCAAGTGGAGGAGTTCTGGCCTATGAAGGAGTCCCTGAGCACCTGCGTGAGTTTGCTTGCTCTGAATGGGGTATGAGGCTTGTTCTTACCCAAAGCCCTGATGCATTCTTTCAGGGCTAGGAGACTCTTATTTATCTCAGCCCCTTCCAGCTGCCTCTTCCGGGTGGCCTTGGCAGTATCTGCTCCCCTTTCATTCCCAGCTAAGTCAACAAGAGAAAACTTGCCGTGCAATTTCCCTCTGGACTTGAGGATGAGCTGGAACACTGCATGGCTCCGGGATGAGTGGGCGTTGACCGAGGTCTGTCCTGAAGTCCGACAGCTGTTCCCAAGCTCCACCAGATTCAGGACTTCCTCCACACAGCTCACCTCCTGCTCCTGCAGGCCCACCACTTGCACTTGCTGGTTTCCATCCTCGAGGACTTGAAGCTTCTTCTTCCAGTTTAGCAGATCGTACACTTTGCCTCCATAAATCTCAAAAAAAGTCCCATAGACTTTGAGTTCCAACTTCTCATAGGTGGAGCTTTTCAGTAAGAGAAAGACATCCTGAGCCACCAGGGCGTAAATCCCTTTGGAACAATCTTGGGCCTTTCCAGAAAAGGCTCCACCCATGGTGTAGGTTTTTCCACTGCCAGTTTGCCCGTAGGCGAAGCAGGTGGCCATGCCCTTTCGGAAGATGGACTCTACCAGGGGCTGAGCTGTGAACTGGTAAACCAGCTCATTGGAGGCGGTGTCGTCGAAGGCATGGTCAAAACAAAAGGTCTGGTTTTCCAAGTAACGGGTCAGATCCACCTTTTGTTTAGACTCGTGCACCATGACCACGTTGTGGGACGGAATAGTGATGATATCTAGGTCCTTCATGGTGGTCTCTTTCTCATTAAGGGGGCGCTTCCTCACGCACACACAGATCCGGTGGTCTTCTGGGGGCTCCAAGCTGGACATCTTGCTGCTATCTAAATGCCTGCGGTACTCTTCAATCATGCGCATAGTCTCATAGTTCGGGTTTCCAGTGTTGATGTCAAGCGCTCTTTTAGCTCTGATCTCTAGCTGCAGTCGCCTGCGTTTCTCACGCTGCTTCTGCAGTTTTTCAATTTCTCTTAGGCAGGGGGATTTCTTTCGCTTCATCAGACAAGGGTTGCTGGGGACCACCAGGGCTTGGCTGTCCCCTGAGGGTGTTTCAGTTCTGTGCGGGATCATTGCAATCCACTTGGTGGCTGTACGCTGGTCCCCAATGGCAGTAGTGGGTGTTACAGACATCGGGCGCAGAGGTCTGTGCGACCGTTGATGTTCAGCAGACGCCAGAGCTGGATTCAACAGAAATACAGTCTCTAGTTCGATCTTCTTGCCTTTTTTGACTCCTTTCTCTACCCACTCTACTGTGACCCAAGAGTTTTCCCTGTTGATCTCCGTGACCACCGCCAGGTGGATCCGTTTGTCACTGCGCTGGATCGCCACACAGATGCCCACCTGAAAATCTGTGAAGTGGGATTTCAAAGGTTTAAGGGGTGAGAGACGTGGGGCTAGAGGAACGCAGAACTGGCTGGCCATAGTGAGTGGTGGATTACCAGGGCTCCTTTTCTGAGCCTCTTGGCATTGGCGCGGCAGGACCTGAGTCCAAGCCAGCCTGAATGCTTGGAGCTGGAGCGCAGGTGTGCGTTGCTCCTGCCTTTGTGAGCCAAGCACCAGGGTATTGGCTGAGCGCCCTCACGTCACAAAAGGACCTAAAGAAGAGGCAGCCGGATGAAGGCCTGTGGGTGCATCAGTGGCACTATCCCTGTGATTAGGCTAGTGCAGCAGCTGCAACAGATTGTGCCCTGACAGTGGTGTGTGTGTGTGTGTGTGTGTGTGTCTTGGGGTCTGGATTGGGTGTGGGAGAATACAGGAAACAAAGAAGTCATAGGAATTGTGGTTTTGGTCTTGTATAAGTATGAATGTCCAGATTTTTCCTTAGGATATAACCATTCTCCTTTGAGGTCTTAACCTGACTTCTTTAGTTCACTTTAAGCACAACTACAAATGTTTTACAAAGCCAGGGCTTCAGAAAAAAAAAAAAAAAAAAAAAAAAGAAAGAAAGAAAAAGGAACAAGATGGTGCAAAAGAATCTTCTAATTGTTTAATACTCACAATATAAAGTTATGCAAGCTTAATAGGCTTTCTCATTACAAACTTTGAATGAGCTGAACAGAGCAGGTCGTTGTAATTTGTTAAGGCAGAACTTCCTCTAGTATAGCATCCAAGCTTGCAAACACAAAATGCTTATCACATCCCAAGTGGTTCTGACAGCTACAAAGTGAATGTTGTTGTGCTTGCTGTCACCACCAAGCTTGAGAGGAGTTTAGTAATTACAATCCCAAACCCCTTCAGTAATTACACCTCCGGCCTCATTATCTTAAAGGAGAGACATCCGTGGAATGAAATCCATCCTACCCTAAAACTGTGTGTGTGTGTGTGTGTGTGTGTGTATGTGTGTGTGTGTGTGAGAGAGAGGAGAGAGAGAGAGAGAGAGAGAGAGAGAGAGAGAGAGAGAGAGAGATATGTACTGTACAAGTTACTAAGGTGAAGTAGAGTTGGTTGTAAAACAACCCTGAGTGAAAGTATATTTAGTCGAGAGTATATACATCTTCTATAGGATGAGATCCTTTCAAATCAAAATATTGGAGACCAGGTGCCCAACCCCACTCCTCCAATACACATTACCCTTTGTGAATTGTGGTTGTGTTTGTGGTCATAGCTCTGAGGAAACATGCTGCAGCACAGTGTCCTTACACAGTGTCCAGTGTTTCTCCAGGAACAAGAGACACTACAGAAATTAAAGAAATTCTATTTTAAATACCTCCCTTATGGCCCTCTGCAGTAAGTTTGGCAAATCTTAGGTTACCTGATAGGTAGGATAAATGTAAAAGGCCAATTGGCATTGAATACCAATAGAGAAAAGAACTATATGGCATCTTATAATTCCTAATTTTTAATTGACCATATCAGCAGCAGTATTTCCTTGTGTATTAAGCAAATTGATTGAGTTGTTATGTCACAGGCATTATGTAAAAACCTCATTATATCTATTTGTTGCATTATACTATTTCTTGAGATAGGGTCTTAGGTTCCTATGTAGCAGAAATTGGCCTCAAATTTGAATATTTAGCTGACAATGACCTTGAAATCTTTATCCTCCTGCCTCCTTCTCAGAGTACTGATGTTAGAGGTAAGCACCACCATATTAGGTTTTATGCTGTTCTGTGTGTCTGATCTAGGGCTTCATGCATGTTAGGCAAACACTCTATCAACTGAGCTTCACCTCCTGTCAACAATCAATCAAAAGGGGATGATCTCATAAGGCCCCACCTCTTACCTCTGAACTATTATTGATTATTGACAGATATGGAGAGCAGGGAATCACTCATTTTAGCTGTGCTTCTGATGAGCTCACCAAGCTTCAAAGGAGAGCTCCAATCCATGGTTATACAAATGGCCTAGGTTAATCTCAGTGGATCTCAAACAAAATGAACAGACATGATGTGAGAGAGATTTCTGGTGGGCCAGAGGGTGGGTAGGCATAGTAGGCAAATATGAGATGAGAGTTGTTAATATGCAAAGTGTATATATGTTGTCCTAGTTAGGGTCACTATTGGTATGATGAAACACTCTAAAGAAAGCAAGTCAAAGAAGAAAGAATTTATTTGGCCTAAACATACACATCATAGCCCTCACTAAAGGAAGGCAAGAACCCAAAGGTGGCTGGAACATGGAGGCAGGAACTGATGCAGAGACCATAGAGGAGTGCTGCTTTCTGGCTTGCTCATCATGACTTGCTCAACCTGCTTTCTTATAGAACCCAGGAACACCTGCCCAGGGATGGCACCTTTCATAATGGGCTGGGCTTTCCCCTATCAATCAATAATTAAGAAAATGATTAAATAATTAAGCAATTAAGATTTTTGGAGGCATTTTCTCAATTGTGTTTCCTTCCTTTCAGATGACTCTCGCATGTGTCAAGTTGACATAAAACTAGCCAGCACATAGGTGATTATTGTAAAAATAAATAAATTAATGTCTGGGTCTTGGTCAAAATAATGCAAACCCCAACTCTTCCATGCTAGTCCTATTTTGTACATTTAAGTTGCTAATTCTTATAGCTAGACAATAGATGGCCTTGATTGTTATGCTCCAAATCAGAGACCAAAGTTTCCTTGTGTTCTTTTGATTTCTTTTTCTCTCTAACATACCAACAAAGATCTTCTTACCCTATTTCTAGGCCTTTTTATCAGCCCTAGTCTCATGTGGTCTCCCTAAAATATCTTGTTTCCTCAGTCTAATTTCCTATAGCTAGCTAGCTAAATAATTGATAAAACAATTCCTGAGTCCTACATCTGCAGATGTCCACAGAGACTTTAAATTCATCTTTTTCAAATGGTATCTCTTGAGTCTTTCTTTCTTTCCCTCCCTCTCTTTCTCTCGCTCTCTTGCTTGTGTGTGTGTGTGTGTGTGTGTGTGTGTGTATGTTGGAGGCTAGAGATGTTAGGCGTCCTCTTCAATCATTCTTTACCTTACTATTTTAGACAGGGTTTTTCATTGAACCTGGAACTAGCTGCTTCAGCTAGACTGGATGGTGATCCTACTCTCTTTGTCTTCCAGTGCTATTACAAATACTGTTAATGCTTTGTTTTTAAGTGGGTTCTGGGGATCTGCTTGGATAGCAGGTCTTTTATCCATGGAGACCATCTCCTTATCCTGTTTTCTGGGAATTTTAATTGCATTTCCTTGTTTTTAAAATGTAGCCTGTTTCTAAAAGCTTTCTAAAAGCATATCTCCATCGTCTTCTTCAACCCTATTATAATTTAGACCTATATTGTCCTTTGCTAGTAAACAGAGGTCTTCTGAACTTGTGATGGTATTTGACGTCTCAACCAATTATGACCTGTTTTACCCTGGCAGCCCCATCAATCAGAGTATCAAGTTACTTTTCACATTAAACCTGGAGTTCTTTGAACATAAGCCTGGGAGTTCCCCCACTTTTAAGCCCATTAGCAGCAGCTCTCTACCACTCAATAGTTGCAGTACAAATTCCTGTATGAAAGCAGGAGGTACACTGTCAGGTGTTTCTTCTGTATCCTCAGGCCTCGCCACTGTCCACATTTAGTCTACACATGAGCTGGGCTGAAGAAATTAACATTTTCTTAATGTTTTATTACAGTTCAAATTACAGAGAGTTGTTTGGGTGCTTTTACAATTTTGATAATCTGAATTTCATTTGCAGCAATATATATCTCTACTGACATAAAATTTAAAACCATCCATATAACTCTTCCTCCTGCAATTTATTCTGAGAGATGAGCTCATCTAAGAAGACAACATGAATCTTGAGTAATGAGATTAAAGCAGCATTTGTCACAGTGTGAAAGACTAGATAAAGTTAAGATACCACCTCCAGCTAAGGCCCAGATAGACATTTGGTTGATGAATATTTTACAGACTGTAGAGAGCAAGGCTACCACTGCATGTATTTGAGGGAATTTAACTAAGCAATAAGTACCTAGAAAAACCTCAAAGAGCTGACCATTTGTGATTGAAATTGTCACCTTGACAGAATCTAGAATCACCTGCAAGAAAGGACTCTGGGAATGCCTATGAGGTGTTATATTAATTGAAGTGGGAAGACTCCTCTTAACCCTGGGAGGAGACATTCCCTAGGCAGGGGACTCTGAATTATATAATGCAGACAAAGGAAGTTGAGCAGTAGCAAACTTGCATGCCATGATGCCTGTTCCTGATGATGGATGTGATCTGATCAGCCTCCTTCTACCTTGACTTCTCTGCCATAATAGACCATTCCTTTGAACTGTGAACCAAAATAAATACTTCCTCCCTTAAGTTGTCATTGTTAGGGTTTTTCAGTCACATCAACAAGAAAAGAAACCAAGACATTACATACCCATGTTCTTGGTAAACCTATGTGTCAACAAAAATAAATAAATAAATAATAAATCCTATTACTCTAAATCGCCCCTTTCTAAAAACCTAACATGTATCAGGTATATATAGCTACAAGAGAAAGTGCTATGGGGAGAACTAAACAGGAAATGAAATCAGTAATTTTCATTTGTTAATTACAAACATTTCTACTCTGAGGCATGTCAAAGTTGCTTTCTGGGACAGAATGTGATTTCTACAATCATTTAACATATGAATCCCTCAGGATAAATTCAAGTGTGTACTTTTCCAGTAATGTTTTAATAGACATTGAGCAGCTGTTATGTGTTTGATCATTGTGAAATCTGGTATATAGAAATGCAATCTTAAGTAGATTTAGTTCTTTGGAGCAGATCAGTAGACTTCCCCAAATCTCTTTGAAGAACTGTAATGATCATTTTCAGTTTAAAAGATCCTTTTTTTTTCTTTAAATAATCTAAATATATCTTACTAAATTCACCTGGTAATAACTGTCTGAAACCTACATGCCTGCTAGTTATAGATGGCAAAAACGCCATGCATTGCTGTTTTATTTAAAACCACATGTGTAGGCTATGTTTCAACTTTCAGTTTTATTTAAGCATGTTGAGGGAAAGACTGAATTCTATTATTATTCTACATGCTGGAGTTGTTTGCTTGTATCTCTAGGCAAAGCTGTAGAGCCATTCTGGTAGGTACATTTCAAATCAGCTACAGCTCTCCAACTTAAGGATTCTCTTCCCATTGCCTTCAGAGTCTTCTTATTAGAATAGACAATTTAGCATTTTTAAGACGACTTTCTGTGAAACGAATCTGGTAAAGGATACTGTCTTAGTTGGGGTTTCTAATGCTGTGATAAAACATCATGACCAAAAGTGACTTGGGAAAGAAAGGATTTATTTAATCTTAAAGCTTTTGGATTAATTCCCCAAAATTGGGATTCAAGTATTATATCTGAATCTTTCTTTCTAGGTTAAAATAATATCCTTGAAGAGTGGGAGGAGGATGCCTTATTCCTGTGTATACTTCCAGTGTCTGTATTTGTAAGTCTTCCTGGAATGATGAGAACTAGTCAGATAGATGTTTCAAAGAGACTTTGAGTCAAACTAAAGAGACCTTATTCAGTCCAGTATGCATTTGACAAATTTTAATCACCATCTTCTGAATATCAGAAATAGAGGACTAGCTGTGAGTGAAAGCTAGGGTCTATATTCTAGGGTCCTACATTCAGAGGCCTAAGTGGTCTGGATGGAATGTAAACACACCTTTAATCCAAGTATTCAGAAAGCAGTTTTAGCAAACATCTTTAATCCCAGTAGTCAGAAGACAGTGGTAGTCCATACATTTAATCCCTAGAAAAACAGAATGGAAGCAGACACAGGAAGCAGAGCTCAGTAAGGAGTCAGTTTCACACATGAAGTAATGTCTGGGATGAGTCAGAGTGAATGGCAGGCAGAGTGACAACTCAGAGGAAGAGTTAGCAGAGTGAGTCAGAATAAGTACACACCCAACTCTCATGAGAGGAATGGGGCTCTAAGCTCAGAGTTACAGAGTCAATTAAAGAGTCAGTTATAGAGTTAGCTGCAGCAGAATCAGTTACAGAGACAGGATAGAACAGTGAGAGCTCAGCAGGAGAGACACAGAGACAACAGCAGAGTGTGGCAGAAGTCATTATCAGACAGGAAGAGTGAGTTGAACCAGAAGGAGCTAGTCAGAGTGGCTCAGTCAGCAGTAGGTCTTGAAGGCTGAGGCTGAAGCCTTCTAGTCCGGAGCTAACATCTTAAATGTTCTAGATTGTATGAAGGCTGAAGCCTTATAGTTCAAGGATTAAGACTAGATTGCAAAAAGGCCAAAATGCTCCAGGACTCCAAGGATCCAGGCAAGAACTGGCCATTTAATTAGGAAAAGAATAAAAAGCTTCTGCCCAAATCAATGGCTACATCTGGTAAATCAACATTTACACTCAGGATCTAGACTAATACGTAGATTACCTAATAGTAAAGAGAAAAAAACAAAAACAAAACTCTTTTAGTTCCTCTGTCCTCAAGACTTTACATACAACAACATTTTTGGAGAGATATCTTGGTGAATATCAATTAATACACATATACACCTATAGACATTCATATACAAAAATAAAGATATATACATATATATGATTTATATACACATATCTATATATACATATATCTATCTATACATCTATCTATTTATCTATCTATCTACACATCTATTTATTTGCCTATCTATAAACATCCTAATAAGTTATACTTAAAAGTCAGATTCCTACTTCTTATGTATTAAGGCACAGCATACATAGCACCTTGTTATGGCCAGTTCTTCAGAGTTTATGTGCATAACAGATGCTGGGGTTGGGCTAGATATCTGTTCCCTAATATGGCTCAGATTTACAATCCCTTGAGAAGACGTTACAGATTATGGATTGACTGGATCCCTCCAGACCTTCTGACTTAATCTCTGGGCGTTAGAGCCTTGAAAATTTATATTAATAAAAAGTTCAGTGGGAGATTCTTATCACTGGAAAGCTGGGAAGAAGTAGACCATATGTTAGTGCTTTTTATAGAGAGATTTTATGATTCTGTTTCAGCAGGAATCAAAAAGACGATTCTTTGCACACCTGTGGTCAATGGAACTTCTTTTTTAAGAACTCGAATGCTTAAAGAATTGACTGCTTCAACAAATGGAAGAAAATGTCTTTTTCTCAAAAGTAGCCTTTTGCTTTTTGCAGAGTTTGTTGCAAATATAATCATATATATATATATATATATATATATATATATATATATACACACACACACACACACACACATATATATATAAATACATATATATATGTATACATACATATATAAAGCATATATACACACATATATATGCTTTCAATACCTCACACAGTTAAAGGAGATTTGTAAGTACAGAAACCTACCATTTTATAACTCCTGTGGTGCTTTAGAAGAGCACATAGTAGCTAAAGTGTTCAAGATGAAATTGATACCACACCTGAAAATGCCCATCATATGTCTCAGTAATTTATCCATAGGTAATATAATAGGCACTATTTATCATTGTTGGAGTCTGATATCTGCCTGTCAGAGTAATGCATATTTACCTTTTCTCTTTATTTCTCAAACTTTAGAGCAAGTAGTCTAAAATTGTAGGGAGTAGAAAATCATGTCAAAATAATCATTTTATTCAAAGAGAAAGAAAATCTAAGTATATGGTTGATTCAGTGGAAATTATTGGATATCTATTTTATATTTGAAGTACATACATCTACAGGCTAGTCCCATTCAGAAATTATTGGGAATCTTCCAGATACAGCTATTTATTGACACTGAATACATGTGTGATTGACCTTTGGGCAGCAGAAGTTGGAATCCATCCTTTGTGTTTTTATGACTGTTTTCTTCTGAGATTGCAACAATTTGCAAAAACACCTTGCAGTTAATTCTTATAAACAGTAATCTAAGAATAAAACCTAAGTATGATATAAATGCATAACTCTATATAGACAGTCATCTATGTGATCATTTAGAGGCATAAATTTATATAAATCTGTTATAGAGAGTTAAAATTTTCCAGAAGTTCTATGTACACACAGATGGAAGATGGTGAGGTTGGCAGTTGAAAGAAACATAAACACATGGAAAAATGTAGTATTGAATCATAAATGCATAAAATTAACTGTAGTGCTAAAAAATTGTGTATGTTATCATTAAGGCTTCCTGACAACAGTAAGACTATTCGTAGTTAAGTTTAGGAAGACTCTGAAGATACATTGTACACCTGGCAGTTCAGAGGGGCCCTGAGAGTGTTCTCCTGCCTTACTGTCACAGTGTCAAGAGTTATTTTCCTCACACTTCAGGAAATGCTGTCTCTAGCCTGGGTCACCCCACACTGAACAAGGAGGCAAGCAATTTGCCAGTAGCCTTTCAGCTTTCTCGGCCTTCAGAGTGGTGCATCCAAACTCATGGATGCCTTCTGTCAGAACAAGACTGGTGCGAGTGTGGTATGGGGCATAATGAGAATGGATTGATGTGAAGGAGCACATATGGTTTCATAAACAGAAATGTCATTCAAGCTGAATTGTTACACTAGACTGACATCAGGCACAGCCCCAGTAGAGCTTTCACAGTAGAGAGGCAGAAGCCACTGTGGAGTTTGATCTTGTGAAGGGGGTATGGAAACAATGAAAGTTATAGGCCCTAATAGAGTATCAGTACAAAGCAGTAAATATAAAGCTGATCATAACCGTTACTGACACTAAGGCACCTACACACATTGTGAGATAGTGAGAAAGGACACAGGAATAAGAGGTCAGAGCACACTACCTAAAGCCAGGTCCAGCAATCTACCTTGCAGAACATGGTCAACCAGTTGTGGGAAAGCTGAGATGATCAGATTGTGATTTGAATGGGAAGTGTCACCCAGAGGCTCTTGTTTTGAACACTTGTTTCACCAGATATTTGTGCTGTTTCAGAAGTGTGTGGCACCTTTATGAGGGGCATCTGGTATATGAGCTGGTATAAGTGGAGCAGGCCTTTTATGGTTATGCCAGCCTGTTGACTCATTGTCTATTTCCTGGTCAGCTATGATATCAACAGCCTCTGCCACACCATGCTACTCTCATGGACTAATCACATCACCTCTCTTTTCTGCCCTGATAGACTGAAACCCCCTGAAACTGTGAGTTTCAGAAACAATATTTCTTTCTTTCTATGAGTTTTTTTTTTTTCCAGTGTTTTGGTCACAGTGACCCAAACATAACTAACACAAGTGATATGGAAAATAAATTGATATTGTAGATTAGAATTTCACAGTGTGCATTTTTGGCAAAAAGACCAAGGGAAGAATGTGATTAAAAAAAAATAAAGCCAGGTGGTGGTAGCGCATACCTTTAATCACAGAACTCCAGAGGTAGAGGCAGGTGGATCTCTGTGAGTTTGAGGTCAGCCTGGTCTACAGAGTGAATTCCAGGACAGAGTTACAACAGAGAAATACTGTCTCAAAATATATAATATATATATAAAATAACTATTAAAAAAATGAAAAAGGACCCCAAATCAGAAGTTATTTTAATTAACACTAGATGCATTTAATTTCTATTTCTGACCCTAGCTAACCAGAAAACCCTTAGTCAGAAAATGGCAAAGAGACAAAAAACCAAAAACAAACAAATAAAAAAAAAACAAACAGTAGGTCTCCCAGCAGAGAACTCATGTTTATCAAATTGTTAATTGGGAGAGGGGGCAAGAAACAGTGTTGATGAATAGTTTCTACTTTCATCAACTGGTCCACTTACAGGTACAAATGAAATCCTTCAATAGATGAATAAAAGTTGCCTACTGTGAATCAATAGGACTGTTTGCATTATCTCTGCTGAATGGGGTCTTTCTTATTAATGGGAAATATTTTATTTTATTGGTAATGGAAAACATTTTCTATATATAGCTCCTTAATTTTTATATGCATCTTTTAAGGTTTTAAAATTATTTAATTATGGGTGAGGAATTGTTGAAAACCTTATGTTTTTAAAAAATTGTTAAAAAGCTTTACTGTTGTGAAAGTGGTTTTGTTGTTTGTTTTGTTTTTTGTTTTTTTTAGTTATGTATAAAATAATTGTTTGTGCACTGTTGGGTGAGGGACTGCTTAGGCCCTGGAATTTTGTATTGTTTGCAGGTTTTGAATTTATGTAGGGGATGTTTGATTGCTAATGATCTGCACATGCTATCAGTTGAACACCTGAGGAGTTCTGTATCAATAAAAACACCTGTGCTGGGACACTCAGGGTTCCACTACTGAGTATTGTGCCTGCCATGATGGTGGTTCCCTCTGCTGAGGTCTGGAAAGGCTTGCACCTATGAAAATGCCTCTGTCTCTTCCTTGCTTAGCCCACACAGTGACTAATTACTACAGTTTACTTAATTTTTAATAGTAAAATTGCAGTCTCCATTAAGTTCTTACTTTTAAAATGTTATACATAAAATTTTTAAAGATATTTCTTTTATTTTTTATTTTTGTTATATTGAAAATAGATTTTTTTCATACAATATATTTTTATTACAATTTCCCCAGCCATGACTCCTCCAAGAACCTTCCCACTTACCCTATGATTTGCATTCACCCCCTATCTGTTTTCTTGTTGAAAAAAAAATAGCCACCTAAGTAATAATCATAAATTAAGGTAAGAAAAAAGAAAAACAAACAAACCAGAATAAGATAAGATAAACAACAACAAAACAGAAGAAAAATAACTGAAGGAAAAACACAAGAAACCCAAAAGCAGAAACATGTTCTCACACACAGGAATCCTATAAAAATACAAAACTAGAAGCCATATTATATTCAAAAGAATCTATAAGTTAATGGAAAATAAATACAAATTATAGGCATTGATATATGTGTTTATTTATCAATTATTATTCTCATAGGTTCATGGCAGTGGACAGTTTATTCTTTGATAATTCAATTGCTGGTCCTAGAGCCCCTGTACAATCTAATCTGAGAACCTAAAACATTTCAGTCTCTGAGACTTTCTGCTGACTGAGCTCACTCTGACTGTCTTCTGAACTCCAAACTGTAATTCATAAACCATCTGCTTCTGACTCTCTGCTTTCTCTCTTACCTTATTCTATACTGGCTCTGCTCTTCTTGGCTTCTCCTTCTGAACTGAACTGTGAGCTGACTGCACTTAAACTCTTTGACTGAACTAACTCACTGCTTCTCTCTGAGCTCTGCCTATTGCCTGCTTCCAGTGTGCTTTTCACCTCTGAGCCCTGCTTCCACACTCTGTTTCTATCTTGTTCCTTTCTCTGAACTCTGCCTGTTTCCCTTCTGCTTCCACACTCCTGATATTAAAGGTCTGTGCCGCCACTGCCTTCTGAATGTGTTTAAAGATAGGTGCTATATTGGAATTAAAGGCATGTACTAACATTCTCTCTACTCTAGAGCAGCCATGCTGTTGAATTAAAAAATTCATTCCTCTACAATAAATAAATAGATAGGTAGGTAGGTAGGTAGGTAGATAGATAGATAGATAGATAGATAGATAGATAGATAGATAGACAGATGGATAGATAGATAGATAGATATACATGATAGATAGATAGATAGATGATAGATAGATATACATGATAGATAGATAGATAGATAGATAGATAGATAGATAGATAGATAGATAGATAGATAGATAGATTCCCTGACTGAATAGTATGAGACAAAGAACTTCATAAATCTCACTGAAGTCTGTGTGGGCCATTTACTGCTGGCCATGGGACCTGCCCTTAAAAATGGTTGGAATCCCCAGTGCGATTTCTTTGGAGAAAACTAATTTTTCACTTGCAAATGGTTATCAGTTAGAGATAGCTTCTATTTTAGGGATGGGCTCTTGTGTCCAGTTCTCCAGTCAGGGTTGGGATCCCATCTGGTAAAGACTCATGCAGGTCCTGTGTATATTGCCACAGTCTCTGTGATGCTATGTGTGTCAGTTGTGTTGTTTCTAGAGGGCCTTGTTTCCTTGGTATCCTTCCTCCCTTTTGGTTCTTAGAAACTTTACATTTCTCCTTCTATAATGTTCCCTGAAGGGAGAGATTTGGAGACAACCTATTTAGGGCTCTAGGGCTCACACTCTCTTCACATTGTCTGTCTGTATTTCTCACATTTACTGCAGATAGAAGCCTCTCAGATGATGGCAGAGAAGGCACTAATGTAGAATTATATAAGAGTGTCCCTTGGAGTCATTTTATAGTCAATGCTATGTTCATTTAGCAGGACAGTAGTATTTGGTTTTCTCCTATGTCTCTGGCTATCTAGTATAAGATTCTTGTCTACCTGAGCAATTTTAAGGGTGGGTTCTATCTCATGGAGTGGGCCTTAAATCCATTCAGATTTTGGTTGATTATTCCTACCATCTTGTGTCACTATTGTGTTTCTGCTTCTGGCAGACAGTACATTGTACATAGAAGTGTTTGTAGCTGGGTTATTGTTTACCTTTCTCCTTTGGTAATGTGCAGAGTACCTCTAGTTCTGTGAACACTAGTCTATAGTTATGAAGGCTCTAGGTAGACACCAGCTGACCTTCTCCATGTTCATTGAATTGTGTGTTTTGGGATTTCCATGGGGCCTGTGTGGGCAAAAACCCGATTAGATATAACCCATTTTGTCACTGGAAGCTTCATTTTCTGATGAGACATGTCCGGTTATGCCTCTATATTTGCTGCTATTTGGTGATTTCATTTAGATTGTCATCATATATGGATATATTATAGGACACTTCTACTTTTTAGATTTCCATATAACCCCTCAAATGGCACTTAGTTTTGTCTGTACCTCCCATTACCTCTCCCCCTCCTTCTCTCTGTTTGAACTTCCCATTTCAGTCACCTCCATTGTTTCCAAATTATCCATTCTACTTCTGAAAACAGGCATTATTCCAAATGTTATACAATTATATTGAATTCAAGGAGGTTCTTGAAAGTACAAAAAAGTCTTTGCTGAATTATGGTAGTGACATTATGAAAAAAAATCTTGTTTAAGAAGAATGCATAGCTTAAGCACTAGGAAAATGGTTCAGAGTGCATAATGCTTGCCATCCAAGCCCAAAGATTTGAGTTTGGAGCCTCAGCACCCATGTAAAAAGCTTAGCATGGTGGTCTAAACTGAAATCCTAGAGCTCAGGAGACAGTGATAGGAGATCCCTGGAACTTACTGGAAAAGAATCTTGGTGAACTGGTGACCTTAATCTTCAGTGAGAGATCTTGTCTTTAAAAATAAAATGACAAGCTATTGCAAAAAACATTGACATTGACTTCTGATCTCCACATACATATGCTTATGCATATGCTTACTCTTCCATACCTACAGAGATGTGCACACACAGCATACACACTCAAGTACATAGTCGTGAGATACATAGATGTAATAGGACACAGACATGACCTTAAAGTTGTGTGGAAAGCTGTAAAGAGTTTGTTCCTGCTGCAAATTTGAGTGTGTTGAATTTCTCTGTAACATATTTATTTCTTTAATCTGAACAAAAAACTTCTAAATTTGAGCTTCTACCCAGATTCGATTCAGAATAGATATATGCCACTATGTAAAGCCCATTTATTCTCATAGCTTGTGTTTATTTATTTTTGTTATATGGTGAAAACTATTTGGAAAACATTAAAGATGATTCATTAAATAGTTCTTAAAAGTCCTAAATTTCATTGCAATAAAAGTTTCTCTTCTAGGAATCAGAATATTTGAGCATGAGCTACAAAGTATGGTAATAAGGTGTCATATGTATTGTCAGTGATTCACTTGTGATGGACTTGCATCCTACTTCATCAGCCATTAAACATAACTTCATAGAAAAGGCCTATTTCTAATTGGAAGTGAAGAAACAGTCTCACTTTTAATAGGTTCTATTCTGAGTTGCAATTACCAGTGTCATTAATTAAATAGATACATTTTACCAAAGCAATAAAAACTACCCATCATAATGATTTAACAAAAATTGAAAGTACTAAATTATGAATTTGATTCCTTAATGTGGTACAATCCTTTTTTTATTAATTTGATGTATATGGAAAAATTTTAAGAATTACTAGAAAAAAAACCTACATGACATATTACTCCTGCCAATGCCGAATCATGCCCAGATCCTATTCATTCAGATTATACTTTGATAACTTTGACCCAGGGGCTAATAACACTAAAGTAGTCATGTATATGGATAAATATTTTTCTGCTATTGACAGAGTACTTGCCTAACCCACATCATTTTGATTCTCTAAAACCCTGAAGTGAGTAGAGTTGGTATTTTTGTTTCAACTTAGCAATTAAAAAGATGGAACTCAGACAAAACCTTTATAAATTAACATTTCTGAAAATAACAAATTAAGACAAGAATGCTGGTATACATGTGATTCTTACCCATGTAATACAGAATATGGTTATACACATGCAGGCTCACAAAAACACATACACACATACATACGCATACACACACACACATACAAGAATCATTATTAGATATAAGCCTCAGGTAAGTAATTACCTATCTCATTATCAAGTGTTTTGTTTTATATCTGATATTTAGACATTAGTAGTAGTTTATATGTCTAGTACTGTGTTGAAGACAGTAGGTGATCACACAAGTATTGCCAGAAAATCTGTGTGACAGAATCAATTCTATAAACCCAATAAGGCAAGCCATATCTTCAAAATGAAATAGCAATGAGAAATATTCAGGGCTAATAAAAGATCAATTTTCTGAATACTACCTTGAATCTACTTTATTTGAATAAATGCCTTGAAATTTGTGCACAATACAGACTTCACATCTACTCTGTCTGTATAGTTTCTGATTGAATACATATGTTTGTAAAATAGTGACTTTTATTGTGGTGTATGTCCACAGACACAGAGAATTCTCGCTATTCTTCCAGTTGGGGTAACAGAACTTTAGACGTGAGAAGGCTACAATTCATAGGTTTTTTGTTTGTTTGTTTGTTTTTTTCTTTTTCCTGCTTCCGAATGCCTCGGAGATAAGCAGCCAATTTATCAGACAGTTTTGATGCAAGACTTAAAACAGTTGTGTCCTGAGAAACCTACCTGGTCAGTTGAACTGAAGAACTACATTCATCCAACATGTACTTTATTGAGCATTTATTCTATACCAGGTGTATATTAGGCATACATGGATATTCTGCTTTTGTTCCAGCTATGCATTTTTACAAAATATTATTTATCTGAAATACATAAAATGTATTGTAGATATATTTTAACATATTGGGGTATATGAGAGAAACATGTATACAGAAAAATGAACAATGACCAGATCTGCTACTTTGGTGATTAACTTAAAGAGCTCTAAGATAAAATTCATTCTTGGTCTGGAAGATGACAATTTAAATGTACATCTGTATGGGTGAAGTGCTGAGTGGTAAAACTAGAATCAGGATTTACATTATAGCAGTATTGGAATGGCACAAAAGACAGAGAGAAAATCCTACAATGGCTCTAATGTACTATGCATCTTACACAGTTCTGTCTTTGAAAGCCTTCTGTTTTTCCTTTCTTTTGTGAATCCATCTCCTTCCTCACACTGAGGTCTTCTCTTACACTACTGATCTTTCATTCATTGGCTGTTTTTTTTATGTTTGTGTGTGTGTGTGTGTTTTCTTTTAACTATACTTGAAAAAAATCTCTTCAGTGTATCCACATTTCACTACTATTACTTTTCTTTCTGTGTTTTTAATTAAATTATTTTTATGCATAGTCTCTCTGGGTCTGTGGATTGTAGTATCTTCTCCTTGTTTAACAGTTAATATATGGAGAGATGACAGGAACTGGAGGTTGATCAGGAGTACAGTGGAAACTTACTGGAATCTCTGAATGAGACCTTAGTGAGGACCTCTAATAATAGGGGATAGGAAGCCTCAACAGGCCATATCCTGTGGCCAGGCAAGACTCCCAGTGATGGAACTGGGGCACCATCCCAGCCAGAAAGCCTTCAGCCTATGGCTTATCCTCTTTGCAGTATCCACTGGGACAATGGAAGGCAGAACTCCATGTCAAAGGAGGGAACTCATGCCTGGTATTGCAGGTCAGGCCAAAAATTAAAGACTGAATAGCCTGAAGATCACTTCTAATGATGTCCTCTCTGCTCATAGATGGCTGCCTAGCCCAGTCTTCATCAGAGAAGTCCGTTTCATCAGCACACAGAAGCATATGCAGAGGCCAAGGGCCAAACATCATGCAGAGTTTCTGGAAATCCCATGGAAAAGGGGGAAGAGGGATTGTAAGGACCAGGGGGATCAAGAACACCAAGAGAACAAGCCACACAGAGTCAATTGACCATCACTCTTCGGGGGTCACAAAGACTGAAGGGGGAAGAAACGGAACCTGCAGGGTCCCCTAAAAAGATCTTATGATTTTCTGGCTTGGTGTTCATGCAAAAACTGGAGTGAAAGTCTCTGGCCCCTTTAATCTATCTTTGGGACCCTTTTGCTTATTCTGGATTGCCTTGTCCACCCTTGAGTCTTGTTCCATCTTGTTATGCCCTGTTTGAGTAGTAAACCAGAGAAGACTGTTCTTTTCTCAGGAGAAGCAAAGAGGGGGGTGAAGATTGGTGGGTTGCAGTTCAGGAGTAGATCTGGGGGAGATTGGGGTGCTGGGAAAAGTGGAAGGAGGAAAGGAAGGGGATTGGGGTATATTACACAAAAGAAGTAAAATATAAAATAATTATTTTCATACAATACATTTTGATCATGTTTTCCGTCTCTCAACTCCTCCCCGTTCCTTCTCAATATCCTACCCATCCAATTTCATCTTTTCTCTCCCTTCCCCCCTCTTTTTCCATCCCTCCCTCTCTCCTTTCTCATTCTGTCTCTCTCTCCTCTCTCTCTTTTTATCCCTTTCACCATAACAAACAAACAAAAAACAAAAAATTAGACAATGAAAGTCAAAATGTATGAACAAAACCAGTAGCCAAAAAAAAAAAAAAAAAACCCAACAAAATTCCCACAGAAAAACGGGAGTCTATTTTGTGTTGACCAGCTATTCCTTTGTGTGCAGCCTGCCTTAGAGTGTAGTTACTATTCGCACAAAAGCCCCAAAGAGGTTCAAACTAGGTAAAATTCCAGTACTGAGAAAGAGAAGTGGACAGAAATTCCCAACCCTATCCAAAAGATATTTGCAATTGATAGCTTCTGGGAAAGGGAAAATCAGTTTCCTCCAAGAAATGTCACTGCTGTTTCTATGATTCTCTTATTATGAATCACTGTTACTTCTCACCTAGATGATTATACCTTATTTTAACAGGCACTACTATCACCAGGTATCTGTACAATTCAGCCAGTTCCGTATACCAAACCAAGAGTTGTCCTTTCTAAACCACGTGTCTGAGGCATAGTCCCTGTTGCATAAGGTCCAACTGACAATGATACTCAAGACACAGGTGCCTTTATTCTTTTCTTCCTAGATTCTCACTCTCATACTTGTCTGACTCTGTGCTCCAGTCCCCAAATTGCACTGCCCAGTTCCTAAGTGTGTTGTCATCATGGCAAGCAACTCAGGCATTAAAGTAGACCATAGCCTCAATTCTCTGATGATCGGTTGTTGATCTTGAGGGTCACATGAGATCTCTAAGTCAGTATACTATGCAATCAACACAAATTCGGTCCTACAAAAATTCTGATCATTTTTTTTAAACTTCAATAGCCCTTTGACACAGAGCTCCAGATTCCCTATGTCTTTTATTCAATTATTTTCTTTTTAACACTTCAAATATTTAGTAACTTACCAAATAAATATATTAAGTTAGTGGTGTGTGTGTGTGTGTGTGTGTGTGTGTGTGTGTGTGTGTATACGTACTATTAGAGAACAAATCCTGGAGGAGTTGGGTCTCTTCTGCCACCTTGTGGGTTTCAGGCATCAAACTTGGCTCTTCAGCCTAAGAGCACCCCCTCTACCCACTGAGAATATCACTGGCTGATGTGAAATATTCATGCTCCATGTTTTCTCCTCTGCAGAATAAAGTCATGCGATTCAATGACTGAATTGTCTACTACTGTGTCTTCTGTCACATAAGTGCTACTCAAAAATATTTGTGAGTGAAAAAATGAATAAATGCATAACTGAAACTGATGATAAACACTGTTTATTGTCTACCAGTCCCGGTCTTACTGCTCAGCTCTGTAGGTCCGTATGTCTGCCTGTCTCTGTCTCTGATTCTCACTTTGTAACTCTCCTAGTGATAGGACCTAGTTTTCAGGTTTCTCATCATATCATTATTATTCTAAAATGCCAGGGACAGTTAATAATTTACTTCTGGTAAATCATTATGTGTGCACATATATACGCCAATGTAGAAATACAGATCTAAATATTTTCATAAATATTTATATGCTGTGTCTGTGTATATATGCATACATATATTAGTTTAATTCATTTAGATTTTAAATAACTATCTCATTACTATTTTCATTTAACTGATGAGTAGTTTGAAGTTCAATGATGATAATTTTTCAGTGCAGAGATATATACTCTCCAAGATTTTGTTTTTGTTTTTGTTGTTTTTCCTTATCGCTAGAAAAAAAAATGTGGCTGAGATTTAAGCTTACTTGAAAGAGTGTGCTTATTTTTTGCCTAGGACACCATTCCCAGTTTACAGTCTAAAACCCTGTAATGAAAGATTTCCCCATGAACAGGAATGCAAGAAAATAGAATAGTATACCTTGGAAGGTGAAAACTTTACCACAGGATGATATTTTATTGGGGTCTCATAACTGTTCAGAACTGTCAACAATTGTCTTTTTAAAAATTATTTAATTTTATGTTATATGCGTTGATGTGAAGGTATATCTGGGAACTAGAGCTATAGACAACTATGAGCTGCCACATGGGTGCTGGGAATTGAACTCGGGTCGTCTGGAAGAGCAGCCAGTGCTCTCAACCTCTGAGCCATCTCTCTAGCCCCAACAACTGCCATTTTTAATATTTAAAATGAAGGATAATCTGTAACTCAGACTTGTGTAACTCATTTTGCTGTAGGGTAGATAGCTCTGACAGGGAATCTGACCTGGCAACACACATGGCTTGATCATCTCTGTGTACCTTTCATGGGTCCTTCTGCTTTGACCTTTGCTTGCTAGCAGCAGGGATGTTTTCATGCACTTCTTCAGTTGAATACAGGATTCTCTGAGTAACACTGGGGGGAAAGAAAACCAACCCATGCAAGCGTACTGCAAGTGTGTTCTCTAACTGGAAAACTGTTCTACTTCTCTGAAAGGAAATTACCCTTCTCACTGAGAGCAGCCAGCTCTCATTCTAAAGCTGGAGGTGTGACTCCATGTGGAGCAGAGTTTTTGACTGTTTTGAGTTTGGATTTTGATCTTTCTCCCATCTGAATTTGTAAACAAAACCTTTCTCTCTGTGTCTGAAAATACTTATTTAGAATCTCGCCAAGAGAGACTGATTCTTCCAGAGTGCTGAGAAAAGTTGGCCAGATTTGAGAATGTTTTGGACTGAAAGTGGCAACTAGGTGCCAGAAACACAAAGAACATACACACTCCCTCTGATTCCACTCATTTGTGCATAAAATATGGATTGTATGGCTGCGAACCAAAGCTATGCAGAAAAAGTGGCATAGCTTCTGTGGCATTTAAATGAGAGATTGGCTGTTCATTTCATGATGCCTCAAGTTTAATTTACAGAATATCTTTTCTCATGAAGGCACTTGTGACCTTTGTGGGTCAAGCAATACCATGTCATAAGCTTTCTGGATCACAAAGCACATCTTTTTCGATTAGATTTCAGGAACCAGTCAGTCCTACACCAAGGTAAAAATGGAGAAAAGTTTTTGCTTACATTTATGAAAATACCTTTTTGCTAATAATATTAATAGTCCCTTAGGAAATGCTATTGAGACTTCTGGAAACTATTTTATCAAAATTAAAGTACTGATGCACCTTTTAACTTACTGTTTTAGCTGTTTTTCCATTTTCAAAATTAATTTGCATCTTGAGCATCTGCTTTGGTCGTATCTATTGACACAAGTCTCTGGAATCTTCACTGAAGTCATTTGAACCAGGATGGACTATTGCATGCTCTGAGAACATGAAACTGTATACAGAGAAATTAAACTGTATAGTCAGGATCAGCTAATCATTGTGAGACATAAAACTCAAATATCTGCGTATTTCAACTTGTTATCCTTTCTGTGATATTGTGCCTCTATCCTCCAGTTAGAACAAACACCACTATGAATTAATATCAACCTTAGCTATAGTCAAAATATTTAGTAACACTACTGAAAATCATCAGCCCTGAATAGATTTAAGACTTCTCTACAAATGAGATATTTGAAAAATGTCCAAATTATTCACAACTGCTGTCTACTGAGCAATAAATGAAATTGCTTTCTTGTATTTTCACCCCTCTATGTTTGTGTACCTGCTCACAAAAATCAACTAGTACATAATGCAAGGTAATACACTAGAGTTTCTAATGGCTCCAAAATCTGGCCCATGAGGAAATCAAGCTGCAAACCCATTACTAGATTCAATGCACCCTTTCAATGCAATTCAAGTCTGAGAAACATTAAACAATTTGGGCAGGTACTCATGGCCAATGTCTCCTCTGAGTGCTTCTCAGGTGTCTCACCCTCATGTTATTATTTTCAAATGCTAGGAAGAATTAATGATCTCATTCAGGTAAATCAGTGTGGGTTGAAATATCATGCAGGATTAGCAATACACGTTTTCTTGCAGAGAAGGTATTTGGGCTCCACACCTGTGTTGTCTTCTAAAATGACAATTTCCTTGCAATTCCATTTTCTTCATGCCTCCTAAAAATATGCCACCATTTGATGAGAGTCTCAAATGATGTTGGTATTTTCAGCATGTACTCACCATTCACTTAAGAGAATACAATTCCATCCGTGAGTTTCTTTCCATAGAGAAAATAAAATTGTAATTCTCTATGAATTATAGTAGTTTCTTTACCAGGAAATATCTCTCCTAGATAAATGAGTCCTCTGCTCATGTGGACTTATGTGTAATCATCAAAGAGGCTATCCGTTGGGAGCATCCAAGCGCATCTCCTTTTGAGGTAAGTTCTTGCTCTTTTATAAGGGCAGGTTTTCTGTTACTGTTTTGTTTCTTAAGGAAAATGCTTTGGAATTCATAATATTTGGTCTTTGAAATTCGCACTGTTCTTTTGTCATCAGTTTTTCCTGCTATACCCTCATATTTAGATAGACAACTATTTAAAAGCACAGAATTTAGGCAAAAGGCCACAGTAACACATTCACTCCATAGCAGCTCCTCTTAATGGCATTCATGCCTGCCTGGTATAAAGAAATGTCCTGTATCTCCTCTCTCCTCTCCCCTCCAGTTCCCTCCCTCTCCTCTCCTCTCCTCTCCTCTCCTCTCCTCTCCTCTCCTCTCCTCTCCTCTCCTCTCCTCTCCTCTCCTCTCCTCTCCTCTCCTCTCCTCTCCTCTCCTCTCCTCTCTTCTTATCCTCTCCTTTCTTTCCCTCCCTTTTTCTCTCTTTCTCTTTCCCCTTCTCCTCCTGTTCTTTTCTTCTTCCCTGTGTGCTAATCTGTTACATAAAATTTCAAATAACTCAAAGAAGAGAAAAAAAGCAAAACAAAACAGTGCACTAAAATACCCATAACCCATAAAACTTATATGCCTCTTTACTCTTAACCATCCTCAGAAGAATTTGAAATGTAACTCTTTTCATTCTTTAATACTTCATGTTCTGTTTCTACAATATTACAATACTATTATGAAAACTACAGTGACTATTAAAACTTAAAAAATGACTGCCTCCTAATATCATTGGATATGTGATTATTATTAAAATAGCACAGATAATTTCAGAAACATTTCTAGTTGATGTGTTCAAATCATGACCCACAACGCACATATTGCATTCATTTAAGATATGTGACTATATCTGAGTTTTCTGTTTCTATCTGTTATCCACCTTCTTGTTTTACAATTTCATTGCCTTACAATTTGTACATGGAACAAAGCAAGCTGTTGCTCTGTACCGTCTGTCAATTTCTAGAGTTTACTAACTACTTACTTGTAATGTTTACCACCATCTTCCCCAACTCCTTTTATTTCCAGAGAACTGATGTACTTGTTTAGAATGTTCTGTGTATTAGATTCTGTACTTTTCATCTAAGCACACTGGAGTAATACATAATACATAGCTGCTTCCTTTTATGCACGGCTGATGTTCTTGGTTTTATAACTGTTCAGAGAATAATCCCTTCTGATTCTTCTCTCCCTCTAGCCTCCATAGGAAAGTTATCTGTCTCTGCTATCTTTATTGAACTTAGCCATTGGCTTGCCAAAGCCTTCCGAATGGGATGGGACACGGCATACTGGCACATGCTAAGATTTTGAATGTGTTGTCATTACCAACCCTCTTTTGAACTCCTACCTTCTTCCATGGGAATTATGTGTTTCAAGTTGTACCAGTTTTTTTTTTTTTTTTTTTAAATCGTAGGTTACAGATTGAGATGATAAAAGCCAACCTGAATCTAAATCCACAGTTTGGAACTAACCCAGCTTAGGAACATCTGACTCTCAGATCCCGTTTTTTTTTTTTTGTAATTAGGGGATAAATGGACATGGCTATAAATCACTGAGTTTGAGGGCTGTTTGTTAAGCAACTCTATTGCACCAGATCTTTAATGCTACAAACTTGAATACTGACTCCATAATTGAGGTTTGGGTCAGATTGCTTTGTTTTCTTTTAACTTAATATTTCATAATTGATATTTTATTAATTGATGAGTACTACTTCAATGCTTCACCTTTTATGGGTTAAAATATGATGACACGCTAGCATGCTCATTCTTATATCTTTCCAAGAGAGGTATCCTAGGAGCAATTCTGAATTATGCTCCATAAAAAGGAAGAACATTTTTTAATCCCTTTGCTTTATTTACTAGTTTTAAGAATCAAGTGCTGACACATTAGCAACCTTCCACAGTGCCCAATGTACCCATGTATTCCTATCATTATAAAATAGATCAACCGTTGTTTGATGTCACTCTACTCATCTTGACATCAACCCTCTTGGTAGAGTTCACTTTTATAATGTTACTCTGGGTTAAACTTGTTTAAAATGGTTTAATTCTAATAAATATAGCCTGAAGCATCCATTTTTATTTTTCTACAGATATTTTTTTCTTTGAAACTTAGAAATATGCTTTTGGTGTAGGGTGGCAGGAAAATCACTAACAGTTGAAAATCTCCTTGGGAACCAAGTCAAAGGAAGTGGTGTTGAGTGCCAGTGCCAGTCCCATAAGAATGCAATGCATGGGCCAACAGTTTAAGGACATACCATTTAAAGCTTCAGGACCTCACAACTCAGGAAGTTTTGCTGACAAAGGGTTGCCTGACATAAGAAAGTGACCCAATTAAGTGATCAGTAAATGACAAAGGCTCACCTACAAGAGCATTAGCCTCCCTAATTAAATATTAATAGCCATCAAGTTATTGGCTTTTTAATTAACACTGAAAGATCTGAGAGTACCAACTCTATTCCATTCTAATTATATTAACAAATTACATGCATGAGGATTCAGATTCTAGGTTTGTAATATATTCTTTAAGAATCTGCAAATAGAGTTAGTGTTTTCTTAACAAATGTTCCTCAACTGTTATTATGTTTCTAAACAGAACCAGAAAAAACATGAGAGTGTTCATTCAAGAGTGTGACATCCTATGGATTATAATAGAATTAAACAGGCTTTACACGAGGTTGTTAGAGACATACCATATATGCACAGTATTTTCACTGCAATAATAATCTCCTCATTGAATTATTTAACACATTGATTTGTAAAAGGCTTTGTGTGTTTGGATGTGAGTGTGAACCAATGAGATTGGTACATTTATTTTCTTCAAAACAAAATGGACTGGAAGAGTCATTTAGTCTCCAAAATAGAAACAAAATAGAAGAAGGTGAATAAATTTCTGAGACAAAGTGTAAGGATCAACTTCTCAGACCCTCCTTGCTCACTTGAGCTTAACATTAATGATACTGGCTTAGGAATCTTATTGAGGAAAGCCTTCAATATTGAGGTGTCTATGTTCTTTAACTAAAGTATTCAAACAAATGCTCATTTTAATGTACTTAAGTTGCATTCTTCCTGTGTTGATTTCGTAGCCTAACATGTCTCTGATATAAAGAATGCAACATTAGATTAACACCGATGTGTAAGAATTTGGGTTCTCTTTGTGTGTAAGAATAGCTGATCAGTCTGTGAGGCCCTGGTATGACATTTTCTGACTTAAAGAAATGTAGAAAGAAGTTATCTAAAGAGTTGATTATGTGTCTTTGCTATTCCAAGATTTTGGAATATATATGATATAATGGTGATATATATGAAACTAGTGTGCTACCATGGTCATGGATAGTTCAGCCACATAATCAGATAACAGTCAATGGCTGAAACTCAGCATTCTGATACAGACAAATGACGTGAGAACAACTGTTATTGAAATACCCATCCTAATTAACTTTTTAACTTACTCTACCTCTGATATGCTGAGATGTGAGAACTCAGGTAGAGATAGAAGCCTCATATTACTACATGTCCCCTAAAGATAGCCTGCAAACTTCAGTCCCTGCAGTTAAGGATATGAGACAATCTTAGTTTTGATAAATGTAGGGTTTGTTGCTAAATAACAGACTCCTCCAAAACTTAATGACTTAAAGCAATGACCACATTATTCTCATACCATGATTTCTCAGGCTTCACAGTATAGTTCTTCTGCTTCTCCTGATATGGACCAGAGGAACAGCTAGCTGGGGGCTCAACTTGCTTGAAAAACTCAAGGTGATTAACACATGCCTGGAACATTAATAGAAGACTGAACTGAGAAAGAATAGGACTCTAGAATGGGTGAATGGGTGACTGCTTCCATGTCCCTTGTAACATGTATCATCAGGTTTATTCCTCTCATGGTCTTTCTGTGTGTTTTACTTAGCAAGCAAGCAGAGTTGTAATATGGAAACCCAAGCATGTCAGGAGAACACAAGTAATAGTGCTTGGTCCTTCTTAGTACATAGACCCCAAACAGATACTTTTGCTCCGTTATCTGCATATATTCAGCACTGTCTAGAGCACCTTCAGGATTTGAATAGGCTGAACTGTAGTCAAGTGTGAAGAGTAATCATCAAAAAAAAAGACTTTCCTTGAATTAGTGAATTTGAAAATGAAAAAGAATATTGTGTGTTTACCTGGACGCCTACATCAGTTATTGTTCTTAAGGATGTGAACAAACATATGACAGAAAAGAGAATAGAAGTTTTTTGTTTTTGTGTTTTTTTTTGGGGAGCGGAGGAGGGATCTCACAATGATAGAGCAAGCAGTCCATCATGAAGGGAAATGCATGGCAATGGCAGCAGCTTTGTCCATGGCAACAGGAGTTTATAGAATAGTCTGCTAACATCTTGCTAGATTAGGAACAGAAAGATAGAAAGGAAACAGGGCCAGTCTATAACCCTGAGGACACTGACCCTAATGATCTATGTCCAACAAGTTAAATCCTGTGACTTGAGGAACGCATAATCTCTGAAAATAGCATCACAGCCTGGGAATTATGTATGCAAAAATATGAATCTGGTGGGGCATTTCACATTCCTCCCATAAAATAGAAGACAGTCACATGGACCCCATCTTATGCTGAGTATACCTCAATATTTAACCTAAATAAAGTTCAACTGGCTCTCATTCTGTGCATCGGCTTAATTCAGACATGAAAATCTAATAATTTAAGACATAATAATGTTTAAAGAAATAAAACAAAGTACTTAACAAAGCTGTGAAATATTTCATAATCTTGATCCATGTCTTAATTTCTATAGGGAGATATGAGACAGAAGATCTCTAATTTAAAAATAATTTAGAATGCCATAGATGTCAACTATTTATTTATTTTTTCAATCATGGTCAACCATTGTGCTGATTTGTGAAAGTGCACAACAGTGAACCATACAAAGGAGGCAGAGGAAGGGGGAAAACAGTGAGGGATAGAGATAAAATACTTGTTTCAATGTGTTGTTCCCATTTCTTCTTAAGGCCTATTTTTTCATCATATGCAGGAGCATGTGTGTGTGTTTACTGGGTATTCATGAATATGTGTTACATATTTTTAGCGTTCCTGAATAACATAAAATATTTTTCTCTATACATTTGCAGATATACCACTTCTAACACCAATTAGGGATTGTTCTTGTTGCACTAGAAAACCCCCAGTATTCTGACTGCAGTTGAGCATCCCAGAGTTGGACTCAACCCTAACACTAACTGCAGAGTAACGGAACATAAAGAAGTCATGCATTCCTATTGTGCTCCACAGCACTGCCTTACCTACTTTACATTTAGACACCACTCAAAATTTTAGAATGCCACCTGTGCTTCTGACTGATGAGATATATACTGGATGCTTCTACAGTCTTCTCTTCTAAAAGATCTGCTAGAATACCCCTTACATGTTTACTGACATTTATTCACTTATTACAAAAGGTCAAGGAGATGGAAGAGAGGCCCAGTGCAAAGCCTAGCGCCTATATGTGTTGTGTTTGGTAGCTCAGAATCTCTCAAGTTCCCTCACTAAGAGAGTTTGATGAAGGATTCAGTATGTAAGCATGACTGATCAGAGTACTGGTTATGAGTGGTTAACTACATCTCCAGTCTCTCTACTATCCAAAAGCTGGAGGGTGAGCAAAAGTCTTCCACTCTATAAACATTTGGTTGGTTTTTTGGTAACTAACTCCCAATCTTTCAGGGCTCCACAAAATCAGATTCTAGCATAAACTCAACTGAGACCTAAGGGACTTGCTTATGAGAAACAAAAGATGTTGTTTCTTCTTTATCACTTCAAAAAGTACAATGGTTTTTAAACTTCTTATCAGGAACTATATAAGGACAGTATATATTTGTTATATCACAATACAGTATGCATTCTAGCTTATATAAGGACCCCTCTCCTGTCCTAGAATGCATCTTAATGAAGACACACTCAGTGTGAGCCATGCTCTGCTACTGCTACGACACAGGTTTTCTCTGCTAGACTGATACCAAGGAGTTAACTGAGTATGTTATCATCTTTAAACCCTTCTCTGAAAGGCAAGCTGACTGAGTAACAAACTTGTGCATGTCCTCTCACAAATTACCCTCACTTGTCTTCTCTTTTCTAATCTTCAGAAAGAAATCTTCAGATAGATTTCAAATGGTGCTGGTTGGGATGTTCTTCATTGTAACTGCCATCTAAATACTTCATCTGCTAGACCATGATAATTTTCATTAGAAGAAAAGAGGAAAACTGTTGTGGGAAACATGTTTAAATCCTTCTGCAAGTGATGAGTGTATCCATCACTGAATGCTTGTCTGCTAATTTTTGGGACATTTTCTATGCTTTATGAGAAATAGCAAGACTATTCTATCTCTTAAAAAAACATATTCTTAAGCTTTGGAATCAGTTTGTTTTCTTTAAGTCTACATTTTATACACATTTTAAAAATGTTTATATATAGTGGGGGCAGTCCACTATCTCCTTCTACCATGTGGGTCCTCTAGGCCTGGAACTCAATTTATCAAGCTTGGTGTCAAATGTCACCACAGCTAAATAACTAAACAGCTAAAGCTGTTGGGCCATCTTGCCAGCCTCCATGCATATATTTATTGAAATACTATCTGCTCAGAAATATGGATTGATAGTACGTGTGAAATTTTGTAAAGTCACAAATTGAACACACTTAGGTATCCTTCTTCTAGCTTAAGAAAGAAAATGTTGCCAGTACCATGGAATGGCTTTGTATCCCCTTCCAGTAATTACTTACCCCTGTGTTAAAGGAACTCTTTTTATTGAATGATCAAAAGGAAAACCTATACCCAAATGCAAGTTTGGTCCAGAACACATTCTCAAAGAGAAAATCATTGGTAGTTTTATAACAGAACAGCTGAAAAGCAAGCCAATGTTAGCCTGTAAAACCAGCCTGATGGCAGCCACTATGGAAATCAATATGAAGGTTCCATAAATAGTCCAAGATATATACCCAAAAGACCTCATATCCTATTATAGTCATACCTGCTTACCTATGTTCTTTGTTACTCTATTTACAATAGCCTACAGGTGGAAACAACCTAGATGTCCATCAACTGAAAAAATAATAATGAAAATGTTGTATATTTACACAATGAGACATTATTCACCTATTAATGAAGAAATTATGAAATCCACAGGTAAATGGATCATACTGGGAACAATCACTCTGAATGAGGACACCCAGAACAAGAAAGACAAACATCTCATATTTTCTCTCATCTGTGACTGTTAGTGTTGGATCTTTAGTGTGTGTTTCATTTACAGTGACCTTTAAGGTCATAAAATTACTAAGAGTTCACAGAAGTAGAAAATATAGAATGCATTGGTATACTGGGCTAAAGGGGAATAATGAAACAGGAAGAGTTAAGGGCTAAGGGCTAGTTAGTAGAGAGTATGGCAGAACAGGGGATAGGGAGAAAGATAAATGACAGTAAAGACCTTTTTGACAAAAGCATGGAAGCCTACTACTATAGAGGCTTTATATATAATTTGTAAACATGGACACACACACACACACACAAATACAACAAAGAGTTTAAATGAAGTCACCATCTCAAAGATCAAGAATGCTCTGATGAGACACTAGAGCTTAATAAATAAAAAAAAACCCTGTGTCAAGTATGAATTACATCTCTTGGAGTCATAGGAAGCTGAGGTCTCATAGATCCCAAAACATTATAGGCTACTATCATTGTTCTTGGTCACTCTCCAGAATTTGACAGAAAGACTATTGCTGAAGACACCACACACTTGAGTCATAGAACATGGCAAAATTAAGCTGGTAAGGACCTGAGAGATGTGTCCTTAGTGGCTAGCTTCTATAGAATTAAAAACAGTACTATATGAATTAGTTATTATTCTTACTTGAAGGAAAAGGGAAATAGAGTGCTATGAATTCAGTTAACACTCAAAATAAAACAAAACTCGAGTTTACCCAGTACCAGATCACCTTTTTGCCCAACCACATGATGTCTTCATAGACTGAGAACACGTGAGGACAAAACACAGAGGCTGAACTGAATGATATTATCCATTTTGGAATAAGACAAGTAGCTATGTGTAATTTAACATTGCCATAACAAGAACTACTTATATTGTGCTTTTTTCTCTCCTGTTACTTCAACACTGATTTTGTGTGTGATATAACTTATTTAGTGTGTCTGCCTTCTAGGAAAAGAAAAGAAAAAACTCATTATGTCAGGAAACTTGGTCACTTCTGCATGCCTAACACCTGAAATGTGAATACAAGAAAGTCAGTAGTTTTTTGTAGATTGAACATATGATTCTATCATACCGCTCATCTCTGTAACTGTTGAAAACCAACTGAGTTATGTCTGAGCAAGCCATTCATTTATGAAACCTAGATTTATTCATCTGTAAACACAGACCTTAACTTGGACAAATCTTCACTTTACATATCAATTTACATAATGAAAATTATTATGCAGTTACCCTTAAGATTTGGGTTTCCTGAGACAAATACTCTATAAAAACTGAAGTTAGCTCATTTTTCTTCCATTTCTTCCTTCTTTCTCATTCTTTCCCTTTCATTGTTTTATGACAAATGTGATGGGGGAAATTAAAAAAAGGATAAAATACCAAGGGAATTTAAAACAGAATCTGACATTGCAGGGGAAAGTAAAGACCAGCTATGGCAACATTTTCAGAAGTAGCAGCCAAGGGCCTGCAGTGAGAACAATGGAGTTTTATTCATAGTTATAGCAAGCTGAGCCAAAGGCTCCTTGTGAAGAAGCTTCCTAAGAAGTTTGGTTTTTAAGAAGCGGAATGAGTAATGAACATACTCCAAGTGGGACAGACATGAGCTTAGAAAATATCTTTGATGTCAGAACAAAAAGGAGTTGGGTATTTGCCTGTCTGTTTCTCTTTAATTGTGAGGTTGCTTTTCTGGGAGACCTCTGTGAACACAAAGCTCCTCTTCTGAGTACTTTTAGGCAGCTACAAGGTCCTCATAACTTCATTTACTTATAGGAATTATTGTACACTACAGATAATGAACATTTCTGAATATTCACACCTGGATAATCAGAAATAAAAGAAAATATGACCTTAGTAAACAGAATTTGTTTCCTTTTTCTTCTATATTTCCATAAGATATAAAGCCAAATCAGTGGCTGGCTACCCACTGTACATGTGACATTTTCTCATGCATATGATGTAATGTATTTCTCCTTTTTGTATTCAGACATATTGAGTTCATGTTCTGGCTATGCTAACTGTTAAGGGGTTCCGATATATATTAAATGCAAAATCTGTGACTAACTAGCTAACTGCTTCTAGTTCTAATATCGTGACAATTTGTTTATAAATTTGTTTCATTTTCTTCTTCCCAAATTGATATGTAAAATTTATTTTTATTTTTTAAGTTCTTTTGTATATTGTTATTTTATGTACTACATGAATTCCTGGTGCTTGTGAAGGCTAGAAAGTATTGGATACCTTTGATCTAGGGCTACAGATGGTTTTGTACTTCCATGTGTGTGCTAGAAATTGAACTTGGGTCCTCTGAAAGAGCAACCAGTGCTCTTAATCACTGAGCCATCTCTTCTGCCTCCGCAAATAGATGAGAGAGAGTTCTAGAAAACAGATTGCTAGAGGTAGGTGTATAAAAAATGCAAAAAGATAATAGAATCCATAAGATGAGTCTGAATTTCTTTATGTTCTTTCTTGCTTTGAACCAGATAGAGAGTACATAGTTCATTTCTTTATGTTAATGAGTATCCATTCATCTCAAGTGGGGACAATAAGCATTTTTTAATTTGTTACAAAAGCTAAACTAATTATTATGTGTTAACCTCCGATATTGTACTAAGTTGTTGATTATGGCCATTATCTGGGGCTATTATAGGAGTTCGTGCCATTGTTACATGGTTAGGGTTTCAAGTCGTGGAATTTAGGTATCTGCTTTTAGGAAACTGTATATGGTCATATTTGGGAACTATTTGATATACATAGAAACATCATACCTACAAGTTAGAAAGAGGAGTGTCAAAGTAGTCCATGGTATGTCTTTCTTCACCACATGAAAACATTCAGTTTACATGCTTATTTACAGGTAATTTCATATATATATATGAAAATATATATATATCATTAGATGAGAGCTTTGAAATCTAGATTAACTCTTTTGTAATACAATATTTTATTCATTATTTGAAGATTTCATATATTCATAAATGCATTTTGATCATATTCACACACCACACTTACTTCTAATTCTTCCCACATATACACCCCCACCACATCCTAAACCTGCATCCTTTATTTCTACATGAGACATGCACAAGAGCTATCCATTCACCAGGCCATCCCAGAGTAGAAAGGGGCTCTTTAGGCCTCACCCCTATTTGAGGGGCTGTTGACTGCTGAAGGCCACAGGGGAGAGAAAAAACAATGTTAATGGTATAGACACTGGTAGGTGGAACACTCTCCAGTAGATTACATCATATCTATGTATATATGGGCAGTGAAAACTGGACTGGGTAGGTCATTAAAACCTACAAAAACATTTTAGGGAAACTTATTAAACTACATGCCCAGAGAAAACCACAAGGTTTTCAGAGAAGTGGCTGCAGCATATGTGATCCACATTTCATACTCTAGCTCTGTGCCTTCCAGTACATAGCACAGGGTGCAACCCGTGGTAAGCATATGAGTACTCTAGGTTCTAGGCCTTCCTTGTGATTTTCTGCAATTCAATGCACTGCATAAGACAGACCATAGGAGCAGTCTTCATTGTCCTTCTATGATTCTTTCTTCTCTACCCTTATACTTCTATGACATATTTTCCTAGAGTTCTCATCATATTTAACATCATTTGATCCCATTTAGCTATTCCTAGAGCTATTTGAATTGTGACTAATTAAAATGTAATGTCTTCTAGAATACTGGAACTTGACAAAGGATTGTCCTGCTCTGCAGGTGGGATTGCAGACCTATTCTGGGAAGTGGGAGGGAGTAGGGTGAAAGGGACCCACATCAGTGATGCTGTTGTATGAGTAAGGAAAAAAAAATGATAAAGCTTCTGAAAATATCAGAATACAAAATTCCATGTATCACATGGAGCCTCTATTCTTTCTGAATCCTTTAACTGCCCCCCTTACCTCCACCCCCACCAATTCTAGTTTTTTGTATACCTGGACAATTCTCTGGATGACTGAGGATTGATTCTTTCTTCAGCTGTGCCAGAAACAGTGAAACTGAAAATCATGCTTCTTTGACTTTTTTTTGTTTTTCTAAAATTTCAAATATTAACATATGAACAGCTCTGTTTTTTTTTTCTATTTTCCTTTGAACATTTAAGATTCAGATACCTTTTAATCTGAAAAGGAAATGTTTAAAATGATTAATTGTAGACACGTTTGTAAAAACTCTTCCTGAATTTTAAAGAGACCAGCAGTATTGATCATCTCTGCAGATTCTAAACATACAGCTACAACTCAAAGTCTAACTAAGGATATTTTAACTACAGCACTTCTTAATTGTACCATAATAACACAAGAGAAAGTTGTAAGCCATCTTTCCACTCATAAAATACATAAACTCCTAAATATTCTTAGGAACTAAATATATTAAAATTGTGGCATCTGAAATATTCAGACTTTACTAATGGGATTAGATAGGGGGAGAGTTCATTTGACAGAGGAAATTTATGCTAATTTCTCTATTTCTTGACTCTATGAAAATTACCACTTGACGTACGCACGCAATGCAAATTTATGGGATTTACTTCAATGGAAAATTTGCCTTTGTGGGGTTTGCTTTGAACTCATCTTATTCAAAATAAAAGATATTTTCCTTAGTAAGATGTGCATATCCACCTGAATAATGTTAGTGAACCATCTCATATTGAATTTTAGAAGAGGGGATAAAATCAGCCAACAATGGAACATCACGGTGAATGAAAGGCTGGGCTCTGGTCATGAGTAACACATTTGAGCATAAGCACTAGTAGCACTGAGGAGGAGGACTTCAATACATTCAATTTTTCTGTATAGCAGCAGGTACAGAAGCAGCCACAGCACAGGGTAATTAGTAATGTTAAGTTCCACATTTGCCTCTTTTACTACATGCAGAAATACTAGTTTTCATTAGAGTAACATTTGAGAAACTGCTAAAAGGAAACGTTCAACATAACTTTAGATTGAAAAATTATCTCACATTCATTGGAAAATTACTAGGGAGCAGATTTCATAGCTTGTTTAATGGATTTAATTAATTGACAATATATTAACCCATAATAACAAACTATTCTTTTTCTAGGCAAACTAATTTTAACTAAAGATCTCTGGAACTTCAGGATTCCAGAAATAGTTCCCCAAAGAAATATGTAGTCCATGATGTAAATACAACTTGAAATTTACATGTTTCTCTATGTTATACTTTAGAAAGGAGAGAAGTAAAGTTACCAGATGGTCAAAGAATTTGCAAAGCCCACCCAAGATACGTGTCATTGACGCATGAACAACCATGGAAGCAATAAGAGTGACATTCACAGAATGGTTAACTAACTCCTGGAAATTATAGTTATTATCACAAGAATATGCTAACTCCTTCCTGAAGATGTTTCTTTATTTGTCAGTAGGTTTGTATTTATTACATATTTATTTCTTGTATCTACTTCTAGTGTCTCTGTAAACTAGAAAATGAAGGTATAATATTGGTAGAAAAAGAGAAAAAAATACCATATTTTCCTTGCATTTGTGTTGGGAATGTAAAATTGTATGAAATAATGCAACACGTAAATTCAGTTGGCTTTCCCTATGCAATTCTTTGTCTGAATGCAGTCGAGGAGATTATTGAGGATTCTCTGGCCTGAGAATCCTTTCGCATGTTTAAGTTGTATTAGTATATGTTTCTCTTTGCTCACTGCCTATTACTTCACAGAATGTAATATAATGTTAAGGTCTTAAGAGGGCATCTCCCTTTATCTTCCTGTTACCACTACAAAAGTTGAGCAATTCAGAACTGTAATTGCAAAGCATTTTTTTTCTGAGATCTCAATGGCTGTTTAAAATCAAACTGCATTTCTGAGAAGTAAGGTAAAAAATCTGAAAGAATACCTTTGGGAATGCTGATTTCATTGCTGTAATTAGACATTATAACATTCCAGCTTGGCTTTGAAATACATTAGGGCATATTCAAGATGCTTTAGAAGTTTACCCACTCAGATAAAACTTTTGAAGGGTTTTGTTTCGATTGATAAAATGGTGAGGATTTTATTTATTTATTTATTTTGGTCAATTTTTGATCAACTTAATCGTTTTCCCTAATCATCATTTTGTTTGATTTGTTAGATTTCTGTAATAATTAGGCTTCTTGCAGACTTGTAAGAGAAAGCAAAGACTTGTCATGCAGCAAATATATGAATGAACTTATACCATTTTCATTATATAGGTGAGATGTCACCAGATAAAATATACACTTACAACCCTTCTTGTCATTGTTTTGATTTCACAGTGGAGAAATTCTATTTATTTCTTTGTCAACTTGGGCTTTTATTAAATATCTTATCTTGTCTGTTCTGGAAAAGTTGAGCTTCTCATCATTCAAAGAAAAAAAAGTGAATTAGAAATATTCTACAATAGAATTTCTAATTTAAAAAACGAATTAAAAATTTCAAGTGTAAAATGTCACTAAAAGCATTCATTGATGGCTAGGAAAGTATGGTATTGGTATTCAGTCACTATTATTTGTGTATAAAATTCTTCTAAATTCAAACTTTCCCTCCTGGAGGGAGAGGCAGGTTAATGAGATTCAGAGAATAAACTACTTATAAGACTTAGGAAAGTCCTCGAGCTAAAAAGATTAACAAGTCTCCTCCACAGGTTATAAAATCAGTAAGTAATTCCAGGTAGAGATGCATCTGGCCTGCCAAACTTCTTGCAAGTTTTTCAGAGATCTCCAAGGATACAGCTTTCAGGAGTTGTTACCTAGTCTGGGGTGGGATGGGCTCTTGCTGATGTGGCATCCTTGTTCCTATAAAAAAATCTGTCACCCAAACTACTGTAAGTTACCCTATTAAAGTCATTGGTTTGCCAATTTGGACTTTGGTGGAATCGATATTTTGCTCTGTTGTTGGGTCCTTGTCTGGTGAGAGTAGATGTTTCTTCATATCTTATCAGAAAATTCCAGCAGAACAATTAATGTTTGAGCAGGGATCATTACACCCAAGCATACATTTGGAGGAAGCAGTGTGATGAGATATGTAACTTAGCTGAACTGTCTGAAGATGGAACTTCTGCAGGAGTAATCCTGGTATAGCTGTCCTCTCCTTGTAGCATGTGGTGGTGTAAGTTCTTGCAATAGAAGTGGATGGGTGAACTTTGCTATGGATATTGAGGAATACAACTAAGAAGGAACTATTTTGAGGTAGTAAGTCTGTGGAAGAAAGCTCAGAATGGCTTCTTTTAAGTGGTGTGCAGTGGCACACTTCCTTGGTGAGCAGGACCATCTGAGTCAGCCATGCTCCTATAAATAACCCCAAAGATTTCATTGGTTAACCAAATAGGATTTTTGTAAAACCATTAATTTGGTCTGTCACTGGTTCTCTATCTGGAGTGAGTAGAACTTGCACCGAGTCTCCTCAGAAAAAGTCTCACACAACTTACTTTAATATCAGACCTTTGTAGTTGTGTTATGGAATTCCTACTCAAATTCTGAAACAGCATAACAACAGAACACTCGAAAAAGCAGGACAAAAAGAATTGATTTCCAGGTGTGCACTGTGTCTGACTTATGGAAACTTGATCTATGTAATCCTTCTGAGGCAGAATATTCAGTCTAGAGGAAATAACTATCTTCTCTAAGAATATCCATCTGGAGATTTTAATTTGCCCCCCAAAGCACAGAAATGAACAAAAATTAGACAATAAAAGATGTGATGTGCATTTCGGGGTCTCATTCAAAATTGTGACATATTTTGAGCTTCAGAAAACCACCAAGTAATATGGTAATTGATCTTTATTATGCAATGTCACAATGAAGGTAGGGAGAGGGGCAGAAGGAGGGCCCTGTGGGTAGGCAAAGTCAGCTTCCATTTATATAGAACTAGAAAAACCCACTGAAGGGAGACTAATAACCATAAAACAAATGTTATTTCCTTCATCTTCCCAGGGAGACCAGAAATTCAATTTCTAAAGAAAATTAAGGTTTACTCTACAATTATAAGAGAGACTCAAGTTCCTATTTCAGTTATGACAGACTGAGGGTATCAATGTACCCTGCTTTCTCAAAAAATTATAAAGCTGATCAAAATCCATGAAAAAAAAAAAAACATCTTTGCTGTCAGGACAGCAGCCATATGGAGACTTAGGTGTCTGAGAAAGGAACATAAAGAAGTAAAGATGGTATTCTTAATGACTGCCCCCAACCTACTGCCTGGAATTTTTCTAGAGCATTATGTGGGTATGTAAAAAGAACATAAGAAAGAGAAAGAGGGACTGAAGGTGAATGAATGAGTAAGGAATTTGGAGACCCAATCAAAGTATCACTTGAAATACTTGTCTGAGCACTAAGGTGCTCATGTTAAATAGTTCAGAGTTAAGAATACTTCCTGTTCTCTTCACCATCATGAAAATAATATATGACTGAGTTTCCTCAAAGACAATGTTTAGTCATGGGTCAAAATTTCCGTAGACAAGGTGCTCCTCTTGAACTACTCTAGCAGAGTTGAAAACACACTTCAAAATGAGCTAATGTATTTCAAATAACTACTTCCTAGATATTAACAAAAATAAGACAAAGCACTCACTAATTACAAAATGCAAAATACTTGCTTTTTGTCAGAATCCAGGTATTTCAAAATGCAAGAAAAAAATCCATAAACAAAAAAAAAGAAACAGTAGCAAAAAAGATAAAATAGAATTAAAGACAGATCAATTAGTATAGCAGTCAAATTGGTCAGTCATTCAGTTCTACTGGGACATGATCTAGTAGAACCTTTCTTTGGTTCTGAAATCTCTTTAAATTTCCAACTCTTATCCCAAATAATGTATAAAAGTATTATAGACACACACTTATATATTTGACAAAACATTAGCTATAAATGCCTAAGGGCAGAAACCACATACTTATGTCAATCCACATTGACAAAAGGTGTCTGTTAAAGTCAAACATGCCTTCATGATAAAAAGTTCTGGAGACTAGAAATAGATGGACCTAGCACATAATAACAAGGACTATTTAGAGCAAATCTATAGCCAAGATTATACTAAACAAGGAGAAATTGAATGCCTTTCCTCTAAAATGAGGAATGAAACAAGGATGTCCTCTCTCTCCTATCTTATTCGATATAGTATTTCAAGTTTTACCTATAGAAATTGGAAAAGGAAAGACATAGAACATATAACAATATAAAGGGAATAAGTCAAACTATTCCTATTTGTAGATGAAATAATTATTTACTTAAAAATCTCTATTGAGTTAAATGAAAACCATTTGACCTAATAAACACATTAAGATTGCAGAAATATATATATATATGCAGTTATTAGACTTTGACTGACCAGGGAAGGCAAGGAGGTATTTTCATAGACTCAAACCCTGACAGACCTCAGCAGAGGGAACCACCCTCCTGGCCAGCACCATACTCCATCAACAGTGGAACCCTGAGCATCTGAGCTCAGGTGTTTTTATTTATTCAGAGTTCCTCAGGTGCAGATCATAAACAATTAAACATCTCCCACAGAAATCCAATACCTGCAAATAATACAAAATTCCAAGACCTATGCATCCCTTTTTCCAGCAGTGCACAAAACAATTATTTTAAACACAACTAAAAATAAACTTCCACAATAATTCTTTACATGAAACCTTCTACACTTTACCAATGGCCTCTCCTAGCCTCTTACAGTGCCAAGCCTCAGTTGCTCTCCATGACCCCTTCATGCCTTCAAATCTAGTACCATCTGGGTGACTCTTAAAGTACCAAGTTCTTCCACCAGCATGAGATACAACCTTGGCAAGCTCTGGAAGACAGTTTCTGTGTGCTGACCCTGAGGAAACATTTTCCAGATTTTAAGATAGAGTCTGGTTTGATGGAAAAAATAAGCAATCTGTGTCTGCAGGAAGAGTTCCCTCATGGTGAGGAGTTACTGCTTGTAAATAAGTTTGCAGGAAAACAAAAACAAAAACAAAAAAATTGTTCCATTTAACCAAGCAGCTTTTTGGCTCTAAGCAGTGGCTTCCTCAACGGGATTCTGGGCTAGTCAGAAGAATCTGCAGTGGAAACATTCTGGCCATTTGGTGTTCTTTTTCACCACCACTAAGGGAAAACATATGCCCTTCTTCATAGACCTCAAATACAACATCTTGAGCTTCAATCACATACAATGCAGCTATCAGAAAACTCAGTTTGTGAAACAGCAAGCTATCACCAGCAGAGAGCATTGGCTCCATGATCAGGAAAACTATTAAGAACCTTCTTTTTTTCCTGCTCCCAACTGAATTCTTTATCTCTAAGGACCTTCTTCTGTAGCTCTCACCTTGGAGCCTTTGCTCTCATTTATTTATTAATTTCACAACTGTTTCATTTCATAGAGGCTTATTTCCTTTCTTTCTCTCCTCTTCCTTCAGGAACCTTCATTAATACCTTAATCTCTGTCCTCTTGTAGCTTCTCTGACTGTACTTTACCAGACTCTGTGAGGTCTGGAGTTTCTTTCTCTTCTTTGTCTCCAGGTTGGATTAGATGGTGTGATGTCATGCCCCACACTGGTGTACCATTTGTACTTGTATACCACTGCTGCAGCTTAGCAAGGAGACACAGAGTCATTTCATAGGTGCAATTGCTGCCAGACCTCAGCGGAGGGAATCACCCGCCTGGCCAGCACCATACTCCACCAACAGTGGAACCTTGAGCATCTGAGCCCGGGTGTTTTTATTCATTCAGCACTCTTCACATGCAGATCTTAAGCATACAAACATCTCCCACAGAAATCCAATCCTGCAAATAATACAAAAGGCCAAGGTCTATTCATCCCTTTTGTCATTTGTGCACAAAAACAATTATTTTAAACACAACTAAAAATAAACTTCCACAACAATATGACTCTTAATTTATAATATCAGTGTAGTCTTAGAAAAATAAGTCAAGAAATACTCTATTCAAAATAAACTAAAAATATATATAAAGTATTTAGGATTATATCTAATTTAAAAAAAATGAAAGACCTTTACAGTGAGACTTTCAAGACATTATAAAATGAAATAACAGAAGTTACTAGACTATGGAAGTCAACACTATGAAGATTAATTTATAGACTTAATACAATATCTAACAAGATTATGATGTCATATTTCACTCGTTTGGAAAAAAAAAAGTACAAGAACGCCTATGGAACCAAAAAAGATCATAGACATTCATAGAGTTTCTATGGAGTAAGAACAATATGGAGGTATCACAATACTCAACTTCAAATTATACTGTAGTGTGATAGTGATAAAGACAGCATGATACTAGCATAAAAATAGATAGGAAAATCAATGAAACAAAATAGATATCCTAGAAATAATAAGACAAAGCCATTCCTACCTAAGTTTTAATAAAAGAGACAAAAATATACGCTGGAAAAAATAATGTATTCAGCAAACAGTGCTGCCATAACTGGATTTCTACTTGCAGAATAATGCACTTATATTCAAATATTTCTTTTTGTACAAAAATCAATTCCAATTTGATCAGAGACCTTAATTAATAGTGAAACTTCCAGAAGAAAATATAGGAGATACTATTTGAGATATTGGGGAATATAGGTTTATAGGTATAGAGAAATAGGCTTGTGTGAAAGCTAGGAAGGGTCTGTTCCAGGGGTCTATATGAAGGAATTACATTCTGAGGTCTGTGTGGTCTGGATGGAATGTAGGAAAAATGTTAAGAATGTTAGTACATACCTTTAATTCCAGTATTCAGAAAGCAATGGTAAAAAATACCTTTTAATAAAATATATCAATTATTTTACACTTTAAATATATTTACATTTTTTATTTTCCGTCTAATATTAGTCTGAGCTGTGATCAATATTACAATTAAAAACTACAAATGAGGGGCTGAGGAAAGAATTTTTTCTAGCACTACAAGTGAATCAGATCTTATTGTTATTAGGCACATTGAACATATTGCATTTAGCAATTTTCTCACTTCTAAATAGATATGAAGTGTTCCTTTGTAAGTGAACTATAAGGCTATTCTGCATCTGGGACAGCAAGGATAGTGGTGTGGAAAATTGCTACATTCTGAACATCCTGTTGGGCAAGGAGTTTAACGAAGTGACAGGCTTGTATTTTAGCAAGTTCAAGATCCTGGATGTGTTCCCCAGCCTTGCAAAGCAATGACAAAACCTGGAACATTCATAGATAACTATTACTAGATGTATACTCTCTGTGTACATTAGATAAGAGTGGGAGACATTTGAGCAAGGAAGAAATAAAATTAGGAAAGTGGACTTCATGGGAAAATGACTTCAAGAAAGAAGTGTGATTCAAGGAGATGCAGGGTGTGGGTAAGTTTTATGGAAAGCTCTTTAAGAATGGAAATTATTTGTACATTTAAGGCCTCTGTGCTGTTACTCAAAAGCAAACACCTTCAGATGTCCCACTCTGTTATTTATGTCACCTTATTTAGATTAGGAACTCAGGGACACAGCTATTATCTTCATCAAATGTTAATGAGTCATAATTGCTAACATAAATAATATTACTCTTCATGATTATGTCAGGGAATACCTCTTTATTATATCTACCGAGGACATCAGTGAACAGAATATAATAGGAAACAATTTTGCGGCAAGATAAAAACACACAAACCTCTCAAGGAAGCTAATATGAAACTGATAGTAATAAGCCAAGATGAATAACTATGTGGCTTTCCAGGCAGGTATGTATGAAACAAAATCTATATTAAACTGAGGTTCAGTTTCTTTACCTTAAAAAATGTGATTAATAGTAGTTGTTTTGTAGTAGTGTTTTCTGGACACAACAGGGAAACTTTCCATATGAACTTAGAATGATTACATATAACATCATGACCAAATCCTGAAGAAATTCAAGTCCCACAAAATTCCAGCATTGAGACAGGGAGGTGGCCACACAATTCCACCACTACATGAAGAGCTACTGTCAATTAATAACTACTAGGGATGGGAGAGTCAGTACTCTTTAAGAGTGTGACTACTTATGGATGGACCAGGCTTGAGTGGGTGGCCACACAGCTGGGAGTATATAGGCAACATGATTTGAAATTGTTTTCTGAGAAGCACAAATAAGATGTCAGTCAAATGTTCTTCTTTCAGAAAACATAGTACCAGACATATCTTTTGCTTCTTTAGTTCATTGCTCACAGGTCACTGTGTTAGAATCTTTACCTTGACCAGGATTGATTCTCTTGGAGCATCTTGGCAGTATCATACATTGGTCATGAGCCTCCGCTCTACATTTTTCTGCAGGAAGACTGACTTTAGAAAGGACAACTCAATATGTTCAGGATAGAACACAGAAAAAATGGTAGAAAATAGCTCATTGAGTTTAATGGCAGAGTTCTGGGGTAAAGAGCACAGGATGTCTATTACAAAGGGCTGTCTAGAACATGCTGTAGAGCAAGTTACAGGCAAAGGGTGAGTCCTAGTTGGTGTCCTACTTCTCCAACAGGACTGGCCATGTCATACTTAATAATTGTTCATGATTTCCTTTCATGAACCTATGTCCACTGCTTGTAACAAGTAGTTAGATAAGTCTCAAATATACAGAAAAAACAATTTGAAAAACATACCTGTTTGTCAGAAACTATAAAGTACTGGTGGCTTTAATAATAGCAAAAAGACTTTTCATATGCTTTTATTCAGTCGACAGTACAATATTCCTACACTAGAAGCTGTGATATTGAGTTTTAGTGTCAGCATTATGTGAAGTTTCAGAAATAATTTGCAAGTGTGAAAAGCTGAAATTTTATTTTTTTTCATAAGAATTCCTTCGGTACTTAGGTTCAATAGCTCAACTGATGATAGAAGAATTCATACCCTCTGATCTGAGTCATGCTTTGATCTTATATATCTCAGTGAGAATATCTAGCTTTTTCAAATGTTAATGCAAATATCTGATTAACCATTTTTAAGAGATCATCACTTTTAAATAGTTTCTTCACACATAATGAATCTTTTATGCCACACATCATTCCTTTCAAAATTAAGACCCAATATTTATAATGAATGCATAAGAAGTTACCAATATATATGGTTGCAGATAGGAAGAAAATCTGAAAATTATATTTAGTGACCTCCATACTGGTAACTATAAAATTATTTTCTATATTAGGTTATTCAATTAGCTAGTATTTGTACTCTGTGATAATTGAACAATTACTAATAATATTATTGATCAATTATATTGAAAGTCATTTTGATATTGTGCAACAAAAAATCTCAGAATCTTACTATGTTTTCATAAAGAGTCTCTGTAAAGTTTCAATGTGATAGCTCATGATTACAAAGTTTGTGTCGTTTATATATTTGTGTCAATAAGTTTTATGCAATTAAATAATTTAGATATGTATTTCAACTAACTATATTTGCTCCATTTATAAAAAGAAATATACAAGACATTTATATTACAAAGTGTTTCTAAGGTGTTAAACTTTGTAAAAATTATAATAGATTTAAACTTATTCCTGGACAGATAGAATACATGGTGTTATATGTCCATTTTTCTATATTTGCTTTGTGTCCTAATAAGTGGTCAATTTTGGAGAAAGTTCCATGGGCATCTGAGAAGAATGTATACTCATTACTGTTTAGGTAGAAAGTTCTGAGATATCTGTCACACATATTTATGATGTCATTTACCCACAGTACTTTTATGTTTTGTTTTTGTTCATTGAAACTGTCTATTAGTGACAGTAGAGAATTGGTGACAACTGCTATCTGTCGAGTCATTTTTTTAACCAGGAATATATTTTTTAATTTTTCTCCAGTATTTCTGTCTCTATTAAATTTTGTTTTCACATTTTGTACTTACTTTCTTATTTCATTTATTTCTGATTTTGTTCTCTTGGAGAATACTCATGTTTTTTGAGTTATTTGAATGTTTTTATGATCATTTTAACTTCTTCCTGTTAATCATCTATGGGTCTCTGTGCTAATCTCCCTCCACTAGAAAAAGAAGTTTCTCAGATAAAGGTTGGGAAATGTACTAGTTTATGGGTATAGTGATAAGTCATGAGGCGTCATCTTAATACTTAATATCAAATTCTTCCCTACAGCCTATGACCAATCATTCTAGATACACATTCTTAGACCTGGCAACAGTGCCAGGAATGGATAATGTCTTGTGGAATGGTTCTTTAATCCAATTTGAAATTGTTTAGCTTCTCTCATGACACTCTCACCGCTATTGTACTAGTGCCCATGTCTTGCCAAGCTGATGTCACTGTAGTTTTACAGCTGGATAAGATGGACAATTATTTTTTTCTCTGGTTATATGAATAGCACTTTCCAGCACTTATGGATGGAAGCCAGTGGGGATTAAGCTTCTAAGTTGGTTCCAGCTTGAATTTCCCATGTTCTATGACTTGAGTATGTGGTGTCTTCAATGATAAGATCTACCTGTTGTGTTCCAGAAGGTGACTTCCTGGAAATATAAATACTGATTTAAGAAAATGCATTAGATTGTCCAACAGGCATGTGTAGAGTAATTTTATGGCTTCATGATTGATAGAGAAAGCACAGCCTACTGTGAGGGATGCTATTCATCTGAAACTTGTCCTGTGCTGTATATAAAAGTTGGGCAAGCTATGTAATAAGATATGTCAATTAAAATATAGGGTTGTAGAGATGGTTCAGTGGTGAAGAGTACCTATTGCTATTGCAGACAACCTTTGAATAAGTGTTTGTAGCTCTGGTTTAAGCACATCTCTTGCTTTCTTCTGACTTCTGATGGAAACCACATGCACATGGTGTATATACATACATATATATATATATATATATATATATATATATATATATATATATAAAGTTACACTAATAAAAAGATTCAAAATGGAGAATTTTTAATAGATTTGCATACACCAACAACAAGGATGATACAAGACAATTTCTACATGGTTTGGCATCAGAGAAATGAAAATTAAAGACACAAGAGGCTAATACTGTTGTAGAAGAGTTAATAATTCATTACCTTCCAGTTGTAAATTTGCCTTTCATTACCTGAATTTTAATTTGAGACTCAGCATTTCTCATTTCCACTGAGAAGGATGTGACTAACACTCCATCATTCCACCTTCAGACAGTGTTTGTCAAAGCCAGAAAAAAACCCTGCTAAGGGAAAAGGCAGTGTGCACACAAATATGTAACTTTCCCAGAATCTAGTTTGGTTTGTACCCTCTATTGTCCTATCCTCTAGTCACTTGTCTTTTCTAATTCTTCAGTGTGGTACTCGGAACTTAGGTTTGCATCAGTTCTTCTGTAGCTTAGTTCTGGATAAAACGGAAGCTTAGCAAATGGGCTTGGTGACTTCAGGAAAGTGAAGCTGTTTCTAGTAGTTCTTGACTTCATAAACTTCTAATAACTATCTCGTCCAGATGAACTGAAATGGATTTTAATATTTATTTTAAATTACCATTGTGTGTGTGTGTGTGTGTGTGTGTGTGTGTGCATTTATGTCACCTGTGTACAGATGCCTACAGATGTCATAAGGGAACACTAGTATTTTTATTTATGTTGCCTGTGTACAGGTGCCCACTGATGTCAGACAAAGGATTCAATGGGATCCAATTGGAGCTGGATTTACATGTGGTTTGTTGTGAGTTGTCTGATTCTGGTATTGTAACCTGAACTGAGGACTATGAAAGACCTGCGAACCCTACTAACCATTGAGTCATCTTTTCAACATTGAATCCTTCATTTGCTTTTTGGGGATATCCTAGTTTAGATATACATAATTTACATTTCTCCAAAAAGTCATATGACATGACTCTAATGCTACAGTAAAGCATAAAGAACACTTCCCTTTCTGGTTGCCAATACTGGACAATTAATAACTGATAAAGATATATGCTGGCCTTTGTGAGTCTGTCTCACTTTGAGCCTAGCCTTTGTAATCCCTGAAAAGACCTGGAAACATGTTATCAAGATTAGTAATGATGACATGGGAGACTGAGACAAATATTAGTGTAGGTATAATGTACACAGGAAAGATAATGGAATTAAAATATTTCCAGAAGAATAAGAGATTTCATATAATCATTTACTCATTAAAAATATTTGTTCTTAAAGAATTCCTGTATATTTATGATTCTATGTGAGCTGGACTGAAACCACTTAATGAACCTTACCTCAAAAAGCCAACTCAAACAATTCAAACTCTAATGATTAGTATGCATTAGAAATCACATAGGGCAAATAGGTTAAGGAATCTCTCAACACTATTTGACAAATTTTGTTTCTCTTTATTATTTACTATTCATTTTGCTATTTACTATTTTTTTTACAATAATCATTGTATTGAAGACCTGGTGAGGAAGAGGTTCATGACTTTTGGAAGTGATGATCAAATGGATTTCTTTATTATGGTATTTTCAAGGGAATATGCTGTTATTTAAAGAGGACACTGTGTAATATCTTCCAAATGTGTTTCTCAGTCAAAATACTTCATTTACTGGGGCATCTTTTGGGACTGGTATACGCAGAGCAAATTTTGGAATGTATCCTGTTGTATCGTGTAGCCCATGATATAATAGTGACTTTATTGTTTAAATAAATGGTTGGGCAGTGGTGATGCACACCATTAATCCTAGTTCTCACAAGGTAGAGGCAGGCTGATCTCTGTGAGTCCCAAGCCAGCCTTGTCTACCAATTGAGTTCCATGACATTCAGTGCTTTGACACAGAGAAGCCATGTCTTGAAAAACCAAAACCAAACAAAAAAAATGCTTCTCATACTACCCAAGCATAACCACTGTCTTCTTAAAACAGTTTAAATGAGAAACCATCTTTTACTTATTTGGAGTATAAGAGGTATTCATTCTTTCACTTGTGTGTGGTAATTTTATAATATGCTACCCTCCCATAAATATGTGGGAGAATCAGGCTAATAATAGTCACTTGGAAAAGACAATCTATGAATCTGATGATGACTGGAGCATGTGCTAATTACTCTCATCTGTGCAATGTCCCCAGTGCTTCATGACATATGTACAGAGAGCTGTCCAGGCTTCTAGCACACTCATGTTTTATTTTTGACAGTTAAAGCTTGAGGCAGTTCTCAGGTTTAGAGCTCCTTCCCACTTCCACCAGTTTTTCTTTTTTTTTTTTTTCCTTTAAAGCCATTTTCCAAGACCCTTCAAAATGTTCCTCACTGGAGTTACTTAAACCGGCTTTTCTAATTTCTTCTCTGTGGTTTCTAAGTCCTCAGTGATACAGTCTTAAACATATAATCCTTTCCAGAAGTAGTAGATTTCAAGAGACCTGGTAATCCATTTAAAAGTAGAAAGAAACAGCTCCAATAAATAGAGACCATCCCAATTAGAAGGTAGTGCCAATATGTTATCAACAATGCAGATTATTATTATTTCTTCATTTAGAGTAATGAAAGTTTATACTGTAAATAGAGGGTAAGGGAAGATAATTTCACAGATTCTTTCTCGTCTTGGGGTAACAGTTTTCTCCGTCATTTTAACCCTTTTTTTCAGAGCTCTCTTCCATTATTGCATCCTGTTTCCATTCAAGAATACATAAGCATTTTCTATGATGTCTCTATTATAGTGGCTTTTTAAATTATTCCCTTTCTGTGACATATTTAACTTATCTTTTTTTCTTAAGTATTTCTGTGATGATCTTGTGGTACATAAAGGTTTCCCCAGTATATTGAACAGTTTGTGATAGTTTCTCTCAAGTAATATTACTGGGTCAGTGAGAATGGGCAGTTTTATATGTCTTATATTTATTATCAAATTTCTTTCTAGACGTTTGTACTAATTTACAGTGCAAAAACTACACATGAAACTCAGTCTTCTTAGGGCAAAAGTCCTATTTAGGAAACTCCCAAGGATGTTACTTTATTCATTTCTGTATCTCCAGTTCACATTGACATGGTATAATAGGGAATAATTAATATGTGAGCAACAGAGCCCATGATTTGATTTGCTTCCACTGAAACTGGTAAATGCATTTATGGTAAACAATTATTTCTCCTGACATGCACCTTTCTATGCATCAAAGAACTGTGTTTTAGGGAGTGCAGAAGAGCTACTTATGTGCTCCCTTTTTAGCCTGCATTGATTGTCTCTGAGTTTTCAAGGATGGGTTATTCCCAGCAAGTTTTGCTTTGCCAAATCTCAGCTCTCCAATGATAGCTTGTGGGAATAGATTGCTCTTTGGTCATCCCCATCAGATTTCTTTTTGTAAGGCTTTGAATTCAGACTCAGAAACTCGGAGTGTGTATCATTCTTGAGTTTGAAAGTTCTGGAAAATGAAGGAACTAAACTAGTACTTTTGAGTTCCTTTAGAGTGTTGAGCAGCAAGAAGAAAAGAAAATAAGAGTTCTGTAGGAAGAAGCAGACAGGGACAACACAGGAGCTCAGTGCGTAAAGGTGATTGTAGCAGCTAAACCTGAGGACTTGAGTTTGATCCTTGGGATCAATGTGGATGGAAAGAAATGGATCCTGAAACGGGCCATCTGATTTCCATACATGCATTCTGGCATTGTACACAGACACACAGACACATTAAATAAATAAATAAATAAATAAATAAATAAATAAATAAATAAATAAATAAATAAATAGATAGATAGCTGATGTGAAAACAGACTAACTTAGTGAAGAAAGAGAAAGATCAAAGCATTTTTTATAAAACTTAATTCCCATATGCAATAACTGCTGTGACCAGGAGCCAATAGTATTCTCCTGCTGCATGACATTAATACATCAACAGATTTCTTTCTACTTGAGGTGTTCACTATTACTTGTGACTAGATAAACTTCCATCCCAGATAGACAGATAACAAACTGAAGATAGATGGTATCTTGGCTGAGCCTACTAGCTTCCCACTAAGTCACACTTTCCAGTAGCTGCTGCAGATTTCTGCCAGGAGACAATGATTGACAACTGTTCCCTTGACTTCTGAAGAACAAGCAGCCTGTTCTTGGCTACACTGACGGAATGGAGCTGGACTAAAAACCCAACTGCATAATTAAACTGTAGATGTCCCAGATTTTGGCTGTACCAAGGGATACCCCATTCTCATTTCCAAATTTCCTAGAAACTGTTAGCATGAAGAATTACAGAGCCCTAGGGCATAACTGGGTTCTGGAAAGCACTGTCTGCCCTCCTTATAAAAGCAGCCAGTCATTCACACAGGTTGGGGTCCTGGTCAGGCATTCACAGGGCAGCCACACTGTTATATAAACCTCTGGACACACAGAAGCCAGGGACTTTGCACAGTCACTGAATTGACATTTGGGACAGGACTGCCCTGATGCCAGCTGCTAACTATTTCAGGGTGTCTTGGGTCCATTTCTAAGAAAATGCTTGCAGAGGCATTCTGTAGCCATAGACTATCAGAGTCAGGGTGAGTAATGGTGTCTATATCCTTTCTCAAATCATCCAGACCACTGGGTCTTCATAGTTGCTACAGTTTTTGAGATACAATGTGCAGTTCAAGACTCCCAAAAGTCAAGCAAAGGCTGGAACTTGCTCTTGAATTGTACCCAAGCTTGGCTTAGTTTTCTTTTCTGTCTAGTTTCTGTCATTCCCTTAATAGTTTCTTATGAGATCATTTACCTTAGAAATCACTCATTTCCCTCAAAGTCCCATCTACAGGTCCACATCTGAGGTGATGTAACCTAAGACAGTGGCCTGTCTTGCAAAAGCTGTGGAAAGCGTAGATGCCTATAATAATAAAGTGAATGAGCTGCTCTCTTGTTAGCACTCATCACCACTTGGCAGCCAGGTACTTATGCTATATCAAGAACAGCCCAGCCTTCTTACTTGGTAATGAGTTCAATGTTATATATTTGGTTTGCATCAAAACATATGTCTCCTTTGGTACCCAGAATAATCTTTGATAAAGTAATATCCTATGCTTTGGCTCAAACCAGAGGTGACCAACTTTTGGCATTGCAACATGTTTTCATCTACAAATATATGTGGCTACATGCATAGCTCCCTGGGATATATGTGACCCATGGGCTATCAGTTGAACATGGTTATTTTAAACTGTTATAGAATCTTTATAATTTGTATTAATGTTATTGGTGAGAATAATATAAATAGCCAAGTTACAAAAGGGCAGGTTATGCTATTTAACTATATGTCACAGTATTAAACATTTAAAGCTCATTCTCTATTTCTATCCTAATTCGCATAAGAAATTGCATTTCAAAAGTCACAGAACTAAATGAGAGAGAAGCAGCTGAAGCTGCATTGTATGAATTAAAACCTCTGAACTGTTTCTGTAAGTCCTGACACTTGTAGTTACACACTACTGTGGAAGAAAGGAAGAAAGACACAGAGGTATATTCATACTTGCAAACCCTGCAAGAACTTAACAGAGAGAACCACCATCCTGGTCAGTGCCATACTGAACAGTGGAACCATGAACATCTGAGTTCAGGCGATTTTGTTGATACAGAACTCCTCAGGTGTTCTACTGATAGCACATACAGGTCATGAGCAACCAAACACCTCCCACATAAATCTGACGCCTGCAGACAATACAAATCGCAAAATCTAGGCAGCCATTTTCCCAACAGTACACAAAACAATTATTTTGTACATAACTAAAAATAAACTTCCACAATATTTCCCTCTTTCTATATAAGATTTAAAAAAATTCTTTATCTCTACAACACAATCTTATACTATACCATCAAAACAATTTACAAGAGGAACAATCATGAGGATTGCTAATGCGCAGGACCAAATGAAACCAAACATCTATCAGGCTTTTCAAAATGTCTTTGGAGAGTAGAAATACATTATCAATGTCAAGTTCTCTGGAATTTACTCATGATCTTCTGGGCTCCTCCAAAGGGCTTGGGTCACTTCGCTGGCTCTGAATTCTGCAACACACACAACTTGTTCCTCAGGCTCTGGCTGGCTCCACTCCACTGCTGCTGCTGTTCTTGGTGGTCATCCCATGCTACTGGAATCTTCAAAACTACTAGGTCCCTTGCTACAACTGGGCTGCACTTTCATCAACAGCATCTCCTGGATTCTCTTCATGGCACAAGCCTCAACTTCTTTACATGACCCCTTCAGTCTGGGCCTTCAACTACCGCTGAAGCTGAACCTTCACCAATAGCCTCTCATAGTCTCTCTTTATGGTCACAGCCTCTACTTCCTTGCATGACCTCTTCAATCTGGGCCTTTTACTACCATGGAGGCTGCACCTTTACCAATGACCTCTCTTGGCCTCTCACAGTGCCAAGCCTCTGTTGGTTGTCAAAGATCCCTTCATGCCTTTGAAACCAGTACTACCTGGGTGACAGTACCAAATTTGGCAGCCAGCATGAGATATAACCTCATCTAGTTCTGGAAGACAGCTTTGGTGTGCTGACACTGAGGTAATATTTTCTAGATTTTAAGATAGAGTCTGTAACCTTGTTACAGGAAGGGTTCCCTCCTGGGATGTAGTTCTCATGTTGGATGTGGCTGGCATAATGTCAGTGCCCCATATTGGTGCATCACTTGTAGTTGTATACCTACTCTGTGGCTTAGCAAGGACAACAAGGGAGCACTTTCATATGTGTAAACCCTTCCGATCTCAGCAGAGGGAACCATTATTATGGTAAGCACCATACAGGAGAGTAGAATCCCAAGAGTCTCTGCTCAGGTGTTTTTATTGATCCTGAAGATCCTCAGGTGTTCTACTGATAGGACGTGCAGATTATGTGCAATCAAACATCCCCCTTATAAATCCAACACCTGCAGACAATGTAAAATGACAAGGCCTAGCAGCCTTTTCCCCAACAATGCACAAAATAATTATTTTATACATAACTAAAAATAAATGTCCACAACAGACACTAAGATTATTTCCTAGTTTAGTGGTTAAATAGCAAGTAATGAATTTGTCAAGAAAGTTCGTGTGTGAATGTATCAAGGTCATATGGGGGGCACACACAAAGGGAACATGTTCTAAGCCTTGAGATAGCTCATAATTTAATGAATGTATCAATTTTTAAAAAAGGATCATATTTCATTATTTTATTGTCTGTTAGGGCTTATATGCCATGGCGTATGTGTAGAAGTTAGAGATAACAGTGTGGTGGTATAGTTCTTTTATTAGAGTATGTAAGTCCTAGGAATTGAACTCAGGTCGTAAGGATTGGTGGCAAGACCCAATTTACTGTCCCTCTGGTCCCTGATGATAGTGGTTTTATTTATCTTGTTTGTATTGTTTAGATGTTTCCATAAACCATAATGTCCTTCGTGTTTTTCTTTGGATAATTTATTATTTTAGGAAATAATTATCTGTAGTAGAGGGAGTTAAAAGACACATTCTTATTTAATCCAACTCAGTCACTGGCATTTAGTATCCATGGATTGCTCCTTCCCTCCTTCCTAACAAGGCACAGTTGTTTTCACAGCATGCAGTCTGTCTAGTTTTGTAATTTGACTGTCCTAACACTCCCCACAGCCACAGAAATACTGGCTTAAACCTTGCCTAATCTTAGGTGTATACTCAATCTAAGAGGTTTCTAGAGATACCTGAATTTTAATAAGCTTTCAAACTTTCTAGCTGAGTCTTTACTTTCCAAGCTTTCAGATGTGTGAATAACTACAGAGTTTCCTGAAAACACACCGGCAGGAAAGTGCAAGCCCTCACCTGCGTTAAGAGAGGGCAATACGTTAAGCCAAGAGCCTATTTTCTCTTCAAAATCTTTCCCTGCTTTATTCTCCCAACCACAGATGCAGCCTCCCTCACCATGCATCTTCCACCACTTAATTTCCATTCCACCTCTGGGCTATCATTTTGAAATATATAGTACCTGGGGGGGAAAAGCAGTCTCAAGAGAAGATATGATCCCTCAACATATTTTATGGGTGAATCTACAGGAGAAGGAAATAAAAAATTTTAAAAGCCCTAGATTTAATGAAAATGGGAACAAATCATACTAGGATGCAGTCCTAGATATGAGCTACAAGCACATTAAGGGATACTGAGGTGAGTGTGCTTTATTTCCTAATGTCTTGAGCACACAGTGATTTAAAATAGTCATTAAAGATTATGAAAATGTGCAGAATTAATGTGCAATGATTTTCCATTGGATAAGTCTTTCTAAATTTTTTTTTTGCTTCACTGCCCTCTGTTGCCTTCAGTTACCTAATCCATCAGTTAGTCTGAGTTCAGAAATAGCAAAGGCAACAATGGTCAAGTTTCAAGTGGCAATGGAAACCACATAACCGAGTAAAGGGGACAGATACACTGGTTTCATAAAGAAAGGGATCACAGCCTAGCTCTGTCATAAACTGATTAACCCTTGAATGCTGTCTAAGTAGCTCTCCTGATTTTCATAATTAAGTGACATAAAACTCACCAGTTAGTTTCTAGATACCATGGGTGGTGTCTAGTGTGATAATGCATAGGAAGCCTGTGCAATGCATTTCCCTGTAACAGAATGACAGAGCACAAATGTCTGCAAACATTATCAAAGAGTTCTTACAGAAATTGATCATTTCATTACTGATCATTCTAAGTAATGGTTTTGTTTGAGAAAGTATATTTATACTGATGTGTATATTTCATTAATATGTATAGCTCAGTTGCTAGGGTGTCTTGTCTACCATGCATAAAGCATTAGGGAGGAAACCCAGAATATTATAAATTGAGCATAGTGTGGAATTCTTTGTGGACCAGCATTTGCAAAGTGGAGGAAGAAAATCACAAGTTAAAGCAAGTTCAAGGCCATTTTTGGCTACATGAGACACTATCCAAAATAAATGAATAAACAATAAGGCAAGTAAGGGAAAGGGCTAAATTTCTCTTCGTAATTATCTGCTCTCTATTCTCAATTCCTGAGAGAATATTGGTCACAATTTAAGTGTATGACAAAGAGTCGTCACACAAGCTTGAGCCATAAAAGTAGTCATCAATTACATATGTGTGCTGGATCTTCTCTTTAAAATATAATTATAAAATTTCTCTTCCCATCCCCCCTCTCCTACTCCTGCCATCTCGGCTTCTCATTCCAAATTTCACCGACTCTTTTATTTAACCACTGGTTTTAGATATACAAACAAGCAATCAGCATACAAATATAGCTACTGTTGATTCAGTTCACTGTTGCCTGCATTTATGCAGTTCTAGAGCTGACCACTCAGTACTGGGTAATCAATTTGGGAACTCATCCCTTGGGAAGACTAATCACCCCTCTCCCAGCAGTTATGAGGAATATACTAACAAGAACCTCAAGTAATTAGGGATAGGGATCCCAAGAAGGCCATCTCCTGTGGAAGAGGGAGAAGCGAGATTGCAGGAACCAGAGGGGCTGAGGACACCTGGAGACCAAGCCCACAGAGCCAACTGACCAGACTCTTAGGGGCTCACAGAAACTAAAGCAACAGACAATGAACCTGCAGGGCCCTGTAAATATAACTTATTGTTGTTTGTCTTGATGTTCTCATATATAAGAACATCAAGTGGTTGATGGGTCAGTCTCTAGACCTTTTACTTGCCCCTGGGATCCCTTTTCTGGGTTGCCAGGTCTGCCTTGGATGTGGGGAGTAATGCCTGGTCTTGTTCCATCTTTTTTATGTCCTGTTTGAGCAGTAACCTTGGGATGACGGCTCTTTTCTGAGGAGAAGCATGCATGGGGGGAATGATAGGTAGAAGTGGGGGATATATCTAAGGGAAAGGGGGGTTGGGTGTATTGTACAAGAGAAAAAGTTAAAACAATACAAAACAAAAGAAAAAGATAAAAGAATCTGTCTCTCTTTTCATCATACTCTCTCTCTTTGTCTCTCTCTGTGTATCTGACTCTCAGTCTCAGTCTGGTTCTCTCTTTCTCTCTCTTTCTCTCTCTCTCTCAATCTCTCTCTCTCTCTCTCTCTGTTTATATACAAGGGGAGACCAAAAGATAACCTCAACTGACATTCATTGGATACCCTTCAACTTGATCTTTGAATCAGGGTCTCTCATGGGTCTGGGTCTGGCCAAGAAGGGCTCGAGGCTAAACAGCATGCCCTGAGATCCCACTTGTCTCCTTCTTCAGCACTGGGATGACAAGTGTGGCCATCATGCCCTGTTCTATTATGTGAGTTCTCGTGCTTGCAAGGCAAACTCTTACTGACTAAGCCATCTCCACAGTGCCCTTCAGAAAGCTTTTTAAAGTCGAGTCAAGATTTTTAATTTTGGATTTGCATCAAGTACTTTTGTCATGATTGACTTTTCTCTCTCTTCCCTCTTTTTTTAGTGTGGTTTTCTAGTAAAAAGTACACAAATTGCAAATTAAAAATAAAAACAATTCATAACACTCCCTTCATCCTGTAAGGACACATTTCACTTATGCATTTATAACATATTTAAATCACAAACGTTTTCACTAATTATGCTAAATTTCCCAAATAGAAAAATATAATTCTTCCCAACACAGGAAGAAATGCCTATTTTAACAATGCCAAGAAACACAATGAGATTCTTGGAGAAATCTAATGACCAGCTCTTGACCAGTGAATGATAGGGCAGGGTTGTTTGCAGATTCTTAAAGTTCTTTCACAAAAGATGGTGTCATTTTTCTTTCTGAAGGGGACTGTGAAGGTGCTCAGTCAGTAAGAGTTTGTCTTGAAAGCATAAGAACGCATATAAAAGAACAGGGCATGATGGCCCACACTTGAAATCTCAGTGCTAAAAAAGAAACAAATGGGAGCTCAGGGCTTACTGATTAACTTCTAGCCTTCTTGGCCAGCTCCAGACCAATGAGAGATTTTGACTCAAATAATTCAATGAACGAAAAATAATGTCATTGACTTAATGGAGCTGTAGTGCAAGGTTTCAAAACAAGCTGACAAGGTTGATCTTCTGTTTTCCCAAGAACTGACCCCTTCTAATATATCTACACATTCTTTGAAAGAACACAAAATTGGATGGAAAGGCCATAGCTTAAAGCAAACTTAAAATAGTGAGTATTGGATATGTCATTTAAAAAGACATGAGGGAGAACAAATATTGGGAAGCATTTAATTTCTTTTTAGTTATTTATCCTAATATTTAGCCTGAGGATGGCCCTAGTCTAAAAAATTAGCATGCTGGTTTTGAGTCATTGCAGATAAAGAGGTTGCCAACTGCATTCAGTCTGGGACAGGCCACTAATCATTTTACCAGTGGCACCAGGACTCAGAGTGTAGACAACTCCCTGAAGCACAGAAATGCTTTAAAAGCCTATTGCCTTCTGACTGCCATTCTGATCGATTGAGCCTCTGTACTTCCCTGTCACATACCTGACTTTGGATTCAAGCTTTCTTTCCTTTTCATCTTTTCAAGTTTTTATGGCCAAACTTTCAATGTCCTCACTTTTACAAAACTCTTTCTGTTGTGTTATCAGCTCTAACCATTTTCAATGATGGATTTCCCTATTAGTTGTGACACTCTGGACTCCTCACCTTCAAGAAGGGACCTCTTATATATTGACTTCAGGCAACCAAAGAGAAGGACACTTGTTTTGCAACTTAGCTGTGTTTTTGCAGCTCTCTGTGCAGCTGAGATGCCTATGACTAATTTTTCTAGGCCAATTATTCAGACTTCATCACTTTTGAGAATCTGGGGACAAGAATCAAAGAAAAATATGTAAATAATTACCAATACCATGCGGATACCACACTCATTTGCTACTCTTATTTTTAAAACAATAATAGTTAAGAGATAAATAAGTTTGACTTGGGAGTACAATGCTTTACCTGCAGGCATTGTATAAGTAAATGTAGTACCTCTAACCATTGCATGATTGATCCTTGGCCCCCAAAGTTAGAGTTAGTTCTTTCTCTGTTTCAAAACCTACTCTTGGCAAAAAATGTTTATATTGCTTTGCACATCTCTGTATTAACCTCTATGAGCAGACTCTTTTTTTTTTTTTTAAGAAAATACACTTTAGTCTGCAAATTTACTAACCCAACAAACACTTCTTTGTTTGCCATGAGAAACCACTACAATAGGTGGAGGGATACAGCTGCCAACCAATGAATTCGGGTTTTGCCTATGAAAGTATGCAAAATCAAGTGAGTAGAAGCCCTGCAAAAGAATACATAACCAGAGAGATTTCAAAGAATAAAATATGAGTTTCAGTCTTCACTCAGTGAAGACTGAAATTTGAGGAAGCAATTATATTATAACACAAAGCAGATGTAGGCCATCATTAGATGAAGGAAGGGCGGAAGAACAGAGAGCAGCACTGCAATGATAAGGAAACCATTGAGATGGCCACTCTGTTCTAGGCATCAATAGTGGCTTCTTCGCTTCTTTGGATGTGTTTAATGCTGAAAATCTTTTGGGGGGGGATTCTTTACACTCACTTAATATTTGCATTTCTGCCTTTTTTCAAGCCTTGTTGAGAGGTAACAGGAATCATCTTTTGTACCATTTTTTGTCTGAAATTTGGAAAATACCAAGCCTCTTGTTTAGAAACTGGGATCAAGATGAAGAGAAATAGATATATACATTAGAAAGACAGAGATGTACAACAGCATTCAGGACTTTAAGCCTGATCTTAGCAACTGCTGAGTACCACTGCATGAAACTTAAAGATGAGCTACACAGAAAAGTAATTTATTAGCTATATGACCCATTGGATGGCTGCTTGACTCTTTTCTAATTATTGGCAACGGTGGTGTCATGTGAACATAAGGTTAATTTAAATCTCATAATCACCTTATCCTGGTGGTACAGGCCTGTGATCTCAGCTATTCAGGAGGCTAGGACAGAAAGTTCACATGTTCAATATCAGTTTGAGCAGTAGAACCTGTTGAATGACCAACTGGGCAACTGGATGACATCCTGTCTCAAAAATTAAAATAAATAGAAAGCTAAGGATATAACTCAGTGGTAGAGCACTTCCATAGTATACATGTTTCTAGATTCACTCCCAATGCCACAAAAGGAATTAAATAAACCATAAATAAAGAGTAAATCTCAAAATATAGCAAACCATCCCCTACCCCAGGAGCCTTTGTAACAGGGCAGTATGTACAGAGACATGAACACATTGGGGCTTTCCAGAAAGAGACAGAACAGAGAGAAGACAGTGAACACGTTAAAGGAATCTCCAAAACAGTAACTGAGCAATGGAAGTTACTGAGAGATAGTCATTTCTCCTGGGAACTTCAGAGTTCCCACTGTTAATTGTGATATATAGTAGCTTTGGGCAATTCTGATTTGTTCAGGAGGGTAACTGGTAGTTTTTATGGTTGATTATTGAAAGTTTTGAAAGAGAGAATCTTTTGCTGATCTGCCTAGCTTAGCTTTTTTTTCTGACTCTTTTTCATTCCTTTCCTCCCAACCTGTCTTTCTGCTCTCCAGTTACTTTAGAACCCGCAAACCACCCACCTCCTGTCTTACTTAAGGATTTTATTGCTGCCATGAAGCACCATGACCAAAAACATAAGTTGGGGAGAAGAGAGCTTTGTTTTTGTTTTTGTTTTTGGCTTTCACTTCATCATCAGAGGAAGTCAGAACAGGAACACAAACCAGGCAGAAACCTAGAGGCAGAAGCTGATGCAGAGGCAATGGAGGAGTGCTGCTAACTACCTTGCTCCTTGTGCTTTCTCAGTCTGCTTTCTGCTAGAACCCAAGAACACCAGCCTAGGGATACTGTCACTCACAGTGGACTGAGCCTGCCCTCATCAATCACCAATTAAGAAAGTGCACTACAATTCTGCCTACAGTCCTCTTATGGAGGCATTTTCTTAATTGCAGTTTCCTCCTCTTAGAAGACTCAAGCTTGTGTCGAGTTGATATAAAACTATCCAACATGCTGCCTTACACAAAATTCAACTTCTTGATATCAACAGAGGTATGCATAATAGCTATGATAATGGCTCCGTATAATGATCAAAACAGCCCTTGGCTGGACCAAGACCATCTAGACAGTGCCATGGAAATCCTTCAGCCAATGCCTTTGGTTTTCTCTCATATACAAAAGTGAGACTGCCACAAGCACATAAAGAGGAAATGGCCCTTTGGTCACTGGATCTCTCTTCTTCCCAGTGTGATGACGCTGTGAGAGAATTCACTTTTCTGCCTCACAGGTACTCGTCTCCTTCCCTGGATCTTCAACGCACAAAGTCTATTGGGCCCTCCCTGGGAGTCAGGAATCTTGCCCTAACTATGGCTAACAATATATCAACAAGACATTTTTGGTTTATGGCTATTGGAGTAATAGGTTAATTACTGCTGTAGAGCTAATTATGTTATATGTCTTAATCACTTTTAGTCAGGATTGTGTTTTATCCTTAAACTACATGAAATCATGTTCTAATTACTGCAAGGAACAGTTCTGTTTACATTTCATTCTGAGAGTTTCCTCACCTCTCAGCAGAAATACTGAACTGATGCTTCCACCAAAATTTAATTTTGCATCCCTGAAGATTTAGAAAATTACATTTTGTGTGTGTGTGTGTGACAGGTAAAAAGATGCTTGCCATAGGCTCAAACTGCCAGCACCAGCCAACCATTCCTGTAGGAAACAGAGACAGAGCTGAGACAGCCAGAAAATCCCCACACTGCCGCATTGTTAGCCCAACAATGGGATCCATTCTTTGCTGCTCATTGCTTGCTAGCCAGTTTTCCAGAGTGACAGATCTCTGATAAGGGCCCTAATCCGGTGACCTTCTTCTTTGATGCCATCCATCATGTGCCCTAGACTTAGGTGGCAATTCCCTTCCACAGGCATGGTGAACAGACTCTGCTAATGGGTTTTGGCACTGTGCTGCGACCACCAGAGAGTATCTGAGTATGACAAAGCAGCTGAGCCGTGTGAGTTAAAAAGGGAAAATCTATCCATGTGAATAACCTATGTTTTTCTTCCCTCGACTGCAAACCGTTTACTAATTTCCTTAGCACAAAGCTAGTTTAATTAAAGTCAGTGGAGCAGGGGACTGCCACAGTCGAGTGCGTTTTTATGTCACTCACGTAGCTGGGATCAGGCAAAATATGAAATCTGATAGTATTAGCTTTGTTTGGTAAACAGCCTCATTCCCTCCAGGCACATCCCTCTAACTCCTCAGCACTTTCAAGTATTTACTAAGCAGTACTCCAGCTCTTCCTCCTTTCTGTAGTCTCCAATCTTTCTGATGTAGTAACAACCACACTCTGCTTCCAGGAAACACAAGGCAAGACAGAGCTCAATAGGGAAAGTACGTCTGTGTTTGCCTCCGGCACAGCTCTGGGCTGTGTCTATTCTGGCAGCCCCTTCTCACTGGTTCAAGAAAGTGCCTTGGGGACCTGGTATGGGATTCCCAGACAGGCTTTGATGCCTGGGCAATAGTACTTGCCTGTTTTCAAAGGCATTATGTAGTCTTGTTCAGTTGGAAAGAAAGGAATATTTTTGGTTAGAAATAATAAAGCAAAGATTGGTGAGACAGCTCAATTGGCAAAGTACTGGCTTGTACAAGCACAACGTCCTGAATTAAGTTCCAGTGCCCACACGAGAAGCTGAGCATGGTGGAACATGCTTATAATCTCAGTGCCAAAGAGGCAGAATCAGAAGGATCCCTGGGGATTACTCTTCAGTAAGACTAATCTAATTGGTAGCTCCAAGCCAGTGAGAGACCCTGGCTCAGAGAAAGTAGATGCTTTTCAGGATGACACCTCTAAAAGCCCAATACATACACAAAAGCCTCTTCACATGATGCTCCCACTCTCTAATATGCCTCCATTTGCACATATGCTCATATACACACTCACACACTCATTCATGTACACACACACACACACACACACACACACGCACACACACACACACGTCAATACACACGTACATAAAAATGAAATTAACAAAATGATTTTATCTTTACTCATAATTACACAGAAAGTTGATCATTTACCTCCAAAATATAATGGAAATTTCCATTTACCATTTAATTTACACTATCTATTTTTACCATTAAATGCACTTGCCATTTATTAGCACTTTAAATTTCCATGTGAAACGGAACTTTTCATTAGTAACTTAATTCTAATTGGATTTGGAGATGAGTCGTTTTTATGTTTCTAGGTCATATTTAGAAGCCAATTAATTCAGACAGTAATGAATTACAATTTCAACAGATATTTACTAAATGCTGACTATATGTGAGGCCCTATTAAAGACTGCTTGAGATTCAGTACTTTCTGAGATCCTTGTAGTTTTCTAATTGTGAGTCCTAGGCAGTAAACAAGATGTGTTATTCAAGTAACAAAAGGGGAGAAATGCTGGACTCAATAGTTGTAATTTTAAATATATTTCACAGACAAATCTGTATTGACAAGATGGAATATTTATGAAGGGATAATGAGGTGAAGAATAAATCCATAGAGCTATATCTGCTCATCCAAGAGGCAGCAGTCACATGTAGGCATTGAAGCAGCAGGGTTAAGCTTTAGGTCATTCACAAGGCCCAGTCAAACTGAGTAGAATGGATGCTATAGGCTGAGTTATTTGTCTTCAAACATCATACATCGACGCCTTAAACACTAATATATAAGATTACCACTGTATTTAAACACATGAGTGTTAGCATTGAGTTAAAAAGAGGTCATTGTGGGGAGTTTTCACCCTCTTATTTTTTCAAAAAGAGTACATTGGACATAGTAACAGATAGGAGAGGCCCATGTGAATGCAGACAAAGATGGCTATATGCAAGCCAAGGAGAAGAGCCTAAGAACGGAGAATCCTGGAGATGACCTGAGACCACTAGCTTACACAACTATGATCAAATAGATTTCTCTTTAATTCATCTGATGGATGGTACTTTTTCATGGCCATCTTAGAAAACTAAATACAGTAAAATATAAAGGAAGAATGAAATCTGAGAGTGGAGAAAATTTGGGATGAAGCAAATCCTAGTTAGTGATGGTCTGCCAAAGGCTTTGTTTCATTCTGTGTAAAACCCAGTGTCACTGGAGGTTTACATATGGGTATAATACTTTCCCTCTGGTTTTACAGGGATCTCTGTGGCTGCTGCATTTTATAGACTGTATGGAAGAAATGTGGGAAGAGCTGAGAAAATGTTTAGGAGTATAAATCATGAGACTTGAGATATGATGGTATCTTTGATCAGACGGTAGTAGGGGAAGTGGTAAAAAGTGGTCATATTTTAGATATATGTTGAAGGCAGAGCTGATTTGATTTTCTGACAGACTGCATGAGGAAAGTGAGAAAATGAATATTTCTGTCATTCTAGAAGGGCTCTGACACACACATCACTAGTGACACATGGTAGAGTTATAACACATGGCTTATAGGGAATTATGTTGCAAGAAGAAAATTATTAAAATAGCTGTCATCCCCCAAACTCTAATTATTGCATTGTACAAATCAAACAAGTATGACATATACTACAGGATTCCAGCAGCAGAAAGCATAATTATACACACACACAAACACACACACACATACACCAACAGGATATGCAGAGTTTCTCTAAGTAACTAGAAAGGCACCTGTATTTCTTGTCAGGAATAATAGTAGGGTATGTATGTCTTGGACCAAGGTTTGTATATCAAAGGCACAGGGACCAAGCTTTCATTTTAGGAATCACAACACCAGTCATTAAATAGACTTCTCTTGAGTTCAAGCAAGCTGATCTAGCTGTCTGCTGCACTTCCAAAAGTTGAAAGAAACTGAGTCTGCTGAGTCATCTGGATTTATCTCTTACCAAAGTTAAACATGAACCAATGATTTGGGTATCCAGGACTAGAAATGCAATTTTTTTTATTGTTGCTGTTTTATTTTGCCAGTGTTTGTTAATAGACAGAGTGTATGAATTATATGTGGTGAATCATCTAAGTGGAGTGAGGAGGGACAGAGTTGAATGTGAGGTTGTGGGATAGGAGACAAGTTTTATACTTCTTATCTTTATGACATCGCTTGAGCAAAGATGACCTAAGATGGTATGCAAAATTGTAATGCTAGAAAACAGTAAGAAACAAAATCATTAATGAAATGTGTGCAAATTAAGAGTACAAACCAAAGGCCCAAGGAGTAATTTTTGGTAGATAACTCATCACTAGGCAGTCATAAATACTAATATTTGATTATTAAAAACAAAAAAGTCATGTGTCTGTTTCTATCTGTATGTGTTTATTCTGTTTTTTTCCCCCTTTGACTCTTCTTCTTCTGCTCTTTTTTGTTGTCCTATTTCAGTTTGTTTGCTTTTGTTTTATCTTATCTTATTTTATTATTATTCTTTAGATGCCTGCTTGTTTTTTTCAGAGATGGAAAGGGCATGAATTGGTCTTGAGGGGTGGGGTAGGGAGGATATTGGAAGAGTTGGGAAAGAAGAAACCATACTCTGAATATATTGTATGGAAAAGAAAATCTCTTTCAGCAAAACAAAAACAACAACAACACACACACACACACATACACACACACACACACACATACACAAATGACAGCTCAGGACAAACAAAGTCGGGAGAGCTATATGAGAACAGTGAGTGAAAGTGGAGGAATTGATCGAGGGTATTCAGGAATGAGGACTGAGATTTGACTATTGGCTTTCCAGACAGCATGTTGTAAGTGGCTTTGACTGGGGAAGTTTTATGGGAAGGCTAAGTGAGAATTTAGGTAAGTAGGAAGCACTGTGAGAAAGGAGCTCAGCATATTCTTTTAAAAAAATTTTCTGTAGGAAAAAACAGATATATATTTGTGTTTGCAGGGAGAATTGGAATCAAGAGATGCTTTATTTGCTGGTTATGATCAGGAAAAAAAAAGAGCAATAATGGATAATAGATGGGGGCCACTGACAGAGCAAGGTCTTTAGTAGCTGGAGGAGAAATGGCATGCAGTATTCATGGAGAAACATCCATGGCCAACGATACATCTACATAACAAACAGTTTTGCTTAGACATCTAAGCAAACTTTGAGGCAACTTTTAGCCTATTTTTGATCAACAACCTTTTGACTTTACAGAATGAAAGGCCAAGTTATTGCTTTAAAAAATAAGGCTGCTTGACAATCATTTATTGAGGCAGATATAATATTATGCTTAAGAGAAATAATTCCACAATAAAGAGTTTAGTTAATATCCTATCTTAACTACACTGTTACTGTGAAATTGAGAACGCTATATATTCTGTACCTCACTTCTCTTGTCTATGCAATGAAAATGATAACTGTTTCACATGAGATAATATATTAAAAAACATTTACAACTAAGATCATGAGTAGAAAGTTCTCATATCTTTTATATGATTTACTTTTACACTTAATTATATGTTTGTATATATGAAAATGTGTGTCCTCATGGAGGGCAGAGACTAGAAGTGTGTGTTCGGTCTCCCAGAGCTGGAATTATTGATGAACTTGAGTCACAACCTAGTATGAATGTTGGTAACCCAAATCAGGTCCTAAAGGCAGCAAATGCTCTTAGCAACTGAGCCAACGCTCCAGCATCTTCTATCTTTTTTCAGGCAAGCAAAAAGTTTTGGGTCAGACCATGTTCTAGGAAGAATAAAACATGGTATCCAAAGCAATTTGAAGGAAATAAGAAAATCATAAATGCTATCTCAAATAGAGAAGACAAATCAAAATATATACACAGCTCACAACTATTCTGAATCACCATGATACATCCTCTGGCAGTATCACTCCTTAGGAAGAGAAATATGCCTGACTCTGGATTAGCCAAGTCCGTTTCCTCTCTTAGGAATTAATAGTCTCAAATGGCAATAAGAAATGTGAGGCTGTTAGAGAGAACTACTGTAAAGCAGACTCAGGAAACATTTTTTTTGTTTCACACTTAAGTTCCTCAAAGTCAACTTCATCCTCACACCTCCACGTGCTACTCTAAATTCACTTCAAGTCCGTGAATCATCTCATTACCCTTCAACAAGATTTTGCTTAAAGCTAAAAGAGACCATTTCTGATGTTGACAATCAAAGCCCCTTAATGGATATCATCCAAGCTTCCTATTGTAGTGTGTACATTCTTGTCTCTGTTACAGTTCATTATTGACAGCAATCTTCAATCCGGTTTTAACTCTGACTTAACCTCAAATGTTTGAAAGGAGCTCACTCACATGAAGGTACTTGGGAAACCTAATTACTTAAGTCATCTGTTCTCCCTGAAAACGTTTTATAAGTGAGACCCTCTTGGCAGTCTATTAAACTACAAGTGTAAATTGAGTCGGAATTTAACCAGCTCCTCCATATGCATATTACAGTGTAGTTTTCTATAAAATGGTATTTAATAATTTTACTGTTTATTTTAAAAACACATTAAATATCCATCAGTGTAGTCATGTTTACAAGAATAAGAAATGCTTTCTAAATAGGTCACAGTTCTATGATCACTTTACCAACTGCCACTTTTGTAAAATGCAGAGTTGACTTGGGGATATCTGCTTTATAAATATTTTCTCTCTCATTCATTATTCTCATGCTGTAATTGTTTCAGAGAAGAAAATAGCTTCACTTTGGGGAATAAATAAATAAATCAAATGATCTTCCTTGATACTCTCTGATATATCGATCGTCCCACCCTGTAAATTCTTCTCTTTGGATATCAGTATGTTATTGTTCTAGCTTTCGAATCACAAATATAATTACTTATACTACTTATTGACATTTGGGGTAATAACAGTCGTTTAATTATGACAATTAGATCTTCCAATAGCAGACTCAAGGAGGCTAGTCATACTTTCATACACTTTTTGCCTTGTGACATTTTTTTCAGATTTATTGGTGTGTGTGTGTGTGTGGTGTGTGTGTGTGTGTGCCCCTGGAGGCCAGAAAAATGTATCAGATGCCCTGAATTTGGAGGTACAGGTAGTTGTGTGCTTCTTGAAGTGGATTCCTTTGCAAGAGCAGAAAGATCACTCCATCTCTGAGTCATCTCTCCAGTTGTACCAGTAGTGTTTTTTTGGTTAGTGGTGTAGCATAGCTCAGGTATCAAACAAATTCAGATATTATGTTGATATATTCTTTAACCTTATCACTGGAGTGTTACCATATAATTTCAGGAATTATCAGGTAGGTTTCTCTTCCTAGTTTTCTGAACACTGTAGGGCTCTGAGAAATGCCTCCTCAAGGTCAGAATACTGAAAGTTCACATATGCATACTTGGCATGAAGATTATGAAGGACTTCCCTGGAAGAGAGGTGTGAGCAAGGGAAATATTTTTGAGTAACAATTACTACAACATCACAATTAAGAGTGAATACGAGAATTTCAAGGTTAATACTTTGCTTCAAAAGAAAGAGTTACAGAAAAATATGAAACCTCTCATTGCAGAAAAAAAATCTTTGAGTTTTTTATTTTTTCATAGTCAAAAATTGCATATCTTCCAAAATTTCTCATCCTCTTTCCCAAAGTTGATTTAATCTCATAGTCCCAATGTAATTAAAATAGCATCTTTCCATAAGAATAAGCAATGTATAGGGATGAAGAGGTGGCTTACTGGTTAAGAACACTTGTTGCTCTTGCAAAGGACCTGGGTTCTGTTCCCAGCACCTATCTCAGGAGGCTTAGGACTGCCTGTAAGTCCAGCTCCAGAGGGTTGACATGCTCTTCTAGACTCTATGGGCATTTGCATTCATAAGCTTATGATACACACAAACTCACAAATGCACACAAATACAATAGAAATAAGTAAGTAAATAAAGAAGTGCAAGCAAAGTAAAACTGAACAAATAAATAATGAATACCTTTAAATATGATCATTGTGTGTTTGCCTTTAACAGTAACTTGTCTCATTTTGTCAATGCTATAAAGTTTTGTAATATATGATATGTAGATTGAGTTTATATTGATGTGCTTAGACCACCATTAGCATCACTTAGAATAAATGTAAAGCCTTCTGCTTCAATGATCCCATTCAACCTTCTGCCAGACAAATACTAAATAAAATCACCATGAAGGCATTCATTATTGTAAAGATATAAATATTAAAGGATAAATTGAGTGACAGAGAAGATTACAGTCTCAAGACACAAGGGGCCTGCCTGGCAGACAGCAAACATTGCAGGATCTAAACACAAGAAGCAACAAAGAAGCCTATAATTTCTAAGCAGAGATTTGCAAATGGCAGAGTCTCCTCAAAGTAAGAAGGCAGCAACAAGAAGTGCCTCTGGAGCAGATTTGTCCTGTTGACATTGTGACCATGAAGTTTCTGAACTCCTGTTCAGTGGTTGGCAGCCTGAATTGCTTAGACCATTCATTTCATGTTAGGGAACTGTGCCTGGAATATCCCTGAAAGTTCATGTATGACACAGTGGATTGCATATCACTAATGACACTGTGAGATGTCCATCAGCGTCTTACTTCCTTGGATGGAATATCTACCAGCTGACTAATACATGTTCTACCTTTCTGCTCTATCGTTCTAAGGCTGTGGCCTTTATTTTCATGACCTTGTTACCAAATTCCCTAAGAGTATCTGCCCTCCATGAAGTCTTCTTCCAGTAACTTCACCTATAAGTAAAAATAATAACTAACAAAAATCCTAACAATGTTTAATCTGAGGGCTTAAGGATGGAGGCACGTTACTGAAGTGTACTTTAGTACAGAATGTAAACTGTCAGTGTTTGTTCTTGAGGCTATATAGTCATGTGTTAATTTCATCTAGGAATTCTGTAAATTGCAAGTAAGAAATTGATAAAATAAAAAACTATGTGCAATGTGGGAAAATCTCTACGGTATATTATTACACATTAAAAAGAAAACTGTTCCCTAGACCACCTTATCCAACTCTCCAGGACACTCCCTCCATCCTCCTCACTTCTGGGTTAACCCCTCTCCTTTTGGTTTCCTAGGTTGCTTTCCAAGAGGCTACCATGCTGCCAAGTGGGATTCTCTCCCTCCTCTTCCCTAGACACCCAAATTCTGCCAATCTTCAGTAGTACTTCATGTCAAATGCAAAGCAAATTCTCCAGGCATCTCACAGCAGGCAGCAGCCACTTTTCTCCAATAGATTCAACCGAACTTCACCCTCCAGTCTTCCCTCTCTTCCCAGGAACCCTCTCCGGGAACCCAATCCACATGTCCTGCCCTTCAAAGGGAACTGTTTTATCTCTGCCAACCCTTGGGTCCTCCCAAGCTGCCCAGCCTGCTACCTGGCCTTGTAGAACTACACTTTCCAGTTACCTATGCTGCCTAGTAAAGAGATCTGCTGTGGGGATCTGAGTCTAGCTCTAGTTCCCGCCATGGGTTTCTCAGCTTCCACGAAGGAGGGTAAACAATCAAAACTATGACAAGTGAGCGCAGTATCTCACTCTTCTATGTGACCCTTAGTTGGCAAGCTTAAAGCTCTTTTAATAAGACACATAGAATATGTCTTATGGTGAT